>CM040752.1:27183585-27621085 GCA_022829145.1 Albula goreensis
ATCCAGAGCCACTTACGACACAAAGTGCATGTCTTTTGGGACAAGGGTGTTAAAGTGCTAGAGGGGGTAAAAGTCTCAAGTGCCAGGAGGGTTAGCATGGACTTAACCCTGTGAATGACCTGTTGAAGAAAGAAAACAAACAAAGCAAAACAAGAAAGCTAGAAGCAGAACAAAACAAATAAGCCAGATTTTTTCCTTCCTAATTGGTCTGCCGGGAATTCCTATCGGACAGTTGTTTTTGCGGTTGTAAACATACTGTTTGCTGTGCAGATGAATGTCTAAATGCCCGAACTGTTCTCGGCTCACTACTTGGCTCACTACTTCAGGCTACATGGTGGTGCCCGCTGGGGGCGGGGGCACGTTCCTGGGCGGATACATTGTGAAAAAGCTCAACCTGCGTTGCCGTGGCATCATCCGATTCTGCATGCTGTGCGCCTTGGTCAGTCTGTTTGCCATCTTCATCTTCCTCCTCCACTGTCCCAACGTGCCGATGGCCGGGGTGAACGTGCCGTATCCCAGGAGCTCTCTGATGTACCAACAACAATACCAAGACCTCCACAACAGGTACTGCACCAGGCACACCCTGCGTTACGTTAAAGCACTGGCATCTGCATATTCCCCTTGAGGTGAATGAAGTGGCTCCTTTTTTCCTTAATGCAGAAAGGTGTATTGTCCAGATTAACCAAAGAAAGGAACAAACAGTAATGGCAGAGACTGATAACAGATTTCTGTGACATGTCATTTATGTAGAAGTAACCTATACAAAATGAAAAGGAAAAAATGAAATGAGAAGATGAGAGACACAGCATATGTTCCCAATTAAGACAGAGGCCTGGATTCAATCAAAATTAATCCTTGACTTTGACTTGTAAAAACTCAAGTGTGACTTTTTTTCTTCACAAAACCAATTTGGCTAGTTCATTGTGGGGACTATTGAACTTGTCAAGCTGTGTTTGTGAGGAAAACAAACAACATGTCCAGTTAAGGTCGAATGTCACAAATGAACATTATCCCTAAGAAATGTTTACAATACCACATCCTTAAACATTTATTACACTACGTGGAATAATGTGTTCCAACTCTAAACTGTCTGCAGTGAAAAATCAATTTGGTCCTGAGACACAGTGGCCGAAATCCAATGAAACAAACTTTGTTTCTTCAAGAGGATGTGCAATTCAAACTCAAAAGTGAGTTTTTAAGAGCATATGTTATTCTTTTTTTTTATAAAGATCACATTCAAAATGACATTATTATTACTTTATTTTTTCCAGTAGAACAGAAAATACTCAAAGAAAGTTATGATTTAAAGTTATTGGTTCCCAGTCAAAATGATTACTGCCATTTATGCTCATGTTAAGACACACAATCAAGTATCTCAGTACCACTAGTTTACATTGTTCTTATTGGATATGGTACCAAATTGTCATATACAGCAGGACAGAGAGAAGACAGCTGCCTGAGGAAGTCAGCACTTATATCATTGATGCATTTGGTAATGTCATCTCAAAAGCCCTCCAGATGTTTAACATTTGAATAAAACAGATAGACACCAAAACAAACTAATGTGTTTCTGGCCCAACCAAGCGCCAGGGACAACAGAGATAAAAGAAAGCCCGGACAGGGCTGAGAGCAGCCATCGGGCCGTGTGAGCCCCAATGCCAAGCAAAATGTTTAGACACACATGATGTCATTTGGCTGTGCTTGGCTGTATGCAAGCCTTGAAGAGATTTTACAGAGGAGAGGTCAAGATAAAGCTGTTGCATTTACTCCTCTCTCACATATTAAAACCTATTGTTAAAGCACGTCAAGCTCAGCTTTTACTGATATTTCCCAAAACATTCAAGGGAAATTCTATACATTTTTTCACAGTAATGAATTAAAAATCACAATACATCCTGTAACAAAGACCACAGAGCCATTCTGTGTCCCCTGAGCATCTTTCTGTTACTGTAGTTATTCTCATAAAAATTTTTTTTTATTCCCATCCCATCCCATCTCTCAAATGTGTCAGGAACCTGAATATCATTTCTCAGTGTATCGGTTCTCCTTCACAATCTGTTTGTTTTGCAAAACCAGGCAGCTTTCACTGAATCACGAAACATCCATCCCAGTTCATATTCCTCTCATTTATTTTTATGCAGGGTCTGGTATGTGCTTGATAAAAGCATAATTAAAATTTCCATGAGCCCTGTAGTTAATCCTTGTATTCTCAACACACTTCACAGAGGAAGTGCCAGTGCATTTCCTCTGAGTTCTTTAATTTGTGCAATATTGGCAGGATTTAGTCATTTTTCCTGGATTTATATGGTTGGAACGGGAAATCATTTTTCAGCCAACAGTGAACGTTCATAGATGCACAAAAGAAAAAAAGAATAACTTAAACGTTTAACTAAAATTAGTTGTTACCACTAGCAATTTAACAATTTACATTAAATATACTTTAAGTTGACAACAGAGACAAGGAAGACATGGCTCATGTATCTGTGGAAATGCATGGATTTAATTTTCCACCATTTAGAGTGCACCACATTTTATTGTGTTGTTGTAATAATGCTTTGGCTGCAAGATTAAAATGTAAAACTATTTATTTCCATCCCCGCAGAATCAGCTTGATAGTGAGCTTCGAGGGAGGGGGGTTCGGAAAATCATTTAGAGAAAGTGCTGGTGAGCATTAGAGGGATAAACTGTGTTTATCAACCCAGCATAATTCAGAAAAGTCCTAATGAAGGACAAATGGTATTGAATACAAATCAAGACTAATGGACACACTCTCCTTGCTTCCTTACTCAATGTGCAGCTGAACCTCATGTAAAAAGTACATTTAAAGATGATTGTAACTTAAAACTTAAAAATTAAATAATATTATATTTGTAGCTCTGTTTAGCTTATGCGTATAGCTTTCCAAACCTTTAATTACGCTACCCTCCTTGGATCAGTATTTAGGTCACTTCAGGACAATACTGCAGGTGCCCTCACATGGCCATTTGTAGAATTACACATTTATGCATATGCCACAGGTAAAAAAAACATGTTTGTTTTTCCTCATGGCATACAAAGTGAGGCTGACTGTGATTAATTTCATTTATTCATTAGCTGTATTTAATGTAACAGGCGCTCTTATAATGACTGTATTGCTTTGCAGTGTGGTATTGTGTGCTGATGGCTGCGCATCTGTCTCTCCGTGTCTCTCAGCTCCCGGCTGGAGGAAAACCTGACAGTGAACTGTAATGCAGATTGCCACTGCCTGCGTGAGATGTATAACCCAGTGTGCGGGGCCGATGGGATCATGTACTACTCCCCCTGCCATGCTGGCTGCAGCACTGTCAACCACACACTGAGTGGCACGAGGACTCAGGTAGTTGTCCATCAGTATGCAGCACAAGCAGCTACTAACAGCTACTCGTGTCATGTAGTAGTCATGTCAGTGCATTGGATGTGTTCTGCAGTAAAGGTGTTAGTGTGGAGTCCAGGTGGGCCGATTGTTGGTACAGATGTGTTGGGCTGTGTTAGTCTGTGTAGGTCTGTGGCCCATAATGAAAAAATCTTCTGAACCAGTGAGATGTATTTAATGCTGTAATATACTGTTTGTAAATATGTAAATATCTTAGGTTTTTCAGTCGTAGATGTACATGCGATCAATACCTTGACCCACTTTTTTTTTTTCATCCCTGACCTTTTGCGCAGGTTTACTCTGGCTGCAGCTGCGTGACTGGCAATGTGACGTGGGGGGAGGAAGGGTTTGCGCAGGCAGGGAAGTGCAGCTCTTCCTGTCACCACATGCCCGCGTTCCTCACTTTCCTGTTTGTGGTCATCTCCTTCACCTTCCTCTGCAGTATCCCGGCCCTCACCGCCACCCTCAGGTAGGTCAGGGAAACCCACAGTTACACCCTAACGCTGGCCCTGGAGGCCTGGAGTATCCTCCACTTTCTTTCCCCTTAAAATAAGCAACCCTGCAAAATTCATGTAAATAAACCTACTATGCAGGATAGTCAACACTAGCTTACTGTGAGCGATGCGTGACCCTGTATCAGTTTAATCCTTTTGGCACAATAGCTGGAGGTAAGCACTATTATGTTAATTGAATCTGGATGAGCTGGTGGAGGCAGGAAGTTGCCAAGTGGTGCTAACAGAGCATGAGGGTGTGTTTGAGCCTCCGTTGTTTGCTTCTGCAGGTGTGTCCCTGACAGCCAGCGGTCCTTTGGGCTGGGGATTCAGTGGATTGTAGTGCGAACGCTTGGTACGTACCATTCACTTTGATCATCATGGCATACTGTTTAATCTCAGACACAGTTATTGTATGGACACAGAGCTCTATATATTCTGAAAGGTTACTGACCAACACGTGATACATGCACCCTCATGGTGAAAGATGGACCAAACAGGCACAATTTAAAAGCTCTTCAGTGCAACTGGCAACCATTCATGTTTATCAGTGACACTGTACCAAATATCTGGTTTGTCCTTTAGTGAAGTAAAGTAAACAAGACAAGAAACTTAATAGTTTTTAAAATACTGATTGAAATAAAAAACTATTAATAAGGGATATAATTCAACAGGACAAATACTGGTTAACTGCTTATAACTATTAACATGATAGGGAATTATCAGGAAATTATATCTCATAAAATATGTCATAGACATAAATTGCTTGCTGTGCTGTATCTCGCTCTGTGCTGATCACATGACTGCTCCGTGTCGCCAGGCGGAATCCCAGGTCCGATCGCGTTCGGCTCTGTGATTGACATCTCGTGCATGCTGTGGCAGGAGCAGTGTGGTGACCAGGGCTCCTGCTACCTCTACCACAACTCCGCCATGAGCCGCTACAGCCTCATCGCTGGGCTCATATACAAGGTACTGCTAGGGCCCCCTCCTGGCTCCACACAGCATAACAAGGTCCTTAGACATGTAAAAAGATTTTTACATGTCTTTTTTACATGCACTGCTCAGCCAACTTACAAACTTGGATATACATGGATACTGTACAATTGAACAATCAGAAACTCATCTGTCAGGCTTCAGCAGCACCATTATTTTGTTATTTTACAGTATTTTGAAGGTAGTTACGTTATGACAGCCCTTTGCACAGAAACCCACTGAAATTTCAAGGCTAATCACAAAGATAAATGAGACCATGTTAAAGTGTTATATCTTCTCTATTTCGCCCCACAGTAAAGAATCAAACACTGAAACTCAGTCATTCACAGTAGCCGAGAGTGAGCGTGTTGGAGATCCCTCTGATTGGCATTTCCCTTGGCAGGTTCTGGGTACCGTGTTCTTCTTCCTGGCGTCGGTTCTGTACAAGCCCCCGCCAGAATCCCCACAGAGCAGCTGTGAGAGCACAGACCACGGAGCGGGGGACACCGGGGACCTCCCTGTGAAGGACGTCCCGCAGGAGATCATCCCCACTGCAAATGCCAGGTTCTGATCAATGAACACCCACCTCAGTCCTCCTCCATCTCCGCCCACCTCCGCCTCCGCCTCCACCCGACACCTGTGACTCACAGTGCCACCGCTCCCCAACACCACCCACCTCACCCCCACGATCATCTTACCAAGGCTGGCGCTGTGTGCCCCAACCCACACCCCCCTCCATCCCTGCACTTCCTGACCATTGGCCGTTGTTCTGAAGGGCTCTCTCTAGGCTTGTGTAGTTAACTGCAAACCCCAGGGTTCAAAGCGGGGGTCAGGGGTCATGATGGGGCCTCAGCAGCAGCAGGTTGGGAGGTGGATATCTGTGAGGTGACTCTGAGATGCTGCCTGAACTGTGAAAAACAACACTTGGGGAGAATAATATCCATGCTTTGGTAATTAAAACATACAGTACCATTCAAAAAGATTCCTTTTAAACAAGGAAGAAATGGACTCCATATTTATAGTGGAGGATCAAACCCAAAGATAGCTGCATTGTGGGTATAAATGTGCCGTATGAACCGCCAAAAAACTCTGGAGTACTGCTTGAAATATTCATACGCCCAAAATACATTCCCATTTCCCACCTTTCTATTTCTGTTTTTCATAAGCATCGGTGTGCTTATCAAAACATTTTAACAGGTGTGCATTTTTAATGATGCACAAGTACAGTATAACTATTTAATGCCAAATGTACAATATCTGCAGGATGAATTTGCCACTGTGCTAGGGCCTACAGAGCACACTGAAGGTTATAGCTTCATTTTTGAAACATATTAAATATTAACAATCGTTTTAACCAAACACAAATTTATACTTTTATATTTGTTAAATGCACCAATGTTTTTACCTGCCCTTATGACGGTATATCAGTCAAATCTAACCAGTACATATTAGAAAACAAATGCTATGAGCTGTGTTAAAGGCCATTATGCAAAAGAAATAACAGGATCCTGTTAATGATTGGAGATTAACTCCAGGGGTGTGGCTCTACACAACCTGTATCAGGTCAGGATTGCTTAACACCATATATACATATACACTGACCTTGAATATATATTTATATTTACATTTATATGATTTGAATATAGTACATGCATACACACATACACAGTCATCAATACCTGTATAAACGGCCGGTCTGAAAAATATCTGTACCTCTAATTAGAAATTCCAGAATTACTCTTAGAACCCATTTGTGGTAAAAGAGGGCAATGGTATATGAATAGAGTCTAACAGGTATTTGTTTTAAGTCAGTTTAGCTTATGTCTCCAGTTCTTTAGTTAATGTTCAGGGTTAAAAGAGAGTGACTGGGCTGCACCCAGTCAGAATTTGAATAACGTGGTTTGCTGAAGTAGTTGTACTGTTTGCACTAGTTAAGAAGTGAGTTATGGATAGGTGGGTCAAAGACTTAATCTGCCACTTAGCCTACACAAGTGTCATTTCCCAGCTTAAAGTTTAATACAGGTAAATATTGCTGGGCAATAATATTACTATGATGGGTACGTCATAGAAATCATATTTGAGGGTTCTTGTAAAAAATCATCATATACATCTCACAGAAATGTTAGATTTATTTCTGTGTTTGGGTATGATTTATAACTTGTTAAGACAGAGGCCAAATTTTACTTCTAACTATTATTAGTTTTGTTTTTTGTGAATGTTTTAAATGTTAAAAATCTGAACCTGAATATTTTTGATGTTTCTTCTCATACATTGAAAAATGAGAGATGAGATTATTTATTTAGATTATTTATTTATTTTTTAATTCATGCCATTTTTTTTTTCAAATGAAATTATTGTTTTATTAGTTGTTTTAATCCAACATATTGTCCACCTGCAGAATTTTTAAAACTAGAGAAGAGGTCCAAAAGTAACATTCAATGTATATTTTTACTTGTTTTCATTCCTTATCCTTTTTACCAACCCATGTGACTCCAAATCATCTTTACAGCCAAATTATTTTTCACAATTCCGACTCCAGTTTAAATGAAATGCGAACCATTCCTCAAAATATGTTCAAAATTGTAATTTTTTGTTGTCTGTGTTGTGCTGTTGGTTGTTTTTTATTTTGATACTGAGTTATGGTGTCATGAAACTGAGTACATGAATCGCAGTGTTTTTAAGAGCCAGCATAAACAACACATCCATTTGTGTCGTGCCTTTTTTGTACTGGTGACGGTGTTGTGAACTTCTTTTGTGAGAACAGAACCATTCTGCATGGTTTGGAATTACTCACGTTTCCCCTTTCATGCTTATTCTCTGAGGAAAACTTCCCATCTCGCACACACTCACACTCACTGGCAAAATGGTTATCGTGCAACAGAATTCACAGTTTATTTCCAGTCACTCATTTAATGTAACTAAAGGAAATAATGAAGAATTGTAAATACCATCTTTCACATTCTCAAAGCACATTGCATTGAAGTTGCTAAACTCACTCTGCCACACACCTGGCACACACCTGAGTGAGGCATGACAGCCATTTTGCACTAGAACCTCCACCTCCATTTATTTGAATTTCAAATGCACAATGTTGTGCACCCACAAACAAATGCAAACTTGCTTATCCACCCAAATACAGTTAGAGTGATACACAAATGTTTTTATTGATACAAACCTTTTATCCTTTATGGATACAAACTTTTCACACACAAACAGTATACAAATGTATGCAGACCCTCTCACAGGAGTATACACCTGTTCTAACACTAAGAGACCAGAGACTTTGCATTACAGTACATGCATATTGTCTCTGATTTCAAGCATTCTCACCCCGAAGAAGCTCTTCCCCTGTCTCTGGAGCCCAAAGAGACAGCTATGAGTACCTCTCATTTAGTCTCCAAGCATATTATTTTTATGTCTATGCATGTACAACACACCCACACCCAGAGACAGACCGTATTGACGCAGGCAGACGCACATGTGCCCAGACTTGTGTCCGCACAGATACTCAGCCATTGGCAATCAGCAGCATGCCTCTAGCACCGTACATCATTCAACAGAGTTTGTGTAAATGAATCATGTCAATGGCCACCGTCTCATCTCTGCCTATTGGCGTCTGCTCGGCTCTCCCTGCCAGCCCAATCTACCCTCCGTTATCTTTTCATTAAGACAAGAAGCCTCTTCAAGGGCACAGAAATGGGGCGCGTTTAGCGTGTCTCCCAGCGAGGGCAGAGCGAGCCTTTCAGCCGCACTTGGAAACCGCTGTGACATTTGTGGCAGAGTGCACAGCAAGCCAACAGAGACGTGGGCAGAAAAAAGAACAACAACCAGACCTGTCTTCACATCTAATTGCTCCCTGGCCTTGGAAGTCACACAGTTTTGCTGGTGATAATTTAGACTGACAACATTGAGTACCGAGAGCAGCTTTGAAGAGAAGAAAAAAAAGAAATACTGTTTAATGAATTAGTCTCTGTGAAGGCTTTAAAACCAGGATAAATCAGTGATGTCTTTTTGTCTGTTAGATGGTGGGAGTATCAGAAAGCTAAAGCTTTCATGTCTGTCTGCCC
The DNA here is from genome assembly GCA_022829145.1 of Albula goreensis. Lineage (NCBI taxonomy): Eukaryota > Metazoa > Chordata > Actinopteri > Albuliformes > Albulidae > Albula > Albula goreensis. The sequence goes on from CM040752.1 coordinate 27,192,507, forward strand.
GTGTGGGTGTGCGCGCACGTGTACTCACATTTTTACTAACTCACAATATTGCACTCATTTCCTCCCACAAGTTTTCCATAACCACCAACCACAGTCTCTGAACGTGGTAAAGAGGAAACACCCCCCTTATCACTGTCTGCCTGGCATGTGATCTGCTGAGGAATGTGTGGGCCATGGGCAGTGTCATTCCATGTCATTCAGGAGCTGTGCACCTTCCAGGGTTTTCTGTGTTCTCTCTGACCTTCCCTATGTCTTTCTCTGTCTGCCATTGTCCGGCGACTCAGGAATGAATGAGCCTGCAGTCTAAAGTGAGATGGAGCTGTGGAGGCTTTGCTGGTAAAATGGCAGGAGGGGATGTGTGACAGACGCCTACCTCTTTGGCTACTTTAGCACTGCCTCCAGCTCAGGCCACCACCGCCCACAAGAGGAGACAGAAGAGAGCCTCAAAACGACACTGGGAGACATCAGCATGAAGGAGCAACCGAGGACTAGAGTGAAGCATCTTGCTGTCAGAACGCACATTGAAAATTCTGTTAAAAACCCATGGGGATTATTCACCCGTCAGCTAATTCAAAAATCCAACAAAAAAAAAAAATAGTTTTGACTTGTAAAGTATCATTAATTAATGTGTAAACTGAGTCTTGAACCATTTCACTCATTATTACAAAAATGTATCCAAGTACTTGTGGCACACACATTCTCTGTTAGGATTGCTACATCCTGTGTGAAGAACTAATGGAAAGACGCATAGTTGCCTTACTGAGATTCAGCGATCCTTAAAAGCAGGAGGTCATTGTTTGTGTATGTGTGTGTTCATGCATGTGTGTGTGTGTGTGTGTGTGTGTGTGTGTGTGTGTACGCGGTTGGTAATGCTATGGTTTGTGTTTTGTAGTAATTTTCTCCTACTGCAAAGAGAGAGCAGAATGACATAGAAAAACAGCCCAGAGCCCTATGCAAGTAGCCTTTCCCTCATTTGAAGGCTGAGAGAGTGAGGTTCTGTACACGTATCTCACACCTCAACAGCACAATTGCAGGTGACTCTGTTAAGAACACCTGGCCTTCCCTGTGACCCCTGGATTGGATGATGTCTGTCATTTTGAGGTTTTTTTTCCACAGGCCCTCAGCACTTCAGGTATCTCACTACCTTTCATCTCACAACACAAGAGGAGTATTTGTGACATGTTTGGCATTTAAATTCACCTTTCATGCAAGCTCTGATATCATATAGTTACTACATGGCCAGACAACTGCTCCTTATTGCCATTACATGCTCTTTAGAGAAGGTGCTTTTGAAGTTACTGCAGGATCACAAGACACAAAAACATGTTGTTTCTCCTGACTTCCTGCATTAACACTTAAGAAATTATCAAAAATGTAATAGTTTCCCATTCAGTTGGATTGACCTGTTAGGGACGTGTGTGACTCTTTTTGGGGTTACTGTACGTGATTAGACTAATATATTTGGTGTATGTCTCCTTTTTCTCCAGAAGTAACATTGGTCAATGTTTTCCTTTATTTTGATTTTTTGTAATGATGTGTGTAATCTCTTACAAAGGCTTGTAGAACCCTGCTAACTTATTGTGTGCTGAAACTGAAAATGCACTTAAATGGCTGTTTTGTCTCCTTACTGTGAATATGTGATATTCTAATTCTAAAATGTGCCTGAAATCTTCTATAGCTAAGATAAGTAGAGTTTTGGGGGCTTGATTACATGTAAAACTGGAAATGAACCAAAACTTTTCTACAATGAGCTGAAAAGCAGTACCAAAATGTATCATAAGCTATCAATCAATCAATCACTAATCACAATCTCATACAGCAGATGAATTTGACTTATTGATGAGCAACACAATTGTGTACAACAGTAATGAATGCTCTTACAGCAGTCAAAGCACAGAAAGAATCACATAGTCATACTCAGAGGTCTTGTCAGCAGGTCTTTTACTGTGACATTCAGATGTGGTCAAGTGAGATCATGTGCTGAGCCATGACTCCACATATTTTTTGCACCAATGAGCATTTTCATGTTTGCAACTCAATTTTCAGACAATATCATCACAGATCTTCAAAAGAACTTCCAAAAAATTTTGGAAGATGTGGGCCAGAAATATCATTCGGTGTCATCAAGTCAAATGACCGATTACTTAAAGTAACCAAATTCCGTCCATCAATGAACCTGGACCAGAACTTTAGCACTTGTGTTGGATTGAAAAGCATTACAGTTAAATAAGCCATGCCCTGACTGCGGTTTGGGGTTTTGTGGGAGAACCTGTTGAGGGAGAAGGTGTCAGCCCTCTTGAGTGCGACCTTCACAAAGCCTTCTCTGTCATCGCCATCTCCTTCTCTCTCTGCCTGTCCCTTCCCATGACTGTCTCTATGCGCAGTGCTTCCTTCTTATTCACGTCATTTGACTGTAATTGGAATCTGGAACATGCTTTTTATAACTTTGAGATTGTTTGCTGTGGTGTGTTTGTCAGTGTTTTTACAAAAATCTGTGGATGATTTGTACCATCATTGTGTGGGTATCTGAGGAACAGGTATTCCAACTATTGGCAGTATAGGATAAAATGAAGAAAACAGCACATGTTGCTGAGCAATGCAATTTTTTTCAGGTAAAATAATAAAAAAAAAAAACTTGGGACAAAAATTTTATACTGTAAATAAAGGTAATTGTTTCAAATGCAAGTTGATGCTTCTGCTGATCTCTTTATTATTTGCACATATCATATCCACAAAAAGCTAGGAAAACATAAAGGAACATCAACTGCAAACAAAACCCATCCTTAGAGAAATGCCTTATTAATGATAGACACTGTTACAGATGATAATAATGCAGATGAGTGATAAACTGTTAACCAAACATTACATAGTTAAATGAAAGTATATAGTGGACATTTCTTTACTGTTCTTTACTGACTCATGATACATGAACCTGTCAGAACATATTTTTTGCATTTTTCCGTTGGACATTTTAAAATAATGGAGAACACAAACCATTAGAGGGGGTGTTATGACATGTATTAAATAAGAAAGATATGCATTCATGTTTTTTAATCAAATGTTTTTAACCATTGCCAGTTCATTTATATAAGAAAATCAGTAAGCCCAGAGATGGTTATTAAATATAAATTCTACCACTAGGGGATGCCAGATATACATGGTCAATTTCCTTTAAATGAACCGTACTGTGAATCTATAAATTATTTTTCCTGCAAGACCTGACTGCCTCAAGCCTACCAGTAACAGCATGGAAGAGTAAAGAGCATGAAAAAATCTCGGATTGTCATTTTAGTTGTATTATCACAAAGACAAGCTTATATCAATTCACCTAAGTACGATAGTTGTAAATAGTGGTGTGAAATCCTTTCAGGACACTCAGAGTATTGCCACTGTAGCTTGCTGGTGCGCTTTCAAAGAAAAATAAATAGGAGGCTGAATGTTAATGGCAAAAAGCTGGTGAATCCAGGCTCACAGCATCAGACTTAATTTGGAGATTTCATCAGTCGATCAGTTTATGCAACCATACATGCGCACACACCCAAACACAAACCAACACCCACACATGTGAAAACATACACACACACACTCACACACACAGAAATAAAATAAAACAGGAACACTAATCATGACATTAGCCCATCCTGGCCCCAAAAAGCTGTCATGTCACTGTAAAAAATAATCAAACAAACTAACACACACACACACACACACACACACACACACACACACACACACACACTATTAATAAAGCAGCAACACTAGTCACGACGCTAACACATCTTGCCCCCACAAAACTGTGGTGTCACCATACGGAGGAAACACACACACACATACACACACACACACACACACACACACACACACACACACACACACACACACACACACACCTTTTGTCAGAACCGTACAGAACAAGCAGGACCTGCCTGAGGGTAGCACTTGAAGGCTGTGCACGCATCTCTCTTTGATCACAGCGGCTCTGAATGTCAGCTGCTCTCAGTCACCTCATCTGACAGAAGAGAAGGAGGGGATCTGTCAGCACCCCAGGGCTGTGGAGAACGACCGCCGACATCCAAGAAACTCACACTGCCAAGTCTGAGTGGCACAGAAACATTAGCTCTGAGACATTAACTCCCACAGCCTGCATTGAGTGTGACTACCAAAGTAATTTCGGCTTATTATTGGGAGAACTCAAATCAATGAATCTACTAACTAGTATCAAACTAATTATCATGTTCAGCACTCTTGGAACTTAGCATACGTTATCATGTGACATGGGTTATCACTCCGTACTGTGATTTAAATTGACGTGAGGCACCTTCATTAATCTACACGAGACAACTTTGGAGAGGTAATCCTCTCACTTCATTTAAGATTGTCCAAAGCAATTGTGTGGTGCTGAAACCAGAAGCCTGCAGCCAGAAACAAGCTATAAATCAGCCAGAGTGCTGCGTGAGGAGGAATAATGACAGATGAGGATGTGACCTAGTGTAGTTCAGGGCATGCCTTTCATTTTTCTCCCATAACAGTAAAAAATATTTTTTCACAGAAAGTATTCACACTTGTCAAATATTCACTACTTTCTGGGTGACACACAATTACAGCAGAATGCTCAAAGAATGTACAACATTGCACAGCCACTGTAGCCCTTAGAATTAGCTATATAACTCTGTAATGACTCAATATGACTGACTCATAAATCATCAAATTTCTGATAATCTGCATGTCTGTCTTTTAAAATACACTGTAAGAGAACATATCTCTCTCTCTCTCTCTCTCTCTCTCTCTCTCTCTCTCTCTCTCTCTCTCTCTCTCTCTCTCTCTCTCTCTCTCTCTCTCTCTGTTTTATCTTCTTGCCTTTATTGGCTTGTCAATAAACAATCATCCACTGATATTCTTTCAACAACAACCTAGACAAAGAATTATGTACAGAGTTTGATTAACTGCTGGGTTTAGCATCTGTCTTTCCTGAGAATCCAGGTATCACAAAATACTTGACATGCCTTGTCTGTGTTCATGTAAACTCCACAAGGATACAGAGATCAGATTAATTAGCCTTTCAAAGTTATTTTTGTATGAGAATACAAGGCAATCGTTCCAACCTTTCATGTCCTTCCTTTTCCTATCTGTCAAGTTCATGTAAAAACCATCTGTGTGTGTCTGTAAGATTGTATTATGCATGATTCTGCACGTTTGGTCAGAGCAGTACATGTTTTGAGTGTTCTCGTTTAAATTATTTTCCACTGGGTTGTGGCTTTATGGTAAGAAAACATGACAAGGTGGAAAAAATAAAGCTGCAGGGCTGGAGAGTTCCTCTCTGGTGGCAAGATATGTCACATGGCATCATGAGCGAACCCTGACGGGCTGACACGATGCCACAGCACTGTTGTGTCTCCAGCACGTCTGTTTTTACAATACCTTCTAAACACTGAATCACACTTTCAGTTCATCAAGCTCGTCTTTTTCTCTGTTTTCTCTATCTTCTTTTTCTTTAGCAATCAGTTGTGGACATCTTCACAGTGAAAATGTCTTTAGTATACACATGCATCTTAATTTCTAAAAAAAAAAAATCCAGTTCCCAAAGTGCTGTGAGTGCAACAAGAAATCAATACATAATATATAGGATCATATAAAATATAATGAAACATATAATAACACAACCCCTTTTGTGGTAGGTATGAGTCTTGCTTGGATGTACAGTGCAGCTGAATCAGCAAATCAATATCTGTGGACAATATTTCTGCATGTGCAGTTATGTTCTGCATTTCCTGTCGATGTGGATATGAGCATCAGCTTAAGGAATGCAATGTATCACAGTAAAAACACACAAGCAATATGCACACATACACATGCATGCAGACACTACTATGGACACAAGCACATGGGTATTTGTTGAATAAATGTTGCATAAATATGTTTTTCTTGGGGGTTTTCTTAAGGTTTGTAATTGTAATTGTGCAGTTTGATGGATATATTTTATTTATTTTAAGTATTTTGGAAACAGCAGCTGAGAAACTGTTATAGGTTTTGAGTTTTTTATCCCATAACTGGTTTTTCCCACAGATGTACATTGACACATTCCTTGACAGTAGTTTTCATGTATCTTTTATATATTGCATATATGCTGTATCATAGGAGTGTACTCTTCTGAATATGTCATTATTGGATAGCAGGCCTGTCAGAGGGTCTAGTTGCTTAGCAACTTTAATAACCCTGTGTCAGCTTCACAAATACTATATTCCTTATCCTGTCTGACACGAAGACAAGATGACATTGCAAATTGTCTATGTTCAGTGGAGACAGTGGGTGTGCTAGATTTGTGAGATGAAATTGAATTTGGTTATAGTTGTTTTGGTTATAGTGTTTCAAGTACCTTCAGCTAGGAATCAGACTAGGTCTTCTCCCTGACTTTGTGGAATGTTTAGCAAAGATATAGCTAAAGACTAGTAAAGACGATGTATAGCAGTACACCATTTTAGTATATGGTTATTTTGATCAGGAGAATGGCTGTGCAAAGCCAGGCCAGGACTGTGGTAATGATCAGAGAGGAGAACTGTGTGATAAACAGCATCAACTGTCATACATCAACCACATCATTTTTCAAGTTATTCTTATGAGTTAGCAACAATGTTTGTCCAATGTTAGTTAATATCACTGATTAACTGTAACATATGGCAGACCATTTAGTTAATTTGGGGCTTTGGAATTAAGATAAATAGCTTACATGATGCATTTTATTACTCTGAAATCAGCTTTTATGTAAATGTAATGATAGCACGTCATATGCAAATCATAAATCCAGACCTCTTTGCCATTCCCTTCATTTATCAGAAACACATATGTTCTGAGTCTTACAACCTTTCTATCTACATATCAGAGATCAGACCCCATCATTGATAAAAAAAATATAAATCAATAGAATGAACTTCCATGTTTACACATTTGTATAGTTATCTTTATCTTATTTTCTTAGCTGTCCAGTCTGAATCAAAGGAAGTAACTCAAAGAAATCTTTTAATAATGTAATGAACAGAACATGTCCAGGAGGGATTGATATGTAAGTATTTGTTGCGCACAGAAACCTCCCACACAGTTTATGCAGTTGGTCGTACTGGGCTGGCCCAGGGGGTTGGGGTGGGGCATGGTGGGGGGGGGGTGAGTTGTATGACAGAATCTTCATTAACATGGCCAACAGGGATGTTTCTGGAACAAATATAGAGCAACAGTGAGGAGGAACGAGGCCTGTGTAATTAACTCAGACACCTAGGCGGGGATTAGAACTCCTCCGATGAATCTTCCACGCGGGCAAATTTCAATTAGTAAAGACCTGACAGCTACCTCCCCACTATGACACCCCTCCATCACCCTCTCTCCCTCCCACTGCCTGCGATTCATAAATAAACAGCAGCTGCCTCAGGCTCCTGCTCCACTATTTTGTCATTTTCTTTTTATTTTTTGGTCTTCTCCTGCAACGCATCGTTTGTTTTCCATAATTTATTGTGCTGCCCATCTGAACAGTATAAACAGATTAACACGAAGAGAGACAAAGAGTGAAGAAACAGCCATGTGAAGGGAGTCTTTTGGCAACGTTGTGAAATTGTGACAGGCTGCCATGATGACTGTACACTGCAGAGCATGTTCCTCCAGGTCCACACCCGAGGAGCTACAGTACATGCAGGTGTTTGCTTTCATCTTAAATGCAAAAACCTGTTCAGACCTTAGAAATCAGGTGAGGTGCATGAACTTCGAAATCAACTATTTTAACTGGTCATGAAGCCCTGGGTAAGGGCATAAACCTGCATACACTGCAGTCCTGAAACTGAAGGATACTGCCACAGACAGGAAGAAACAACACTGGCGCTTTTTGTCATGCTTTTTGTCAAAATAATAAAATGTAAATAAATATGAAACAAAATATGAAACAGTGGAGCAGTTTGTTTGTTTGTACTTCTGGTGATTACTTGAGACAGTTTGTCACACAAGAGTCACAGTTTTTTAAGAAATGAAGAGTTGGCTACCTCAGATCAAACCAAAAAAATCTCAAAGCAAACTAAACTCAAGCATTGCCCCAATTTCTGTCCAAGGCATTAAGGACATCAAAATAATGCAATTTTTGCAGCATCAACAAATACCCCGATACTGCCGGCAAACATCAAAAAGCAATTTGCAGCATCGACTGCACTCACATTGCAATAAGGGCTCTTTCAGTGGATGAATACGTGTAAGTAAATCGTAAGACTTCCCATTCAATAAAAGTGCGACTGACAAATGTTTTTGCCCGATGGCTAGGGTCATGTCATGATTTGTTCATATTAATATTACAAAAAGTATTTAAAAAATAAATTAAATAAACTTCGATAATCGCAGGCAGCCACACATCGAGGGAGCTCAGTGGTAGCACCCCAACGCCGCCGCCCGTTGCTCGTACACTTGCTGTTTGCCTCAACCTTGATGTCGCACCATTTTTCTTGATTTCAATCTTCGTGTGTGGCTTCCTATACCTGAGGAATTGACAGCCGCGGTAACCTCCTGCCATGCAAGGTTTTTTGTGTTACCCCGGTGCCGTGGCCGCCTGAAATTATATTTTTTCTAATATCCGTTTAGGAGAATAACGCTTTGATTTTGCATTCCGAGAAGTTCCTTTTTCCCCTGTTCACTGCCATTATTTCATTTAAAATGTATTGCTCTGTCCCGTGCATTATTTATAGATCTTGCAAATTGATTTCGACTTCTGGAGCACCATATATTCTTAAATGTGGGTTTTCAGGGTGTGGTCGTTGTGCGCATTTATGCACGCACAATTATAGGATTAATTGTGATTTATAACAGAAAACATGCGTATGTGCTGCGTACACAAGTTTTATAAATCTGATTTGTTGTTGCAAATTCGTATGTTTACGTAACAATTTGGGCAGAAAAGTTAGAAAAGTTTTATAAATGAGGCCTCAGGAGGGTTTAATTGGATTTTGAATGTGATGGTGTGAAAGCCCCAGGAGTCAGGAAGACATAGAGAAAAAATGACCTGGCATTCAATTAAGATGTTTACATATGCATATTATTTCAAGGGAAGTTATTATCCCATTTATACTTGGCTAAACATCATGCAGGCTCGAATGACAGGTAATGGAAAGCAGAATAATGATAAATTGAATCTTCCCTGACAAATTATTCAATCAGTCTATCATTAGGCCTCAGGACTCATTACCTCAAAGAAGAAACTGATGTTCTACTTGCAGAGACAAACATCAGCCCTGTCTTCACAGCTAGAAGCCACCTTCAGAGAATCTTTTTCACTCTCAAAGTAGTACCCTTCAATTATTATTTTTAAAACCCGCTACACCAGTCATGAGTCTCAATTTCTTAGCTCAAACCCACAATCTCCTAACTACATCTTTTGATTTGATTGTTTGATCTTTTTCAGTTTAATCAAAAAGCTAATCAATTAGTGTAATTAATAATTAGTATAAATAATAATAATAATAATTCAGTGAAAAATGTGTTGAATGTGTTGCCTGTGTGGAATGTAGAACTGATAGACTCAGGATAAATTCAGGCCCAGAGCAGTGATTTAGACATATTGCAAAATGCATATTTTGACACTGTTGTTTTGAAAGTTATAAACATTTCAGAATTCTAAATGATCTTCACTCCAGCTGAATAAATATTTCAGTGCTTATTTTTCTTGTATATATATATAATTTTTTTAATATGTTTTATTAGGGGCTTTTTGCTTTCAGGAAGATTGGGAACACAATCCAAGAGGTAAAATGTTGAAATAAAAGCCAAGTCATAAATGGTTTTATGTATAAATCCATAACATTTCCAATGTAAACCTATCACTGTAACTCGCATGCAATCCTGCACTCATAAAAAGTCATTTCACATATAATATTCTGTAGTATGGGATGACCTCCTCTCCACATTTCAAGGACACAGGGATTATTCTACAGCAGAGATGGATTCCATGCAGTAAATCATAGATATCACAGATACTTCCCACATTCTGCAGGCATATGGCTATATGATTTATGGCTCTAATATTCTGTACAAGCTCCCTTCTCCCGACACCTATTTCCTTCCTGGAAGCCACAAGATACATAGAGACAGCAAAAAGAAGCAACAGGGATATTTACCATCACTTCTATTATGTTGTCTTTATTATGTAAAAATACCACATTTACAACGATAAATAGACATATATGATCCTGAGATACTGCCCTGGATCCAGTCAACACTTGCCTGTCACTTGAAATCTGAGAATTTCGCTGTTTCTTTACACAGCTTATAAAGTTCAGCTTTCTTAAAATGTGTGATCTTTTTTTGCTAAAAGACAGGATGCTGTGGAATATCTTGCCTTTCACATTTTTATATACACCGAGTCACTGGAGAAAAATATTTCTTGCAGTTTTTCTCTTCAAACCAAGGTCAAGCCTAAGCAATCTTTCTCAAAGAGTACCTGTTGACACATACTTACTGTATGACCTAAGCAGTGCTTCTATTTTGGTCATGAAAAAAATGTCTTTCTAAAGATAACTACTGGATGGCCGATTCTTTAAGGGTCGTAATTGCAGTGTGTGGATTGGCCATGTTTTATTTCTCACCAGCTTCATCCACTGGGTAAATTAGCTCCTACAGTGTGTCTGAATCAGTCGCACATGAAATGTCATATGCAGGGGTAATGCAAGCAAACGATGAAATGATAGCCGAGGTTCAACAATGAGAGTGGCTTGTGAATATAGTTATGCATTTAGAAAAAGAGACACATTTTTTAATAAAGACAAATGTTAACTGATTCCAAGTTTTGTTTTTATATAAAATCCATCCGGATTTGGCCCCAATGCCACAAGACCGGCCCACCAGGACCAAGGACAGCACCAGCCTGGGAACCAGCAGAGCAGGACCCTGGAGAGTGGCGCCGTAGGAATTCCTTCTCAATCACAACATCAATTAACACTCCTGAAAGGAGTGAAGGAAAATGGGAAGAGTACTCCAGGGAATTACCATGGAGGCTGAAATGAATAGCCCAGTCATAACATGGGGAGCACCAAAACTGTGGGTTCCATGTTAATGTCTGCTCGTCCACTATATTCCAGATGAAGCTCTGATCTTGATCAGCACCCTGAGCCCAGCAGAGCTCAGCCTTAAAGCCCCGCCCACTGTCACCCGTTTTTGTAACAAGACCACCCCCATCAAAGTTTTCTTTTGCTCCTTTAAATGTTAAATGTTTACCTGTTCATATTCACTTTGTGTTTCATATTCACCCCACCTGTGCTGTGCACCATCTGTCTCTAAACATCTTTTTTCAGTGAATTGTTGATAATAATGGCGTGCATTTTCCCTAAAAATGCTGAAAAGAAATCCTCACACTAAAATCCAGTTTATAATGACGCCCTGTATGGTCTGGCCTGGTCACTTTATTTGTTTTTATTGATGACAAAATATAAGTACATAAATAACTCTAAGAAAGTAGACTATAGCAGGGAGGTGGGTGAATACAATAAGAAAAGTTGAGTAGTTAAATGGAGGAAAAGGAAAACGGGGGACCTGAAAATGGAAAGAAGGAGGTTTCTCCAAGGTCCACTCAATTTGTCCCTGAATAATAAGACCTCCCAGATCCCCAGACCTTTAAAATACCCTTATGAATAAACAACAACAGCTGATGTGATGATATTGAGCTTCTGTCACGCCAAATAACAACTATCAGCACCTGATACCCCAGTCCTGTCACCGCATCTGCTTCTCACTGCCTCATCTAGGGTAGCAAATAGATGAAAAGTCATGACCTTTAACATAATGGGTCAACAACAACAACCACAACAACAACAACAACAATGGCAACAACAGCAATGACGCAACCCCAACCCATACAAACAAATAGAAGCACACACCTGTCAGACATCAAACAATCAATACTGACATTTCCATTTACTGCACACAGAGAAGCAACGTGTGAGTAGAACCAATCAGAATCAAGACACATGTATTTACTCTGTTACTGTGGACAGCACAGATGTCACTGCAGTAGCATGGCAGAACAGACAATATGACTGAGGTCTGGAGGAGCACTGATGGAAAAGTGCAGTCAGAGGTAGCAATGCACTGGCAACTGAGGAGGTGAGTATACTGTCTGAGGAGGTGGATTCACTGTTACTCCAAAGCTCAAAAGTATTAATGGTAATAAGGGTAATAGGAGGGTAAACATCCACTGGGGGTATACTCTATAAACATTCATGCACTCTCAGCTACACCACTGATTAATACTCCTGGATATTAATAATTCGCTGGACATTGAGAGGTGCAGAGTCAGACACATCTTATATGGTTAGGTTAACAATATAAATGCAGAGGGAGAGTAGGTGGGTGAGTGAGGGAGAGAGTGAATTGAGGAAAAGGTCAATCATCTGATGGGGATTTGGAGCCGCTCTCCATGCCTTTGTCTGGCTAATCGCCTCGCCTTGTGTATAATGAGGAACGGCTCTGATGGCGGATACGTGTGCGGTGACGCTGAGCTGCTCCACGCGCGTTTAAAGTCACCGCTGAAGGGGAAAGGCTTGCACAGCTCAGATGATTTCACGCTTCAGTTCGCTCCCCCTTCCCAGCCTCTGCCCCCTTGCAGCTGCCGCTTACAATCAACTGGGCAAGAGAATGCAAAATTATTTTTTGTACATAGACTGTGGAACAAACAGATTAGATTTTGAATTCTGCCTGCCAGACTTGTGTTGTTTGGGGAGCTCCACAGTGGTTCCTGGGCTGGTTCTCCTCTCTTCCCCTCCACTCTCCACTCTTCTCCTTTCCTCCCCTCCCCTCCCCTCTCCGCTCCTCTCCTTTTCTCCCCTCCCCTCTCCTCTCCACTCCTCTCCTCTCCTTTTCTCATCTTTCCTCTCCTCTCCTCCCCTCCCTTCCATTCTCCACTCCTCTCATTTTCTCTCCTCTCCTTTCCTCTACTCTCCTCTCCTTTTCTTTCCTTTCCACTCCTCTCCTCCTCTCCCCTCCCCTCCCCTCTCCTCTCCTTTCCTTTCCTCTCCTCTCTTCTCCTCTCCTCTCCTCTCCTCCCCTCCCCTCTCCTCTCCATTTCTTTCCTTTCCTCTCTTCTCCTTTCCCCCCCTCTCCTTTCCTCCCCTCTCCTCTCCTCCCTTCCCCTCCCCTCCCTCCAGCACCACATGTACACCTGTACCAGCTGATTGATCATGCCAGGGTTTTACCATGCAGCATGGAAATAATCTCACGCACTGCCTGCTACTCTATTTTGTCAACATAATGCTTTTATTCCATTTTTTGATCAGTAAATTTTCCTTCAGTAGTAAAACTTTGATGTCATTTCTGGCTTGTTTGCACTGCAGGAAAACAATGGCAGGCTAGAAAATGTAAAGGTGTGTAACCCAATAAAGAGGGCTGCTTCTTTCCCTTCCTTCCCATCGTTATCAAGCCTCATTGATCCCCTTCACTTTTTTCTATCTTCAGTGATTTAGGAAAGTATTCAGACCATCTCACTTTTTTAACACTTGTTGTGTTAAAGACTTAATTTGAAATGGATTTCTTTTATCCTATTTTGCCATTAATCTCCACATAACACCCTACCATTGGATGTGCTATAGCCGCTACAAAACGTGCAAAGTTATTTTTGGCAACACGCTGGCAGCGCAACAGGAAAAATGTGGAAGCACAAAGCCACTTGCAACTCTGACGTAATAAAGGGGCGTAGAAGCGCAATGTCTGGGAGTGTTCTCTGAAAACAAATGGGAGTACCATGTACATTATGGGGCGCAATGCCCAAAAAGCCATTTTTGTCCAAAGAGATACCCTTGTGCTTGAGAGGACTCAAAAGCAGGTCTATCCAGAGCAAAAAACTCAAAGGTAGCCACATAAATTGTAGTACATTGACTCGGCCAGCAGGTGTCATAACTTACCGAAAGGCAACAATGGTCAAAATTCCACAATAGCTCAAATAATTTAATTCTGACAAAATATTCTGATAAAATATAAAATATTCTCATTTAATTCTGATAAAAATATTTCAACAAAAACAAATCACATATTTCAAGCAAAGAACAGATTTCCCCTCAATGACAATTTCTCCAAATTAAATAATAACTCTCCACTTGTATATGAGAACAGCCCCACAATCTATGTTAACAGAACAGAGGAAACCAGGAATACATGAGACCCGTGCTCTTTAAATTTATATTCTTTTACTGCTTGTAACATGATGGATGCAGACTATTAACTGTAGCTGAATTTAACATCTCTGTTTTGCTGTTGATTCCAATAATATGGAATTCATAATTGCAAGGAGAAGAAGGTGTTGCCACCAGTAAGAATTCAAACAGCGGCACTCCTTCCTTGCTTAATAAGACTGATGAGGAGTGCCGCGACATCTTACAGCAGGTGGCTGATTGGTGACAATGGCTATCCATTACGTTCCTGGCTTCTAACACCATATATTGTGCCAACATCTCAACAGCAATGAGGATTCAATCATGCACTGGCAAGGACTAAGAGTGTAATTGAGCAAACATTTGCATTTCTGAAAATGCGTTTCAGATGCCTGGACAGATCAGGTGGCGCAACACTTCAGAGGACACATTAGAGATGGCAAGGCAGAGAGAAGCTGAACCGCATGTGCCGCTTGTCGAAGAGGCCAGTTGGGCGGAGGATGCATGGGTGAGAAAGGATCAAGTGGCAGAGGAGTTGTTCCCCTGGTGAGCCAAACATGAACTTTTCTGTTAAATGCATTTTGAGAAACACGCGGGCACAAAATCTTTTGTTTAATGCCTTTAATGTGTTGACATCTGCAAACATAGATCTGTCTCCCATTAGACAAAGGAGGTCCACCAGAATCAAAACTGCAGTGTAAGATATGCACCCCTTCCAAAAGCTCAGTGCTTTCTGTCATCAGTCTGTCATTGAGGCTAACTTCTATGTATGAGTGAAAGCAGGACCTCGCTGGGTTATGAAGCACAAACATGTCATTAATTCCTATTAACACAGATGTTTATGTTGCGTGGGCTCTTCCATTATTTCAGGCTCTTGAGTTTACTTTAGGTTGTGTAATGCTCTGTAACTGCTAATGGCACACACACACACACACACACAAATAAAAACATCTCCGCGCAGGTCCTGAAGACTGTATTAGCGGCTAATGAGAGAAGCTCACTGAGGCATGGGGAAGGGCTGTTAAAACTGTAGCATTATCCTGGAAAGGGATCCCTCCTGCTGGTCCTCATTATCACATACATCAAACTCTCTGCTTTACACGCAGAAACACAAACATATACTCACTCACACACACACACACAGAAATATATACACACACATATAGTGTACACACTGATGCACATACAATATATACTGCATGTACACACTGTATGCATAGAGGTAAAATTACATGTATGCATACAGTGCACATAAAATGGATTTTTTAAAAAAATGGATGAATATGAATGTTTCAATAACTTGTCCCAGTATATATGATGGTGAGTTACGAAGATGAAGATGGTGGCGATGCAAATTTTTATTGCTTTTGACAATAAAAAACATTATACGTGTATGCACTTGCAAGTGGGTGGAAAGTCTACTGAAAAATCTATTTTACAACTGGGGATATATATTTGTGGTTAAAAATGATTATTTTAATCAAACAGAATTTCTAAATATCATATTAGCAAGTGCATAACTTAAGGCAAAAATGAGTAAATAGGAAAGAAATAAAGATGTGAGTGTTTGGATGGTGTTGTGCTTGTGCATACAATGGATGAGATTCTCCTTTGAGGACAAATGTTGATTGGATCTGAGCCCCATTTTCAAAAAAGCTCTTTTGAGGGATATTCAGAGATATGGAGCGTATAATTAAATCAACCAACCATTCAAATTTCCTATGATTTTTTACAAACAATGCATAATTTGCAATGTCATTAATTCAAAGAGCTTTTCACAAGTCATGATTATAATAATAGACTTAAATAGCAAAGTGTTTGGATTTATGTACAGGTTGATTCTAATACAAACTTTGATTAAATGTACTCAACTTCAATTAATTCCACATCTGACTTGTCAATTAAATCAACACATCATCTTTGCCCTTATTCCCTGTCCCTCACAATGTCAGTATGGTAAAACCTGTTTTTATAATGGGGGCTGAAAAATGCCTCTTACGACTACAGTGGACTCATAACCCACTTGGTCACATCTCTAAAGAGAGCAGGATTCTTTTGACGTGCTAGCTTAGACCTTGGTCAGATCGTCACAAGGCAGTCTGTGCATGACATCTGACACATGCTTCTTATCCAAATTCAGTCACTTCCCTGAGCCTCATAGTTGTTTCGAATCACCAACATCAATTGCTACCTTCACTTTAAAGCCATCTAAACTTAGTTTATATGATTTCTTATGTCCGTACAGAGAATAAAGTCTGTTATGATTGAATTGCATATGTCCTGAAGTAGAGTAAGTGCATTTGATCTAGCCCTATAAATGTGAAAATATTGCTTCCCAGAAAGTGGGTAAGTTAACAGCTCTGAATTACCCTGGTCACAGACAGGCATTAGTCTGGTGTGTGTGACACCATTTGAGCAATGCCCCTGTAGCCACAGAGAGCCTCGCTCCTGCTCCCTCCCGTTGGGCTAAGAGACACAAACACTCGTGTGCACGCCATCCGTCACTGTCGCTTTTCACCTTCTGGGTGCACTACTGCCTGTCTGTGTGTTAGCAGTCTGGTGCAGGGGCCGTTAGTATATTTCCAGAGAGAGGGCACGGATGGGTGAGACTGATTCAATAAAGCAGATAACAAATGCAATTCCTCCATGTCAGGTGGAATGAGAGCCGGAACCCCTCCAGCAGACCAACAAAACTGACTGCCTCTCAAAACGCAACTGAATTTTCATGGACAGCAAACAAACGAACACTTGGGGCATGCAGGTCTTTACTATATAAATGTGTGTGTGTGTCTGTGTGTGTGTGTGTGTGTGCTTATGCTACTGTGTACGCAAGATCATAAAAGTTGAGGTAGAAAAAAACATGAAGAAATCAATAATTTAAACAGTGCTTCCTCAGGTATGGATTATGCTTATCAACCAGCACCTGTGACAATCAGACTGTAAGGAAAATTTGGAGTTATCCTTCTAGTTCTAGTTCTCATTTGTTTTCAGACACCCATTTTTGTAATTTCACATTTCATAATTTTCCTGAAGAAATCAAAAGAAACTTTGCTCGGGTCTTGCGACACAAAAGAGGGCCATTAGCTCCTCTTTTGTGGAGCCTGAAAAGCGAGGGGATGAGGCGTCTCTGAGTGAGTTACTTGAGGTGATAAATCCACTCAGTCATGGAGCAGCAGCTTCCAACAGCCTGAGCTCATGCTTGTCTACATTGCATAATGTCGGTGAAATGGATTCAGTCAGACGCTTCCTTTGCCTGCCCTGCACTCTGTGACCGATAGACAGGCAAAAACAAACAAACAAGGTAAGCATTTACCACCTCCACAGTCCACACTTGCCTTCACGGTGTTATTTATTTAGCCAGAGACAAGAACGTGCCACAAGTCATCTTCTTTAGCCACATCTCCAATGATAGCCCACACTGCTCAAAGCTCCGGAAGGTGGATAAATATGTAGTTATTGACTATGATTTCACTTTCCACTGCTAATGAAAATAATAAAACAAACAAAATCGATGTCCCCTACCATAATTCCCACATGTGGGGATGCACTGAATAGCATACACTTTTCAAAGGGGTATAATAATGCAGCAAGTAAAGGAGTCGAATTCAATACGACACAATTTTGAATACATTAAATATTACAGACTTATAAGGAATTACAAAATATGTATAAACCCAACATAATACTAACAGAATATCCCTCTTAACCCATCCAGGCACTAATCATCTTGCTTTAGTATTCATACACAACAAACTCTCTATTTACTACTGCTATGTATCTTCAGAAGCAAGCAATTACCAGCATTGTTTTAACTGTTTAGCTGTTTCTCCAGTCTCTATTTTCTCCGTCTGTGTAACTTTTATAGTAAGCTTGGTTATTTAGATTCAGCTGATTCATATTCAAATTTGTATTTCAGTGTGGGCGATCACCATCTTTCATCTACTCACATCAGAAGTGAAGCTACATTGTCCCTCAAAGAAATTGCACTTTTAATTGAAATTAAAACATAATTCTTCAAGCATGTGAGTGTTTTCTTAAGCTTCTGGCACAGTTACTCTGAATTATATAAATTTATTACATTTTTAAACCCTCAGGGAAAAGTTTGGACCGATGATTTTCAAGTGGCAATTAATAATTAGTAATATTTTACACAAACATACAAGCAACCCGGATAGGTTCAAAAGCCGCAGTAATTTATTCAGCTTCCTTTTTGTTGAAGCTCACACTTAATGGTGTTTTCGGATATTAATAATATAATTTTACAGACCTACATTCAAACTGGAATCAGCGGTATGGTGGATCAATTGAAGACTACAGACACACAAAAGAAATCTCCTGTCCCAGATGGCATAATTTGTTACTGTATGCTTTTAAAATGTTGGCTGTGATGAATAAATCTTTGTATCTATCAATTCATTTATAAAACTATTTTTCCAACCCCCAAGCCACAACTTTCCAGTTACATTTTGAAGAGGCTTGTTTCTGAAGAAAGTTTTATTCTCTTCCAAGTCTTCATGGTTTCTTGTAATGTTCCTGTGCTGATTTTATCTTTGTCTGTTGGTTGTTGTGGATTTTTTTTAATGACCATTGGGCAAAGAGTCCCTTTGTTTATAAGTAAAACACATTTTTTTCTGAATGTCATTTAATAGAATGCATCATCTCTGAAGAAGAAGAAGAAGCAATGAAGGACACTTTCTGTGTAGTCTTGGTTAAATCAAATTACTAGTGTGCCTATTCAATGTTTTGCCAGAAACAATACAATGGAAAGGAGGATCATTACAGACATTAATATGCTGTGACTTTGGTGTACGTTGGTGGTCAGGTAGAGTTAGTAAAATGACTGCTAATATGTTCCAGGCATGCTATGTCCAAGACAGTTCACGTCATTCGAATTTTGTGCAAGTGGCAAGGAGTAATTGCCAATTATAATTACTTGGTTGTGCACACATGCTTGGACAATATCTCAGGTTAATCTCCTAATGAGCAAGATGCTGAAAATAACATCGGATGAGATCCAATTGTTTGTTCCAGAGACATTAAATGTTTAGAGGAGACTAACTACCGCAACTGGTTAAAGATGATGATAACACAGGTAGGGTAGCCTTTGATAACATGGGATCGGGTAGCCTTTCCCTCTTCAGACACTGGACACAGCATTGTGTTTACCTGGCACAATACCGCCCTCTAAAGTTCAGGAGGGTGCCCATTCATCCAAACTAGCTAGCCTTTGTTCATGATGAAGGTCCTTTGATGATAAATGTACCAGCTAGCCACATTTTTCTGGCTCATAACTTTCCATGGACTGTAGAAATCCATTTTCAGCTGTCCTTAATTTAGAGTTCTTCTTGCCTTGGCTGCTGATATGTTAACATTGTAAGGATATTATGTGTGGAGGGTGTTTTGAATTCATTTTATACTCAGGTATGATGCAGACTGTCATTTTTGCATTTGGGAATTTAATTGAATGTATGTAGTTTATTTGTGGTGGATATAAACAGTAAATATGTAACATCTGGGTGCTGTTACTTTGAGGGACTTGTATGTGCTTGAGTATTTTAGGTCAAAGTGCCATTTCTCTGCATGGAAATAATAAATTGAGTACAAGAGGAGAGAGAAAAATAGCAGTTACAAGCGTCATAGATGACCTTCAAAGTAACATTTCATAAAAGCATTTCGGAAAGTATTGATTTATGCTCTGAGACAGACTTAAACCTTAAAGACGACACCAAAAAGGATTAACGGAACCATCTAGAAAGTCATTCAACCATTCAATTTATTTATATTTGTGATGGAGCTGGTTTCCTTCAACTGAGGGAACACTTTTTGCATATGAATGACGTTATAATTGTATTTATAACATTTCTATATTTAATGTTTTGTTTTCAATTATTTCAAAGTAGTATCAGTCACCACATTGTTTCCATTGAGCAAATTTAGGTAAGATAAGATTTCCACAACGTTGGGCCAAAACAGTCTCACTGAGGGGCCACATTTAAAAGTCTTGTCTGTGATTTTTCTCTCAGGGTGTGCAGGGGTCTCTTTCAGGAGAAGCATAGCACCCATGTATGCATTGATAAAATGTTATCTATAAATGCCAGAGCTTTACCAGTTTTATAATTTACCAAATATGCCAAAAATCTATACTTTTAAATTTTTAGACACCATTTGCAGCCTGACATAATTCAGAAATAGAGCATAAAAATGGACAACACCATTTTTGTAACATCGTTTTTGAGTTTTATGCCTGTTCAGGTTTGCATATAAATTTCTGTGATCTACTTCCAAAAGGAAGGAGATTATTACATTTTCTTCACAGACTTCTGCACTTGTGCTTTCCTTTTTACAACAATTTTTCAATTACAGATGTTACATAATCACACTCTAATAACTTGAAAGACAACCAACACAGACATACATACAAACAAACAAACAAACAAACAAACAGGAAAGGTGGGAAGGAAACATTGCAATATACCATGTTTCCTCTCAATATTTTTAAGTTTGGTCAGTTAAGAACCTTCTCTTTATAATGTAATTCAGTTTTTGTGGAATGAGTAACTAATGATCCGGTCCATAAGAGGCCTTGAATACTTCCAAGACAGTCTGAATATGGATCACTTCCTTCATATTTAAGGGTCACAAAATTTTCCTCAATCCTCTGTTTTATTTAATTAAACAAAATTATCATTGCCTAATAGTGAGTTTTTAAACCTTCACAGTTTTTTTTAACTTTTCTTGTTTACCAAGCATTGAGAGGTTTCATGCACTAAATTGACATTGGGTCCCATCAGCAATGGTACACTATTGTTTGGGTCCAGTAATATATTCTGGGAGGACAGGAAGGTAGCTTGTGGTAAGCTTTGTGCATATATTGGCTGAAATGATTTCGTTCTGCAGTTCTCCTGAAACTATCACATAGTGACCCACCTTATCTGTGACCATTTAATGCTGTAAATCAAAAATCTTTTGAAACTGAAATACTGACTTCTCTGAAGGCTCCTGCGCCTGGAGAGAGGAACACTTCACCCACCGATCGTTGCTTAATTTTGATGATCCTTCATAAGTAAGATGTGTTTTTTAACATTGCTATTTCACACTTGAATGACTGCAGGTGCCTTATCATTTTACAGGATTCTGATCCATGAAATTACCTTAATTACCTCTGATGTCATTTACCGCACTTAATTATACAAGATCCAGTTCTGAACACTGCCAAATCACTTGTTCTAAGCAATTGTGTCACAGTGAGAGGAAATACATTGGGGAGAAATACACAATACAAAATAAAAAAAAAAAAAAAAATTTCTGGAAAAGAGAAAGATCCACCAATCCTGAGAGAATAGCTGGATTATCTCCAGTCTGTGACAATAGGCCTGCCGGGTGAGGTGTAGAGACAACATGAATACAATGACTGATTCAAGGATTTGGAGAAGACAAAGCTGAGTGTGAATGCTCAGGCCAGTCAGGCTGGTGGCTACCATTGGCAGGGCAAGGCTCCCCTGAGAAAGCAAAGAAGGACCTGTAAAAAAAAAGCCTGCAAAATGGACCAGCTGTTCCAATGAATGCACCTGGATAAGAAATATAACCATACAGGCAGGGCTTTGCAAGTGCATGAACATTTGTCATGTTTCCTCTTCCACATATTATCTTTTTTCCCCAGTGATGCTGATCAGGTCACTGTGGCAGAACAGAGCCCCTCCAAGCATTGGGGCAGATTTTTTGTTTTCTGAATAAAATTGTTATTTACTCAGTTTTCATGGTCTGACTTGCAAATTATTAATTAATATTAATTGCACTTTTCCAGACTGTCTTGTACTTCATGTATGAATGTTAAATACACTGCCTATTAGAGGGCTTGCAAATGAAGGGTTTATCATTGTTTATCAGTGTGGAGGAGTGACAGTGAGCTGTCCAAACAAGACTCAGTGCATGTTCGTTTTTTTAGTCATTATATTATATAAAACAAGAGAAAATAGAGACCTAATGAGGTCCAGGCCCATGACTGGATATTGTGATAGCCTCTAAATGTATTAATCATAGTACACTTAGACCCTACTTACCGAAATCCACAGATATGAAATAAATCATTTCCAGGAGTAAAAAAAAAAAATCTAATTTACCGATTCAAACCACGTTCCAAGTATGTGGTCCACAACAGATGGCAACTGTGTGCTGCCACTTTCCCTAAATTGTGAAATTTATGCTTGCAGATTTAAACAATATCCCAAATTAGAAAAAACAACGTAGACTTAATGTGAATTAATGGAGAGTGTGGTCTTCCTATACGATACAGTACAGTGTGCGTACATATATCACAGTCTTTGAATTTATGCTTGTTTATATTAACCAAAAACAGATGAAAATAGGAGCTACTGAGACTGATGGAAGTTTAAAGGGAGGGGTTCATCTTGGAGAATGACATAAAGTGTCTGCAAGAGAAAAGTTGGACTTACAACGACTCACGAAAAACCTTCAGGAACCAATTATTTTCGTAAATTGAGGACTCCCTGCAGAGGCCAATCAGATCTCCTTAGAATGAAATACATGTTTGGTTATATGTCCAGGCTGTAAGGTAGTGATTTCATTTGGTTCTCATATGAACGTTTTTCTTTTAATCCTGGTTTTGGTCTTGGGGTTGACTATTCATTTGGCACCTGCACATTTGTGTTTTCCATGAACATAAATAACCTGCAGTATGTGGAGCAGTACACAACAGTTCATTATTCACTGGCTAATGATTTTCCTCCCTGCGATTCTCCCGCAGGGCTGGAATTTCAGCTTTAAAAACCTCTGTTGTTGCTTCGCTTATACAGCAGCACGGCACCCTCTTTAAAATGCCTCTAAAGAAAGCAAGGGCACCAGGACAACACGGGCAAAGTGACCGTGATTCATAAGTGCCCCTTATCTGTGTGGACCCCAACCCTCCATAGCTTCCTCATAGGAGCAGCTTTCTGTTTACTCTGCTCTTGTACCTGATTGCTGATGGGCTTCACTTTGGCCTCTGCCTTAGCCTCTCCTGGTGACTGCATCCCCCTCTCTGCCACATCCCACCGTACTCACTGTCACTCAATGCCACTCTGATATCTGCTGTTTCAGAGCTGTAATGTTACAGTACTATGGTGATGCACATTGGTAAATTTAAATTGAATCTTTTGTAATTGTCCGATGGAAATGCAAGCCTCCATTCAGTTCAATGCAAGAAAAGCAATGTGAAACAGAACATACACCTCCCAATAAAGTTACATGTATTTGAGAGGGTAGAAAATGTTTGATGTCTTACATGTACTGAGAAAATTCGTATTAGTGGAATTAAGAGCTGCTGTGAAATATACCAGGCACACCACGATGCTTTATTGAAGTGTAAAATATTTTTAAGAAACCTTCATGTAGTTAAAAATATTAAATAGTAAATAAATACCCAGTAAACATTCATTAAGAGAATTGTTATTTTGTAAAATTTGTCAAATTGATTCAACATGTTGAGTTGTATGCAAATCAGCACATACATACAGAAACATGATGCTTTCAGTGGGATTAAAATGCAAAAATAATATTCTAAAATAATCAATATTTAAAAAAATGAAAACATTATAATTTATTTGGCAATTAAATGTAAATGGGGCATCTACGGTACTAATATCAGCAATATCCATGCATAAATTTGACAAGGAGACCAGCTGCACTGTTCTGTATTCAGGCTTTTAGCTAGAGTAACACAAGATTGTTGTCATTTTCACTCTGATGTCACATGCATTTGCTCCCTCAGCCAGAGGGCACATTCTGTTAATACACTTTTGAAACTGTCACTTAGTTTGTTTGATTCTCCCAGAAGACTCACCATCTCAAACCCTCAAATTAAGTTGCTCGGCATTCTGAACGCATTCACTAATGACCTTTTGAGGCATGCCTGGCAGTTCAATCATTCATAGCAACAGTACGGATTAATTCATTCATGTCACAGTACAAGAAGATGTTTAATGATATCATAGAAGATTGATCATGAATGAAATCATACTTCAATGTAAAATTGTCATGGCACAACATAAGAGTGGGTGTTCTTACCATTTTCCTACTCTGATAAGCCTGGTAAATACTGCCCCTCGCCATTTTCAGATGGGGCTTACCGCCTTCACCCGCTTTGTGATGTGAGACTAAGTGGTGTGGGCCTGGGCGTCAGTGACCTGAGGGGTTTTGACTGAGGGAAAGGTTGAGCAAGTCTGTTCAGGTTCAACACCATGTGAGGAAAGCCTGTAACCCCCATAAAGCGAAGCACTCGAGGTTCAGTGAGCTGTGAGAGAGAGATAAGTGCTGACTGAAAGAAGTCTTGAGCCAGAGAGCTATGTACACAGTGTACCTTTGATCACAAACCGTGGAGGAGATGGTGTGACCCAGTACCGAGGCCTCTAAATGATGTGGTAGCCATAGTAGTTCTATGGACCTCTCAGCTCCAATCCCATGCAATGAGAAGCCCATAAAAATGATATGAAATATTCCTCTTTGTCAGTTTCTATGGGTGCACCTGCTGTTTGCCTGTTTTCTTACCACAAATAAGAAATAAATATTTTATCTCCACTTTGCTATCCAGTGCATCACACCTGGGGCCCCCTGATGGGCAAAGTCAACAGCATTTATTGAGTTCTGCATTCACTTATGTTCCTCACTCTTGAATTTATGAAAGGTGTGTTTCACAGTAGTAAGTTTCTCATGAGGGCACATCAATTCTTTAGAACCCATGGTAAACCAGTTTCCCTGCCTTGGCTGCACATCAAGGGACACCAACAATCGCAACCACAATATATAAGGAAAGGAGAAAAGGATACAAGTATCCCAGAGAACTGAAAGTAAATAGAACCATACCTGAAAGAAAACCATCATAATTGTTCCACATATCAAACTAAAATGCTAGAATCCAAACCTTGAACAGTGCCAATTATGGAAGAGGAGCATATTATTTCTATGTAGCTCTAAGGCTGACATTTAAGGGAAAACAGACTGATAGACAACAAGGAAACTGCCACACTAGTGAAACAAACAACAGCAGCTGTAGCAAAGGAAAAAACAGCAAAGCAACCTTGCGAGAAAGGTTGCCTCTTGTAAAGGGAATACACACAGAGAATGATGCCACTGAGTCACCTCAGTCCCCAGCAGCAGACAGCATCCGCTAAATGAATAATAACTGACTCACCTGTTGACCATATTTGGGAATCATTATCTCACAGCCACATCTCTAAGGCTCTGTCCAGGGTTCTAGGCTGTCCGTACTGCAGCGCAACATCCCAGGGAGTCCAACTTATATGACAAGATTATTGATAGAACTGAATGGCACTGTTAACCTCATTTCATATAATTAAGAAAACTTCAAACGTATTTACCATGCATTAGTATGGGATTGGTGTTAATTCCATTTTCTGCATTATGTCTCTCTATGATGTGCTTGGCAGGGTCCTCAGCACTCTGGGGTCTGAGTAGAGCCCAAGCAGGTGGGTAAGGTTAGCGGCAGCTCCCTTTGCCTCGGTTATTGATCAGAGATCAGAGCTGATAAGAGAGTGAGTGAGGGACTCGTGGATGGTTGGTTTGAAATGCAACTGCTGATCAGCCTGGTTGGCAAATGTGTAGGTGCCATAACTTAAGGTGCAAAACCATGGGTGGTCCCTCGACATGTCACACCACTTCATAATTCTCCTGTTCTCTCTCTCTCTCTCTCTCTCTCTCCCTTGTGTTCTCTCCCTCCCTCCTTTTATTCCTCCTTCATCAGGAGAAATGAAGAGCAGGTTCCCTGTGGACACAAGATAGATCAGCACTGCTAATGAGTATTCTTGAGCTGCTTGGTGATTCCCGGGTGAGAGGAAAACTCATTCACCATTTGTGAGGGATACACGCTTGAGGTTGACACGTTCCTCGATGAATGTGCAAGGAACCGTTACAGAAGTGTCACTGATGAATGGAGCGTCACTCATATTAATGCACAGTCCGCCAGACACATTGTAAGCTTATTATATGGTGACATAGTGTAGGCAGGAATGAAGGCATTAATTGTCAGTGCAAAATTGTTACTCTGTGCGAAGCATACTAAATCAGTCTGATAAGGGTAGATGCTGAGCAGAGAAATGAACCCACATTAGAGAGGCATTAGAAGGCTTGGATGATTTTGCACAGCAGAAAAGGCACAGACACACAAACGCAGGATTTGTTGTGTTGTACATAGACATCAGATGAAAGTGATAATGTTAGGATGGCTCTGGGGGCTGTGAGCCTTGATCCAGGTATGATTGATAGTACTGGCCGCAGCAGTGCATTAAATACTGAAGAATATGGGTGGGCCTTGGGGAGGTTGTCAGTTCCGGATACAAATCCAAAGTCTTTTTTGGCCCAGTGGGTTATCTGACGTGGTCATTGATACGAGCGCATATCGTATGTATCCATGCATGAACACAGTCAGTTGAGGTTATTCATACACATCATCACAGGGATTAGCGCAGTGGAAAGAGTGGATGCCATGTTAACCAGGAAGTTTGCCACTCTTTCTATGCCAGCACAGATTCAATGTCCTATTGACCTGGTTCTTTGATGCAGGAATTTGAGACAACCAACTCAAATGGATTGTGATGAAATACTTCAAAGGAGATGTTTACTTTCATATTTACATTTTAGAAAACATTTGTAAAAAAAAAAAAAAAAAAAAAATGTGAATAATCTCACTTCATAAAAGGGAATATAAAATTCCTAATTTCATGAGGAGAACTCACGATAACATTTTCCATTAGATACACTAATCCAGAACAAGATGGACTATGGCATGTTTGGATAACTATTACAGATTTTACCAGAGTGAGAGCCTACAGCTGGAGTCCAAAACATTCCAAAATCACAGTGAGGTTGAAAGAGATCATTTCAGTATTCTAAATTAGTTTGCACTGGTCGAAGTGTTATCTGTTATGCAAGCATGGTAGGTTAACATCCAAAGGTAGGGTTACTTCTGCTTTTCAAATTTTGCTTATTACAGTATATTGAAACAATTGTTACTGCACAAGCAGAAACACTACCTCAAAGCTGGGTGAGCACCATATAAACATTTCTGTCTATTACATTGGGACTGATGCATTTTCTCTCGATTTTCCTCTGTACTGACTTAAGTATATGTAATCAAACAGTTCCTAGCCGGTTTAAGTGCAGATTCTCCGCTTTTATTAAAAGCACAAAAAATACAACAAAACTGTTCGTTGAACATCCGTTTTTTGCATATTTACAATTTAAAATTGAATCAGCTGCATTGCTTATGTTCATTTTTATAGTTTTTTCTGACATGTAAGAATCACACATACAGTCTGAGGGGATTCGGCAGTGATTAGTACGCTCAGCTAATCAGGGCTGGGGTTCATTGATAATGATAATTGGATGACTGAATGAATTACACCCACTGAAAAGGCCAATGCATGAGAAGCATGGAAAAATTTATTATTTTAAAATATGCATTACAATTTTAATTTTAAAAATATAGGCCTATATCCACTTTGTACATACTCAGGAATGGTGTAAAATTAAATGAATACAAATGGATGGGGGCTTTAACAGAGCTTATCTGCTCTGTCATGATTGGATGAATCTGATCACAGACAACATTACACATGATATCACTTCCTGCATATGCCCTATTTGAAAAACATGGCATACTTCACAAGCAGAAAGAGACATTACGCTACAAAAACAGCATACATAACAAAATAATTAGTCTGTTATGTCTGGTTGTAACAGAGCTTACTTGAAGAAAACAAGAGGAAGTCAGGGCACCAAAGATGTCAAGTCTGGCAGAGATTTTAAAAATTACAAACTACAGTTTTCTTTTCCCACACACTCTTTGATCTTTTTATTCATATTTTTTATTTTTTTGAAAGAGGTGATTTTGAATGTGCCTGAGTCCTACTAAGCTGTCTGTTATTGATATACATATAACTTTTGTATTTTAAAAAAGCACAGAAATTACACAGTTTCCATATACTCAAAAGTTCAAGAGGGTAACTTTCAGGTCCATGGAGGATTAAAAGTAAGAATGGCAGCTGGGAGGAGCTGGGAGGGACGAAAACTGGATGCCTTCTCCCTAAGCCACTGTTGGTCTCTTCCCACGCTCAGCTCCTAGTTTTATAGCATATTCCTCAATCCAGTTCTGTCTTTGTAAATTGCAAGGGTTTTTTTTAGGGTAAATTAATCAGAGCTGTGAAAAGACCCGAGGGCAAGAATTAACAAAATATGGATGAAAGTGGGCAAAAGCTATGCAGCCTATAATCTACAGTGCAAATCACATTTCAGAAAGGGCAATGACTTTTGGAGCAAGGCCTGGGGCATGGATGTTAAACATGCCATGTTACATAGATATGCTTTCACAGGGATCAGAGTGTGAGATACCTTTCTCATGCTGGCTAATTCAGACAGGTGTTAGGCCTCCATTTGACCCCCAGACACATACAAATGCAAACACACGTACAGTCTGGCTAAAGCTCCCTCACCCGTGTGTGTGCTGCCTCAACAGTGATACCACAAGATGGAGGGCAGCTTCTTGACATTTCTAATGGGGAAGCTGACCATAACCTTTACACCTGCCAGCACTCAATACATTTCAATGTCAGGCTCTGATGAAGAGGGTACCTCCTAGTGTTGCTAAGAATGTGCATTTGAAAAATAAAACCATACATAATGTATGGACCACAGGCTGGTTTCAACAAAGCTGTTTCCGAATAGAAAGGTGAAAAAAAGAAGCCTACTGGGGTCTGCTGTTTAGAAAACACGGCTGGTCGCAAATGCGCAGATTTTGAAATGCCCTCATCATTTACACTTGAAAAAAATAAAGCCACAATCAAAGTTTCCATTGTTAATCATTTATATTCCTCTCTTTTGAGAGGGTGAAATGCTGTGCAGATAGACAGCATTCAGATGAGGGCAGCATTCGCCCTGCACACTGAGACTGGGAAACATTACAGCTTTTGCAAGAAAATATACTCCTCACTCCCCATGTGACATGATTTACATAAAAAATGGTCTTGAGTTATTCATTTACTATGCGTTGATATATTGATGCATACAGGTCACACACAGATACACACACACACACACAGATATACACTCTCTGTGCATATATTTATTTAATGACAACAAAAAACTCATTCCTGACATAGCACTGCTATATGCCCTTCAATCAAAGCACATTTGAGATATGACATTTTCTTTCACTTTCTGCAAAACACCAGCCACATGAATATGACTTCACACAAAGAAAGTAAAATATGGAAAGTAGATAAAAATACAAAACACCTGATTGTATTTCATTGTTGTTCTAAAAGACTTTTTGAAGCAGAATACTTGCAGGAATAAATCCAATATAAATAATCCCAAAGAATTCCCTTAGCCTATTATTATTTTTTGTTTATTTATTTTTTTACAAATGCAGAGAGCTACAGCTGATTGCATTTGTATGTACATTTTGTACAGCAACACTCTGCTAACGTTTCAGAGGATGATACAGAGACCCACAGAGGAAGTGCAGCTCTGTATGCAAAGAGGGCTGGTTTTACACACAGGATCTGGGACCAGAGGCACATGGCATCTCTTGGTTTTGGATTTCCTTTTGGCTCTTCATTGATTTATTATATTCATTATTGATTCGAAATTAATTGCAGAAGCTGAAGTCCCCCTGACTGGTTTTTGACGTCCCTGGTTTAATGGATTATAACGCACACTGTTCTCAGATGCAGTGCCGCTGAGTGAAGTATATCCATGGTTTTAATATAAAAACCACTTTCTGCTACCTTTATTAATTCCTTTACTCATTCAACCATATGGATGCAACTCAGAGTTAAATAACAGAATATGATGAATGGTAATTATTTATAACAGTTTTACTTCATATACATTATGTGCAAGCCAATGGGATTAATTTGGCTGATAACGGAACGAACTGTCTGATCAAGAGTGTGTAAAACGTTATAATCTGATCAAGAGGCTATAAAAAAACAGTACACTATATGGCACTGGGGTTGAGACCACTGATGCTACTTGCACATGTGGAAGTAATATGCCTGGATCGTGACCAACCTATGCCTATCTGCCCTTACCTCTTTAAAAGCTCTGCTTTGTAACCAGGTGAGCACGTAATTTAACAAAAGAGCTTTTCGAAGGAGGAGACGTGCCCAGAGTCCAAGCTGATGTGTGCAGTCAGTATGCTTTGTGTGTCAAACTCTGCTCTGTAGGAGGACATGAGTCATTCCAGGTCACTAATATACAATTTCAAGTGGTCAGAATAAGCAGGATAAGATATAAAATAGCATCTTAGTCACCCTTCATCTTTGGTCTTGAGTATATTAATGAGTACAATAGGAACAGCAACCCTAACTGATATGCTGAGTAGCTAAGTAACAGGTGTTAGTGTGTCATAAATATGCATATTGCAACATGAAGAGAGGTGATAGTGTTTAGCATTAGTGTTAACACTAACTTTCTGTAACAAGACACTGGTTTGGGGTGAAGTAGGCAAACCTATATTTTACCAGGTAAAATTAATGCCCTGTTAAAACCACCCCTCTCATCCCACATCATATTAGTTAGTTCATTCAACCAGTGTAATGTATGAAATCATCACTGAAACCCAGCCAGCCAGGCCTAAAATGAAAATATAAAAATAATTGACAAAAAAATTGAATGTTTCTAACCCAGACATTAGACCTCAGACAGCAGCATTGCTGTTACAATGACAATGGCCAGCTGCAGCCTATCTCTTTGATTCCCTCTGAGCAGGGGGTGTGGAACTAAAGGCATGCATTTATAAAACAAATGGGTACACCTGTTCTTTCAGGTTGGCAGGCCTTTTTGATCTATAAATGATCACAATAACTCCTTAATGTTTTCTGGAGGATCCCCAAATCTATTATAGTGATACAGGGCATTTATTAGTTAATTGCTCCATTTTTAATTGGAGTTTGTTAAAACAAAAGTTCGGGTATTTTCAAAAACCTCTCACTCGGATACCTCTATCTGTCCAATCCGATTTTCTATGCAGGTATTACATTGTAACATAATTTATCTCCCATCACACTCACTGCTTCCACCATCCTTCCCCCTCCCTATCTCTGCCTTCATGTCTCCCTCCCAAATCATACAGGTGTGTGTGTGTTTGATTTAGTTTGGTGTGTTTCTGCACACATGTACCTCATTTAAGTCATTGATTGGTTATGTCACCTTGTTTCCAAGATCTTGGATCACTTACCATTCACACTCCTGATACATACTGATGCTAAAAGGTTTTGTGTGGCACAGAATCAGATAATCAGAGCTCATTAGACACAGCTATATACCTTAAGGGCAAATTGTCAGCTACAGACATCTGCAAACCCACAAATATCTGCCATTTAATGGCAGTGTTTAAGATTAAATCAAATCCATAAAACCTTGTCTCTGTTCCTTTGCAAACAAAAATATTAGACACAGCTATGTAACTTAGGGGCAAATTGTCAGCTACAGACATCAACAAACGTACAAATATCTGCCATTTAATGGCAGCGTTTGAGATTAAATCAAATCCAAAAAACGACCATATGTCTCTGTTCCTCTGCACACAAAAATATTTGTGTGTGAACTGAACTTTAATACTGCGGAGTGTTCACATTTCCATCACTGTAATGCATTTCATGTTGGGCTTGGAATGCAGGTTCAAGAACGCATCAGGCCGTGGGGGTGAGGTGTTACTGTAGAGGTGTGGATAATTAGAGAGGAGGCTGAGCCTTAATTTGCTAACCAATTTAGCAAATTAAGGTAATGTCATAAGGAGCTTTTAAAAGTTATTACAAATTGATAATGCACTATATTGTACAACTACAAAATATTTATTAAGAGATACCTTTTGCAAAACACATTTCTTATTGTGGGCATCATCATGGGCATGATTTGTGGGTGGAAAAAGATCTAGAGAGCATGTGATTCGTTGAGGTGGTTTGTTTGCTCCAATATTAATACTCTCCCTGAAATTGCATGAGCAAATATTTTAATGTGCTAAAGGCTTTGATAAATCTGGCCACTATGTGTATACAAGTGATTTAATTTAATTTGACTGCATCTCAATATTTTCACATCACAATGATCATATGTATCCATGTGTTTACGTTTTTGAAGGTTTTATTGCACTGTGCAACTAAGTATTAAAGGATTAAAGTAAGGATCAAAGCTCCTCAAATTAGGGAAAATAGCCAACTCTCTCGGGCAAAATGAATATTGCATAGCTACAATAATCCTAATCAAGGGTAAGAGACCGGCTAACAGAGTAACTATCAATATTAATGATTCTATATGAGTATTTCATAATAAAAACAATTAAATTTAGATTTTTACTAAAACATGGATTATCATGGCTTGGGAATCATTCAATTCATTTATGCATGAATTGCAATAAATATGTTGTTGGCACAATACACTGAGAACCCATTAGTTTCTAATAATAAGTATTCATGAGTACATGTCTGCATCAGCTCTCTTTAGGTTCATCATTACAGGATCATGGCTGTCAGTGTTAAGTGTGGACGGTCAGATAGCCATACCTCTCCCTATCTGTCAGAATGCCTTCTTATATAAAAACTGAATGTGTAACTTCATTTCCACAAAAACAACAAAAGGGAAGCCACTGTGGATCAGATCAAATGACTCTGGGCTTTAAGGCTGGCATCTGGGTCCTGTGGAAGCAGGTTCAAGCCTTAGCCTTGTCATTAGCTGACTGCCGTAGCTCATTGTGTGCTCGCAACATTTGACTTTGACTTGTTTGGCATCTCTAGGTACTCGCTACCTGTTGCTGAGCACAGAATAAAAGCTCTCGGAAAAAAAGGTAGAATGATGTCGCTGAGCTTGCACGTGCTTAGTGACTTGCTAAAAACTCTCTACCCGACCTTTTAGTATCTGAGGAGGAAGTATAAACTGTTACTGCTTTTCTCATTTTCTCTAACATCTTCCTGCTTTACTTTATTAATGTTTATATGTCCACTTTCACATTTCATTTGTCTCCCTAGTTTTCCACTCATTCACACATGCTAAGTACGATATGTTAGGATATTAGTCCTATTCACAAGAAGAAGGAGATTGAATTGAAAATGTCCATAATGACAAAGCAGGAAATTCCCAATTAAAACAGTTCCAAGACATTTTATAGTCAGCAAGGTAAAGCTCTCCGAAACAGATGCTTCTTTCCTGGCCCAGGTAAGTCTTGCAGACAAGCTACCTTAGTGTGATGTTTTTCCTCCCTGGCATGTGTCATTTTAAATCATGAATGATATTCTCTAAGTATAAGCTGTCTAGCTAGTTTGCTAAAATACCAATAGAAACAAGTGTCAGTAACAAGTATACAGCTTTGGAATACGCTTAAATGAATACATACACAGAGACACAAATGCACACAAAAGCATAAGTGCACATGATAACGAGGGAAAAAGAAGGTTATATCAGGGCTGAGATGTATGTCTTTCCTCATAGCGTCCTCATTTGGTGAATGCAGCAATGTTACAGATACATAATAAACCATCTCTCAGTATGATTAAAAATGCTGATCTACTTTGCTTTATATGTTTTGAAAGAAAATATAATACAAAAATGATCATCAAAGATGAATGTTATTAAAGACATCAATTCTGGACTGTCCACCCAGCAGTCCATGCCAATTTTAGATGTTCAATCACATTGGATCATCAGAGCTGTCAAGAGGACTTGAGATTTCTGGTATTGCAGAAACTTAATCATTAAAGCCCATTGTGTTTTGTGCCTCTCCTCTTTTTCACAATGTCATTCTTCCCTCGCTTTGCCTTGGGTCATTAAAGCAGACCACAGCTCCCCGCAGAAGCTCTAATGACATCAGTTTGTAATAGCTTGTAGCTGCTGTGGTTGTTTGAGTATTTGAACTGCAAGCTGACTGAATGTAATTTGAAGAGTACTCCCATCTATGGTCCACTAATGTAGCTTTGTGTGTCTATATTTATATAAGTGCATTTCACCCTTATTTCTTCTACTGTGCCAATATGTATTGAGTGCCTGTACGTGTGAATGTGCATGTATGTTGTATGTGTATACCAGCGGCGGCTGGTGAGATCGAAACAGGGGAGAAACAAACTTTAACTTTAAGTCTATCATTACTTTCAACTTGTGCCCATGTAATCTCCTCGATTAACAATAAAACAAATTATTCACAAAATCAACAGCAGCTGATGTAAATAGAATAAATTGTTACCAATTTCATTGTAATAGAATTGTTGTTCTTTGCAAACCAGCGTTTTGTTTGTTATGTCCATGGATGTTTTAATTTATTTACATCAATTGGTGCTGATTACTTTATCAATAATTTGTTTTATTGTTAATCAAGGATAACAATCATCAAGGATAGTCATTTATCAAGGATAAATGAGAACAGGCTGAACATAATGAGAGGTATAATGATAAAGTTTGTTCTTCCCCTGTTTTGGGTTGAATTACATCTTGTTCAAATGAATTAAGGTTTATGCAAGAACAGTGTTGATTCAAGATAGAAATATTGATCAAGAGCAGTGGAAGTGCAATAGCCTGAACATAATCCAAACTGCTATTGAAGGATTAGGATAAGGGGTAATTTTCTGCTCCAAATCTAATTTCTTTGTTTTACATTGGGATTTATTGTAACAAAAAACCATTCATTGAAATGACTCCCCCACATAAACACTTGGAAGATTTTGGTCAGCAAACAGAAGTTTTGAACTGGAAAATCAGTAGACATGAATGCAACGATATTGTATATCTCACACAACAGAAGCCATTCAGTAGAATTGATATGAAGCTCCTCCTAAATTAACATGGTGAGAGAAGCCATGTTAATTCTTTAAAGCTCTCCATCCCAACCTCATTATGCACTAATGACATTATTTATGTGGAGCCTGCCTCTGCTTGCCTGCTTTCCTGCCTTACGGTCCCCACACTGACAGCCAACATTTATATGGATTCAGTCCTTGTTGATTCAGTCCAATTCATCTGACTTTAAAACATGCTTCAAGTGGACTCCTGTGGCTTCTGCTCTTGAGACTCATCATGTCCTAATTGGACTGAAGGGTAACAGCTCTGTGAACCATGTTCTGTAAGGGGAGGTGTGCTCACATCAAGCTGTTTTTGCGCAGTCTAATGGAGACACAGTACCATCCACCACAACCCAGGCAAGAACCTCCTTTCCATCTCGCCACAAAAAAATGCATTATTCATTACAATCCTACATTAAATAAAGTGCATAAAAATGACCCAATAAAGCAGGCAGAGCGGAAACACCAATTCCCAGAGTCACCAGAGGGAAAGACCTTGTGCCTCCTGGGAACGGAGTTCACTGTCATTTCATTACCCTTAATCTTGGCACAGCCAGTCCCTGTGAGTTTCCCCAAGTGTTTCCCTGATTGGTATGTGTGCAGCGCAGTAACAGAATGTGGATGCGTGTTCACCTCAATGATGAATGATGACGAGACTTTTTCTCCCCCTCCATTTAGTTGGACCTGAGCTCTGAGAGGATTATAATTGTTTGTGGCAGGTGGAACTGGAAGAGCCTGAAGTGGAGCCAGACTCTCTCACTCCAGTATGTGGGAGTGGGGAAATGGTGAGGTGAAGTCACTAACACTGAGACTCATGCAAGACAAGTGCTGCACAGAACCAGGGATGTGAGGTCTTCGATCTGAATATTTATCTACATAACAGCTTTAGTCAGACCTTTCTGTGTGTGTGTGTGTGTGTGTGTCAGCAGGACACACTTGTATCTGTGTGCCCCCCACACTCTTGTGAGATGCTTAATTGATTGAGCTTGTCTTCAAAGTAAAAGTAATGTAAACCAGTCACAGTTGGTTGGCTTTTTCACTGTTCTATACCCAGTCTTCAGTTTAGCAAGTTGATCTTTCCACCCTGCTACTAATTCAGCCTAATGCATCCTAATATGTATTTCTATAGGTGCACCTCTGCTGGATCCACACCCTTTCCATTTGTGTGTTAATGTAAAAATAATTTCTTTACTCATGTAATATTTTGCATGATAGTTACCTAGGATGCAGCCTTTTTAATGCAAGGAAATACATTAATGAAAAATGAAGAATGAAAGAACTTGCCTCCAGGCTGTCAGAAAACAGATCGAAAATTACCAGATGAGAAATTCTTTTGAAAGTAATGATAAAACACATGTTGGGCAGCCTTGTCGTGAGAACAAAAGAAAGTTGTGTGCTGATGAAAAAGGGAGAATTTCCAAATGCATAATGCATAGTAATTCTTCCAGTGCAAAAATGTGTAGAAACAACAAAAGTGCACAAAACTAAGACGTTTCAGTGTCTCAGAATATTATAAATTCCATCAGCAAAAGACTGGAGCTCTCATTATGTGTGTGCATAGATAGATAGATAGATAGATAGATAGATAGATAGATAGATAGATAGATAGATAGATAGATAGATAGATAGATAGATAGATAGATAGATAGATAGATAGGTAGGTAGATAGATAGATAGATAGATAGATAGATAGATAGATAGATAGATAGATAGATAGATAGATAGATAGATAGATAGATAGATAGATAGATAGATAGATAGATAGATAGATGTTTTGGTGAAGTCTATGGATGGCATGAAGAGTGAAGGTACAGTTTGGGGAGTAGCTTAGTGTCCCATGGCCCTGCTTGTATGGTGGCACCGCATATAACCACTGGGTCAGGTGGTGAGTGGAGGAAAAAGGAGGAAAACACAAAGAAAAAGGTGAACCCAGAAACAGCCTAAGGCTCTTTATTGAATCTCTTTCCTCAGGGAGAAGGCGGAAAATAATTAAAATACATAAAAAAATCAAGAAACTGCAAATTAAACACAAATGAAAATAGAAAAACATAAGGCAAAATAGAAAAACAAATTTAACCAACACCCATCACCCCTTCCAGCCTGGCAGGCTGTGCTTTTATAGTTGGCCTAAATGGAGGCAATGGTTCTCACCTGGGCTGATAACCGGCCAGCCTACCTGTCTACCAGCCTACCACAGGTGAGCCTACCTGTTTGCGAGGTCACTGCTGTTCAAGCTCCTGCAGTGTCCCCAGGCTGAGGTAGGGGATGGAAAGTGAAATGGCACAATAGCTATGGTCCAGACTCTACAACTAGAAAAGCATTTAACCATGACCTTCAAATGGCCACAGAGAAAATCACAGTTAATTTTTTGGAGCAAAAATAATGCTGACAGTTTCAATTAGAAAACGTTTTGGTCCATTGATATAAAATCATAAAATGGATCCTCCCCTTTGGCTCAGTGTAGCATTAAAGACAAGCCTTGGTATAACTGCCCCGTTAAAAATACCTTTTCATTGAATTTTCTTTTTCCATGCCAATGAGATCGTATACCTGCAGCCTAATGTTAGCGACTGAAATGAGGGGCACGGAGGAGCATAATCATTAATGATGTGAAGGGTCTTTCTTCTGAGCTTGCTGAGAGCTGTGTGTATAAATCCAATGGCAGACCTGAGGAATGACATCATAATCAAGCACAAAGCCCTTATCTCTCATTCACACTCACAGTCTCACTCTCTCACACTCATTCTCCCTCCCTCTGACTCACTTTATTACTCATTCTCTTCACTCATTTTCTCTCCCTCTCTTTCTCCTTTTCGCTCTCTCTCTCTCTCTCTCTCTCTCTCTGTCACACATTTTCTTACTTTCGCACTCTCTACCTCATTCTCTCTGTCACACTCTCTCAGCATGCTTACTGAAGTCATATTACTGAAGAGACTGCACTGCTGTCATACACCACTGTGAGGTGCCACTGACAGGCATTGGTGTTGCTTTTGGACTGGTGTGAATTATTTTGTTCTTCATGCATTGAGTCATGATATCACACATCACAACAGCACTGTTTAAATTAGAGAGGCTAAATTCCCCCCCAACAAGATGTTTTTAAAATGTAACAATTTCTGGCAGGAATTTGTAATTTCCTGTGGCAATTATTCTCTTTCCCCAACCAGAAGTAATCTGTTTTATTCAAATGAACCTTTTCAACTTACATTTATTCTTTCCTCTTTTCTCTCTGTTGTTAGCTAATTTAGCAAGTCATTGTTTGGGATTAATTCATTTACAGTGCAGTTAATAACACGTGTCACTGCACTCATACAGGTTTTTACACCCTCCTAAACACTCTCCCAGATTCCATTGGACAAGTTGACAGGTGCAAAAGTAGCCTAAATGGATGTTTCAATTAGTGTTACACAAGCAAATTCAGTTTGTCCCCTGTCCTGCCAGATGACTCATTTTGCTTGAGACATTCTGTCCCATAAGCCTACTTAAATATCCACTGGATACATGAAGCAATGTATGTTCTCAAGCATGATAAAGTCAGATTCACAGTGTCAGCTCCTATAGAAAACCTATATACTATACAGCAAGTGTTTGTGTCTTTCCTTTTTGGCAAACTCTGGTTACTACTAAATTATCTCTTTCTACAGTCCATGGACATACTTTTTTCCCTGTTTCCCTGATGCAAACGCAGACATTAATATCGCTTCTGTTTAGGATATATCCCTGTTTTTTGTAAACCTCTTTAACACACTCCTCCATTTTTCATTCATATGTGCAGCTTCTGTGTACATTACCATGACTTTCCTGTCCTTGACGACATGTACGTTTATTAAGTAGTTAAGGGCGAGAGAGAGAGAGAGAGAGAGAGAGAGAGAGAGAGAGAGAGAGAGAGAGAGAGAGAGAGAGAGAGAGAGAGAGAGATTAGCGCATAGTTTCACACTTTGCACATGCATATAAATACAAATGATGAGTAATTTCGCTTTTGTTTGCGCACTACCACCCATCATATATTACACCATAAAATCGTTAGCCACACAATTACATTCTACAATGGACAAAATCATTGCATTCTATTCTATTCTATTCTATTCTATTCTATCTCTCTCTCTCTCTCTCTCTCTCTCTCTCTCTGACAGACGTACGCACTCAAAAATAGTGGCATGCATGCGGCATTCAAACAATTAGTCTCAATCGCAGGTAAATACCCACAATTCCAAGTCCCATTTGAAAGAAATATGATATTTACACCCCACCAATCAGCACTGTTCGGGGATTTAAATCTAACCAAACCAATCATCCACATATTTGTCGCACATTCGATTACTGTTTTCCAAAAGATAAACTGACTTGTCCCACTAATGAATTTAAAAAGTACCCGAAAGCATCCAAACGAAGAAATTCATTCTACGTCTCCTTCTCTGAAAATATGTAAGTATCTTCGTTTGACATTCTCAGTGTCCGAGTATAAGAGACTATATTGTATCTTAAGTAAAGTCTCAAAAGCTGCTGCTAATATTTTAAAATTCAGTTCTTGAATGGAACTGCCTGCGTGCTCAGGGTTTTGGGTCCAACACGCCTCCTCCATGCCAGATACAAAAGCAAGGGAACTACTCCTGCGAAAACAGAAGCACTGAACGCTGATGGGCTGGAGAGGTGTCCCTCCACATTCCTGGTTACCGCATTTTTACGCGCATACCGTCTCCTTCCCTAGAATTCCGAAACGTTATTTTTAAATATTGATTCGTTTTAAACCTAAATCCACGTGTGTTGTTTCACATATATTTGTGACAAAATGGATGAGAATACCACCCAGAGTGAGCGCAACTTCTATTACTTCCACGCTTTAGCGCAGAAACTTCTGGCACCTGGGAACCGCTCTCTGTTACCTTACATCAACGGTACGGACCATGAACAGGAGAATAACCTGGACGTGAACACGGATATCTACTCTAAAGTTGTGGTCACTGTGATATACATCGCGCTTTTTGTGATAGGATGTCTTGGGAACTCAATCACACTGTACACTTCATTGATGAAGAAGTCTCTGCAGAATCTACAAAGCACGGTGCACTACCACCTGGCAAGTCTAGCAGTGTCCGACTTACTTATCCTCGTTCTCTGTATGCCAATTGAGCTGTACAACTTCATCTGGGTCCACCACCCGTGGGCATTCGGAGATGTTGTCTGTAAAGGGTACTACTTTTTAAGGGACGGGTGCTCTTACGCCACGGTTCTCAACATTGCCAGCCTCAGCGTCGAGCGCTACATGGCGATCTGCCATCCGTTCAAAGCTAAGAGCATCATGTCCCGCAGCCGTACCAAGAAGCTGATCAGCGGCATGTGGGTGGCGTCTTTCCTCCTCGCCACGCCGATGCTTTTCACTATGGGTCAGCGCTACGTCGGAAGCGAGAAGATCTGCACAACTATTGTGTCCCCAGTTACCTCCAAGACGGTGCTGCAGGTGGGTGCCGGAGTGGAGTAATCTTGCTCATAATATCATGTATAATGGCACAATCATGGTCACTAGTATACTGAACATCCGCAAGGGAAATTCAAATCAAACTTAATTAAATACAACTGAAAACGGCTAATATTTTTATTACGACCTGTTCATTTTCTTTTAGTTTCCAAAGACAATATTTACGTAAAATAATGGTCATTGCAGCAAATGTTGGTATATTCGTGAGGAATGTCAATATCATGATATAATGATTGTTTATGAGAACACGTTTAATTTCACAATCCAATGTTATTATTGACATTAATATTGTCTCCACGGCTAATAGAAAACTGAAATTATTATTGTCATATTAATATCATCACTGATATTATAAACCGGTTAAGGCATGCTTCATTCTGTGAAACTGTAATAACGTGCGTTATAGATTACAGGCTATTACTCAAATATGCGAAAACCGCGGTGTTGGACAGAAATGCAGTGAATTTACCTGAAACCTGTTTCAATTTCAGGTTTGCTCTGTCACAATACGTTGAAGTCGAGCGTGATATTCAGCCTTACCACATGCAGTTATGGAAATAATTGGCATAATGTTGGGTCTAATGACACCCCTTGCCACGCAAGTAGCCCAGTGCTTAAGCCCAAGTATTCTTAATCACTTGTAAGTGCACATAGAAAAGCGGCCAAGAACCGAGTCTTACGCTCCCAGATATCCATTAAATATACTTGATTACAGGAATTAGACTCGTTCTGCTATCGATTGCACTGAAGAATACGCCGTTCAATTTTCAAAATAGATGCAGGGATCTCTGACAACCAGTAATAAGTCATTTGTGCTATAGTCTAATACCGTGTAGTTTTTTTAAATGTAGGTACCATTGTAAAAGAGTACGTGTAAAACGACACATTTTTCGAATGTGCAGAATTAAAGGGGCAGAGTTGATTTGAAATCATTATCCTTAATTCGTTGTATGATCCTTTATAAAAACAATCAGTAGTTCAGTTAAATGAACTATGAACATGAACTAAGAGCATCCTAGTATTTCTGTTTAGGGCTGGTGCTATGCTTCTACTACAAACAAACCCTTATTCTACTATAATCCAGCAAACATTAATACCTATTTTTTCCCTGTCTGACGTAACAAAATACTGCCATATGCACACTGGGAATAACAAATACATACCCTGTATTTCAAAGCTTTCATATCCTAACTGGATTCAAGTTTCCACTCACCCACCAAATTATAGCTCACTGCTGGATTGTATTGCCCAAGCTCTTGGTTCCATATTAAAACTGCTCTGTAAAGGATGTCACTTTCTTAACATGGTGAGAAGGCAAACAGAAGGTTCAGCATACATCTACTGCCCAAGAAAGCCAGCGTGAAGATTCCCCTTCAGTGGGGAAGTGTCTTTTCTATTGACACACCTGGGTTGTCAAGGTGATGGAAACTACTTGGGAGATCGTATCTATGGAATGATGATCGCTTCCGCATTCTCTTCT
This sequence comes from Albula goreensis, assembly GCA_022829145.1. Classification (NCBI taxonomy): domain Eukaryota; kingdom Metazoa; phylum Chordata; class Actinopteri; order Albuliformes; family Albulidae; genus Albula; species Albula goreensis. Next base: position 27,234,453 of record CM040752.1, read on the forward strand.
CCTTTACAAAGGATATGATTTAAATGATCCATCATCAACTGCACCCTTTGTTCCGATCCATTTGTTCTTTTATTGCCAAATACTTCTCAGTATGGTCTAATGCAGATCTGTGTGCGTGGAAGGGCATGCAAGATACATATGAACAGGAACACACACACAAAATTGTATTTTCTGTTTTACAGTCCTGTCAAATCACCTATAGAGTGGGTGTTCACTTTACAGGTTTTTATTCTCAGGAACAGAGTATCAAGGTAGCTGTCAGCTTACCTGCCTATCTCACTGAAATGCAAAATATAAAAACAAAAATACTGGTCGCCACATTTCAGGCTCACCTTCAAATGAGAATTATTTCAGAATTCATTGCAACTTTCTTCTGTACTTGAGCTGCAGGCACTCAAAGACATATAAGAACCCCAACCCCACTCTGCAAGCACCTCTCCTCACCACCTTACAAAAGCAAAACCCATGTGTGAAAATCTCATGTTTATGCCTGACATTTTGGTTTTCAGATATGTCCTATGTGAAAATGGTGGTTGTAACATGTAAAACCTGAATTTAACATGTGTGACCATATAGTTTCACATGTGAACACCTGTCATCTCTTCACACATGGAAAAAAACAGGTTCACATGTGAAACTTCCAGTCACATGTGGTTCTCAGATAAAACACAGGAGATTTTTCATTGTCACATGCAAGACAGAAAAATTTCCTCCTTTTTTTTTTTTGCAAGGGTACCTCTGTTTATCTTCTGTAAATGTGTGTTGTATTCCTCCAAAACAGTCACAAAGGGAGGGAGAATCATCACCACAAATTAAGCTGCAACCTATTGTTTTACAATTTTTCAATCAAACATATTGCACGGCTTTCATTTTGGCACAGTTAATTTCAAGGCTGAAGAGTCTGGAAAGGATCCCCCATTTCCCCACAACAGTTTTCCTTTGGCTAAGAAGCCACAAATGCATGGGGAAAACAGACAGCGACATCACCAGGAAGGGGAGAGACTATTGTCAGACTATTGTGACTTTTGTATAACCCACTAATACACCCCCTTGCAAGGCCATACCCCTTTCGTGATAACAACACCAAGCAAACCAGCTATTCTTTTTCTGTTGCCATGTTTGTTGTTAACAAACAGATCCATTTTTCATATCTATGTGCTGAATTCTAACAGTGAAAAAGCCTGACATCTTATGTGAACATGCACATCTGTTGGGTAGCAGCTGCTGGCTCTCCTTTTAAAAGAACAAATTTGGCTTTACACACAAACTGAATAGACTGGCTTGCAGACTTTCATGCAGTTTACAGTTCATCTACCATTTTAGCTGTCTCAACCTGAACATCTGTCATAAATCACCCATACTCCAGGGGAGCTCTCTGCCACTGATGTTTGTCAGAAGTTGAAATGATGAGGCGACATGCGCCTTCTATTAAAGTCATTGTATAGCCTTAATGTTAAATCAAGAGGGCGCATTTTAAAACGGTCTCACTAGTGGTAAGACTGCATGGAGTGACACCATGCAGCCATTTGACACCGCACTGTCTTCTCTCCTTTATGGCACATTCTGTCTTCAAAACAACTCCTCTCACAGCTGGGTGTCTGCAGCTGCCTCCTATTACAAAGGCCATAGCCAGTCGTGCTCTGTACTGTTCCTGTGCTCCATGTTATGTCCACACTTTTAGTGTTCCCAGTGGCCAGCTAAGAGCCTGCAAAAAACAAAGTATCTTCAGGTACAACTAAGATATAAGTTTCCGGAAAGACTGTGAGAGAAGCATAAGCTGGCCTGATAGTGTTGGGAGACTTAAAATCAACAGGCAGAATTACTAATGTTCACAGCTTAGAATAAGGGAATCTTGTGTGCAAGTCCCAAACATTCTCCTTAGAGCCAGTTTAGGAATCCTCATTGACTACCTTGCATATTCCAAGGACAATTTGCCAGTTGATAAATAATTGCTAGCTTCACTATGAATTCTTGATGTAAAAAAATACAGTGCATAAAATGAAAAAAAAAAACACAAATGATCATACTATGTTATGAACATTTTAAGATTTGTTTATCTGTTGCACTGTTATTTAGATTAGCTGTAAATGTAAAATGTTGAATATTAAGTTCATTCCGGTGAATTATGTCAGCCAACAGCAAAGCAATGCCATGTCACTGACAGGTTAGTTTAGCCTATCTGCATAGCTGTGGCTCTTGGGCAATCCTTGCTATACATAAAAAGGTAATGCAGCAGCTACAAGAGGCCAGTTTTACTTATGGAGGTGGCCCTACAAGATCTGCTCAAGGACAAGATGTTTGTGCATCTGTATATTCGTGTGCACGTAGTGTTTCCTTGTGACTTCACCCTTAGAACTTTGTCACAAAAAGAGTAAAACAACCATTCAATTACAAAAAACAAACACAAAATTAAGTGTAGTCTGTAGGATAATTCAGATGGAGTTTGAAAGAGGCGATTGTTATTATAAACAGTGGGTGTCAGTATTTGAGCTTGATAATTTAAATAGGGCTTCTGTCTCAGCAATCGGGTGGTAATTGATATGACACAACATTTTTGCCAGTTGGATGATACTCATCTGTCCTTTGGTGTGCCAAAAAATCCTTTAGCACAGAGCTCCCACCAAAAAGCACAATTAGGGGAGAACACAATAATCAAACAGAATGAATTTCAAATAAACAAAAACTCACAAAAATGTCCCTGCCAGTACTTTCTATGTTTCTCTCTGCCAAACTCCTCAGCTCTTCCTTATCCTCAAGTGAGGTCGTACCTATATCACTTTTTGAAAAATGCATGAAAAATTGTGTAACAGTCATGTTGTCATGCAAAACTAAAAATATGTATAAATATTGAAACATCAATTCCTCCATGCAACTGCATTAAGCATACATCACACAGTATCTAGTCATTAAAACATACAAAACAGTCAAGCCAACAAAAAATGTAGACATTAAAATTAAATTAGAGACAATGCACATTCAACAGACAAATATGTGACAAGCCATGTAGCTACCAAGGAAAATGGGAAGTGACCATTTTCCAAAAGACCACAGTGAGGGCTCACTATTTACTAAGAAATGTTTTTGTACTGACACAGCAACAGTTCACTACAAATACATACTGACAAACTCTTAGCAATACCTGGCAACGATTTCGAGCACAACCAGCTCCAGCAGATGTTTCGTGGTCATTTCCGTTATGTATTTTCACACTGACATGTTTGAATTGACCTTTAAAGCAGTGGGCCAGGAGATACATGAATGTGTTCATTTATATACAATTATAAAATTGCACATAATCAAGAGCAAAGAGCTTTTTTTTCAAATCAAAGGTTTTATAAGCCGATATGATGGCCTGTTCAGACATTCAGTAACTTTCAACATCTCCCCCTCTCTCTCCGCTTTTGTCAGGCAGTCAATAACTTTCATCCTCTCTCCATGTCTCTGCGGCACTGCGGATGATAAAAAAGGTGGCCAATTATCTTGGTCATTTGCTCATTGTCACCGCTCACAGTCCGCTCCCTGTAAAACTCCACAAAAATCAGACTGAAGGTCTTGACTGAGTTAATGACTGCAAAGGCTGGCCCTATTAATTTCAGAGTTGAAACGGGACCATGGAGCTCACACTCCTGGATCATACTTTCAAAACTGACTCAGATGATTTCACTTTTCAAACAGGCCCCCCCCAGGTTGGAATTCATTTATTTTCTGGCATCACTCAGTGTATCTCCATAAGTATATTCATGCATTCAGTAGATATCCTGTTATTAATTCCATTTAGGGGTCCGGTTAGGTATTCGGCGATGGACAGCCGATGGTGCAGTGAACCATCTTTGTATGTAAAAGCATGAATCATGGATAGGGAGTTCCAGCAGAACCTGAGTGTAGGCCCCATGCCAGATCCCCCCGGGGCAGGGAGGGGTCCTGTTTTAGGTTTGCAGGTGTTGACGGCGCCAATCTCACAGGACAGGAAATCCCCTGTGGCTCTGGTCTTGGCCTCGTGCCTCGCCTGCTGCTTTGCGCTACTGCGAGCGGCTCATTACAGTGTAACTGTTGCAGTTCCTGAATGAGGCAGCTGTAGGCAATTACTGCTCATGGGATGGACTTTTTTCAATTCTCTCTTTTTCTCATTCTAAGACAGTCATAAGTCTGGTCCTTTGGTCATTAATATAACCATAACTTAATTGAAGCATAAATATAATATATACATGTATTTTCTTTTTCATTGCTATTCGGTTAATTCAATTGTTGTGGTGCAGTCTCTGGTCTAATGTCAAAAAACTCCATCCAGTAAGCTTGTCAAATCTGTAATACAAGCTATGTTTGTGCACAGAACGTAGTAAGTAGAGATGTTTGAAGTTATCGTGACTGTATTGTAAATGTGCTGGATAGACAGTGCTGGAGATAGCCAGTGCACTACAGCTCTCTCTCTCACTGCTGTGGTCCAACAGGTCCAGCCATCTTTGATACTTGTTCGGATTTAATTAAGACAAGGAGTAATCGCAAACAAAATTCCAAATCAAAAAGGGGAGAAGCTGACCCCAGCAGTCCCCTTTGCGCAGCCATTCTGACAAAAACTTACTCTTCAGTTTTCACACATCCCTTCTTTTTCAGCACTATGGTGCCATCTTCCAAGCATCATTACATGTGTAAAATGGACTGTCTAATCTATATGCGCCTACGTCCTAACACCCAACTAATTGTGTAAGAATGGCAGAATAAAAATCTCATTCATACAGCTTTTATTTCCCTAGTTAAACAGATTCTCATTTTGGTTCTACCTCAGTGATTGCCTTGTTTTTGGTCCCTCGTTGATCTCTGTGTCTCTTCTGCTGTATACTTTGGGCAGTGCTGTGTCCATCCAAAGTGAAGCAAGGATTTTGGCAAAGCATGTTCTAAGAGGGTCTCTGGCTCAGGCATCTGTGAAATAAAACAAGACACAATCTACATTAAACATTTAGTGGCCCTCGGTAGCATTGCCTGACAAAAGGACTTGTTCTTGAAAAGCACTGATGTGCTCAATGGTTTTGTTCAGTGGTTCTAAAGCCATTACATGATATTATGTTACACTAAAAACAATCTTTCCATTAACTTAGGTTTGTGCTTGTGTCATGTGCTTGTTGAACAAAAAAAGTTTTTTTGTTTTTTTTTTTTTTAGATTTTAATTGTGTAGTTCTAGCTCAATACAAACTTTTGCTTTGCCTTTCAATGTTCCATTTTTCCAGCTTTTCAGCATTTGCAACTTTCAGCTGCAGGACGATCAATTAATCAATACAAAATGCAACCTCTTCATCTGCCAAAGCACATTAAAAACATGAAAGCATGGATTTTCTGACAACTGATGTAACTGATTAATAGCCCTGATTAACATTCATTCTTTGTAAAAATGAATACTGAAAATGTCTTCTGTTTCAAGGTATCAATAAGAGGACACATCGTTTCTTATTTGAAAGTACAAGTTCTAATTAAAACAGTGAAAAGGTATTAGTACTTCTGGAATTGCAATTAAGCTTAGAATGAAAACCAGCATACATAAGGCTATTCCAGGACCAGGGATAAGAACCACCAGTGTAGATCAAATCCTGTCTCACAGGGTGACACATAACTAACCGTGACTCTCAGAGGGAATGGTTTTAATCAGGGTTTTCCCCATCGCAGTGTGCATGAGGAACACCCTGGGTCAGTCAGGCACCTTCAGTCTGTCCCCACCAGCTGTGCATAAAGTGTAGTCCTTCAGTGCAATGGGTTTCCCCCTCAGATGGTGAACCACAAAATGAAAAAGAAGCAGCAGTTGGCACATAACGTTTTGGAAAACATATTGTATAGATACTCATGTACCTATGGTCATTAGGATGGCCATACAAAAACAAATGTAAAAAAGAGATGGAAAATAACTAATTGTTCTAAGGTTGTACAAACCACAGGCATAAGCCGGGCACAATGGTGTACTTGCTAAAAGATATTGTACTATATTTTGTCATGGCATTCTAAAACATTATTGATGTACCACTGTCTTCCTTAATAAGTTCCTTGATGATGTGGTGAAGCTTTATAAAGTGCTTACTACATGGTCATTAGGTGATACTTATTTTACATTATTGGGCTAATGTTGGCAATCTTGGGCCCCCATGCCCCCTGGCATTTATGCCTTGTTTTTGACTCTGTTTTCACTTTGTTTTAGCATTAGTGAGCGTGTGTTGATTTTATTTTTAATATCATAAGAGTTTTGAGTCAGTCAGTGCCCTCTGCTGTCCAGGAAAAGCAGCCTCTTTTAATTCATTCCTGCTGAAGCATAAAGAGAGGCAAACCCAACAGAAAAGAAATCAAACCCCTTGGAGATGAAAGCCTGAATTGTCCTGACTCCATTCAGGATCTATTCTCCTATAAACTGAATTTTTACAGAGGGCAGCCTTCTAAAGGTGAAACTTCTGTTTCTTTGAAAAAAAACGAACTGAGGAAAGAAAGGGAAGGGAGGGAGAGTTCTCTCTAAAAGCTTTTCCTTCCCTCCTCAGTCTTGTCTGAAAGGGGGAAAGATGCAAGAAGAACAGGGTTGAGGCTAGTGTTCAAGTTCAGATTGTAACATTTGTAAGGTTTCATATTAACTCTGGGATGTATTTATTCTGCTATACCGCTCTATAAGATTTAGATTGTCTCGTTTCAGCCCTTGTCGTTGCACAATCAAGTTAATATTTCCTCAATTAAAATGGCATAAAGTGGATTCTTTAATTCACTATAAACACATCCTCCACTCAAAAAACATTATAAAGACATCACTGATTAAAGAGATACACCATGAGTAAATAAATAAGGAGAGAGGATAAAAGAGGGAGTGTGGTGGAACAGAGAATGGAGCTGAGAGAAAGGAAAAGAATTAGTTTAGTGTCACCATAGCAACCACATCCAGACCTGTTGCTGAAAGTCGTATGTGCAGAAGGGCTGAAGACAGACATCACCAGCAGTGCCACTCAGACAGGCACTGTGTTTGAACAAGCTTATGAGAAATGACTGGACTCAGGATTTCATTAGGAGGCACAAAGAATTTTGGGTAATACTAGGTAATGAGTGAGTCAGGTTTATTAATTATGTATTATCAGGTTTTGTACCAGCGTATGTAGAAACACTTCAGAGGGGGTGGTGTGACAGCAATCGGAGAACATAAAGAGATAAACATTTTTTTATTAGTCATTTCAATAACTATGACATTTGTATTCACGGTGGACAAAATAGTCATAGGATTTGTCCATGTAAATTATAATCATTGTAGTCCATACTGTGTGTTATTAGATGACAAATAAGCTTTGACCATAAGGTCACATACTTGCATTAGAAATCCAATTACACTGGAATGGAATGAAAGTACTAATTTTATGATATTGCATTAGCAATTCTAGCATACACTTTCCACCTGAATGTTCTATATTCACCTATTCAAAACATGAAATGTTTTGCTACGAATGAACTCCAAATTAAATTTGTCATGTATTTGTGCCCCTCATTCACATTTCATAAATGTAAGTGTAGCATTACAGTTGATTATCTGCATAGTGCATTTCTTTGCACAATTTGCCATACCAAATAAGTCATTTTTAATAATGACTATTCCTGCACTGACAAGCTAACTCTTATAGCTTGCAATTATTTAATTTAGTTAATGACTGCTGCTGTGTTTGAATATCAGAATTTCTCTTTGTTTAATACTTGCATGGAATGAGGGAAAAAACACAACATAAAATTAAAATGGAAGTAGTGACCCTGTAAATGAATGAAGCTGTATGAGAAATGTGCATTTACTGACTTAATACAATGAGAAGTCTGCTTCACCACATACACCCAGGACTGTCTGCATTCCTGGCTGTTGTTGTAATTAACTGGCCGAGCTGTACCTTAAGATAAAGCTGTCGAGAACTGATCTGAGGTATTTGGTCATCGAATTGAGACAAACTACTATGTACATTCTATGGTAAACATGAAGAAGCACAACATGGTAAAAAAAAAAATAAAATCTATTTGCCTATACCAGAAAGTGTCCTGATGTGGAAAATGACATGTTATTCCTTCAGTCACAGTCAGAGTTTGCATTTTCACCAAGGAGAATTTGCCCTCAAATGTCTTCTTTCCATGATTAATGCAATTATTTTATGGTCCCTGAGCATGTATTACAAAATTATGAGCGTCCTTATGGATTGGAAAGGTCCTTATGGATTATTTTCCATACAGTGAATTTGTTCATGCTGCTTCCTCTCAGAATTACAGTGTGCATTGGTCCAGGCTTGAATGAACCCACAGTGTATTTAGCAAATAAATCAGTTTTTCAAAGTAGGCAGTGCGGTTTCTTGAGAATAAGATGAATTGCGTACTTAACCCCCATTAAGTCCCGTCTCACAGGTCTGGATCATGTGGCAGTTTCAGTGAGTTTCAGCACTTGAAATGCTTAATCTGTGGTCTACAGCTCAGGTCCTGGAAGGCAGCAGTGTATACCAGTGTTTTTTTCTTCACCTATAATTCCAAGACCACTATGGACTTGTCACATTTTTATGTAATTCACATACTTGTACCAGTTCATATGTTTCAGATTTTTAGACAATTGTTTTTTTTTTCAATACGGTTTATTGACTGCATAACTAAAACAGTGATGTACAGGCAAGACCACAATATCTGTTCTTACAAGACAGGAGCCATTTCACACAATGTGCTTGATTTGGCTTTGATGAGAACCTGAGTTCAGAGTCTGTCTGATCATTAAGCCTCGGAGTTCTTTTGCGGTTTGTAATTAAAATAACCCCCTAGCTCATGTGCTGTCAGTGTCTGAGTTGCTCTATGAGGATTTCTTTAATTATTTACATCATACTTCCATAGCCTCTTGAGCACTGAGAAACACTCTGTTGTATTTCAAAATAGTCCAAGTTCCATACAAAAATACATGTATTTCAGATGACAAAAAATGAAACCTTGAACTTGGAAATTACCTTACTGGAGGAAAAAATGCAGTCAATGGAATGAAAATATTATCATAAAATTGCATGAGCCATTCTCTTGATATATGCTTGTGCATTCCATAGTAATTGAGAATGCCATTATTTTAGACTTAAAACATAATGTAAATTATTTGAGTGTAGGCATCCATATGTCGCTTTATAATTATTTTTAGGAGGCCAATATGATACCGGATATTTCAGTCTTCAAATATCTTCTCTGGACATTCAGCGACTGCAAAATCAGAAGTATTATTATAAAATTACCCTGCAATTGAAATTAAGCATATAAAACACTTTAATCGCTATCCATAATTGAGAGTGGCGAAAAATTGTGATCACCTCGTTTTGCACAATTGATAAGTGAATACAATGGGGGGGGACGAAGGCCATCATATTAGTGGGGAAAGAGGTTGGATGACAGGTCATAAAGAAGTTCAAATTAATCATAAAAATAGAATAAAGAGGCAGTGGGGAAGGTGGGATTATTTAAAATACCCTGAACAGGCAGAGATAGCACAAACGTTAGCGGCTAAAGCCAAACGAAGCCTCCAACACAATATTTTTATTTACATAAGCTTATTTATTTTCCTTCTTTTTCCACTGACTGTAAGACACTTTTTTCATTAAGTGCAAATCCACATAACAGTCCCATTGCGGTCTACACCATTACAGGGGACACCAGTGATGGGATTATGTCAACGTCTCATAACACCAAAAATAGGTTGAAAATGAGAATCATATTTTATCATGTTCAAATCACTTATGTGAGCCAATGTGTTTTGTTGTAAAGAGGGAAAAATGTTTGAAAGGGTAAAATTAGTCAGTGATTGGCAGCTCATTGTAACTCCATGCATGTGTGATGTCAGGTCACGTCATATGCCCATCACTAAAGAACAGCCCATGTGAATCATCTCTGTACCATGTGCACTTCTGTTTCTAACATTATCCTGTACCCCATGGAGATCTTCCATTGTGAATTCTTTCAGTCAACCATATTCTGGCTCCTGAGAAAATCCTGGTATAAATTAATTGTATTTATAGGGGAAAAATGCAAGTGGAGAAATGAAGGAAAGAAATTAATTGAATTCTATAGAGTTCATTTTGTTTTTTTTTCAAACACCTATCATAGTAATAATTGCCACCACAACTGATAAAAACAAGTCATTTTTTATTTGTGCAATGCAGACTGTAAATCGTTTATAAAATAATTTAAGGAAATTGGGCTAAGTTCTCTCTATTCCTCCCTTCCCAATGGCAACCACTTGATTGTGGTGTCTAAGGGGAGGGTTGTTTATATCCTGTAAACCGACATGAGGGTCATCTTCTGTAAAATGCTTTGAGATCCACTGTAAACTGCCCAGCACTAATGCAGTTTGGAAACCCTGATAAAAATAAATGTCATACTAGTTGGACTGTAGCATTTTGCAATACATTTAATGAAGTGTCAGTGCCAATATAAGTAAAGCAGCTTTTTGTTTAAGGTTATCCAATTATCTGTGATCTTAAAGGCTTTTTTAATAAGAAATAGGTTTTACATGACTGCTCTGCAACTTCTGCACAGTAGAGCACTTCCTGTACAAAGAGCGTGCGGCAACAATTACAGTAGGATGGCTCTTTGATGCTGTCATACTTTGTGCTTTGCTTTCAGACTGCTTTCTTTTTTTTTATTATTTTCATTTTTAATCAGTGTGTCATACAAAAGACTGCAAATTAACATGTTAATTGTTTTCAATAAAAAAATGATGACTGCATGAAATTGCAATGCCGAGGATCGAGCAGCATGGCACCATGACAGAAATAACTGTGGAAATGACGCTTTTTTGTCCCAGTGCAGACATGAAAGAACTGAAACTAATTAATATTGGAAACTGCAAAATTCCCAGTGTTTGACATGCATGCCGATGCGATCCATCTCCAAATCAATCTGTTTCAGAGGCCGCATCAGTCAGAGCTAATCAACCATCTCCCTCTGCTACTCCCAATTTACAATCCGTGTGCAGAATTAAGCGTGTTCATACAAACCCAAAAACAGCACCAAAGACAGAACTGTATGCAAGTTAGAGAACCAAAAAGACATTGAAATGAATTGAGTATTTGAATAATTTCAGTGTGTCTTAAGAAACATATTCATACATATATATGATGACATGCTGAATGTATTGATTGCACTCAGGATTTATGTTTTAGTTCCTGTTTGCATATTTATCTTGCATTAGTGTTTTAGTGGTGTACTCTATTCTGATGTGGAAATGCTGTTAGTATTGGTCTGGCTCATATTGATCAGACGAACGCATGCCTTTCTTCATTGTGAGTCACTCGGGATACGAGCATCTGCTGAAGATCATAATAGATATTTATATGATAAGATGCATGTATGCATCATTGGGGTGTACGTATTCATCGGCATTGCAGTCCATCTGTATTTGTTCATAATAGGAGGCTTATCAATGTAATGCCGTCAGAGGCCTGAAAACAGCCTTGGTGAACATCGAGCTCTAAACTTAGATAATGCATGCACCAGACACCAGCTGATTAATCCACAAAGGATGTGTAGAAGGCACTTTTTTTTAATATTCATGATTTGTTTGATTGCCAGTCCAACTCGCCATAGCACTCAGGCTCAAATAGTGAGTGCTTGTTTTCATTCATCTATTAATTGCCTGCATCAGCTGTCTGCCTTTCAAATTGTGCATTACAAAAATGCACATTTAAAAGTTTGGTAAAGGAGAGATATTTAAAAATGTTAGTTTCCTCCACTGATAAATACAGCTAAAGGAAGCATACATTCATGTCAATACATTCAAAACAGTTGATGTGAGAGACTCTCAGTTTGATATTTGATGTCTCTGTTGACACAGCTTTCTGTTTTTTCTCTCTTTTCTCACTTTCAACATCTGTCCTCTATCCACTGTTCTCCATCTATTGCACCCTAGATTAATGCCTTCTTGTCATTTGTGGTTCCCATGGCGGCAATCTCAGCACTAAATGGCGTCATAGCCAGTCAGCTGCTGCGCATGTTCCGGCAGGCTGCGCAGGACAGTCACGTCTGCGTCATCGGGGGAAATCCCACCATGCTCAGTGTCTCCGTGGAGCCCAACCGGGCGCAGTCTCTGCAACATGGGGTCATGGTCCTGCGTGAGTTAAGCATCGTTTAATCACACACATGTGCACACACACACACACACGCATGAATATAAACACACTCACACACACACGGATACACACACACATATACACATACACACCACATACCACACACGCATACAGTGGGGTTCCAAAAGTCTGAGACCACATTGAACATTGTTTCCAAACAATCAAAAAATCAAATCAAACAAATTTTTCATGTAAACCTGGAAATAATCAAAAAGTTTTTGGATTTTGAAACATTTAAAACAAAGAAAAGTTATGATGTCTAAAATGAAGAAGAAATGCTGAAAATTCTTCACAATGTCTGGTCAGATTTAAGCAAATGTGTGACGCTGACCCTGGCAATTCCTTTTGTAGAAAAAGTCAGATCCCATTAAATATTTTGTGCACTTAAAGGCCACGAAAGTTTTGTGCACTAAAGACAATGTGATAACATGTATCATCAGGTTTTGCTCAAACTTGTCCAAGTCCAGCTCTACATCATCCTGTCATTAAAGCAAAAGGGGACATACTGGAAACCAAGGGGTCCATTCAGACCCGCACTCAACGCGACTTAAGCGCTTTTTCGACCCGCTGTGTGCTTTTTCAGTGTCTGTTCGTATTTTGACCTTGAACTTTTACACATGCTTGGGAGACTTGTGCGTTTGGGGTGGAGATTCATAGAAATTGGGGCATTTCTCATTAAAATACCCTCTACACAGATTCAGACTTTGACTTAAGCGGATTTTCAGTGTGCATATCCTACATGCAGCACAACCCTGTATTAAGTTGTGCACTCCTATCGGTCGGACTTTGAAAGCACATTTTTTTCACTGTTGCCGTATTGCATGGACATAGCTCTGGAAATCAGTTAAATTATTTCTGGATAACAGACACATGTAAAAGTATGGCTCTGACCATCGCCAACAGTTGAGCTGCTGAATTTGAAATGCATGGTGCAATCATTGGTGCTACTGCTACTTCACAAAAGTGCATATTAAAATTTTAATTGTATTGCCCATTAGAAGTACTAGTTTCTGGCCTTGACAAGTCATTTATAAATATAATCAGATCAATGAAACAATGATAACAATAAATCCAATTGATTTAAATGTATAAAAAAAATAAATAACTACATATAACTACTCAACTCTTACATTTGGATTGCACTGCATGATTTTTAGAATTTAATTACAGCATTTAATAACATACGTTAAAACCGCTTATTTTTAGCAGACACAATCGATGTTTGAGAATCACGTAGAGTTTGTGCATGGCTATGTCACTTGTTGGTCTGATTAACTTTCAAAATTGAAGTTTTCTCTGCTACGCTGCAGACTCTTAGTACTAGATAACGTGCCTCAGAGAAAAACATTAGTGGGCCATCAAAGTTGTCGTGGGGGGAGGCGTGTCATTTTCCAGGCTGAATTAGCATTATTCAAGCTCCTATATGGATTCTCTTACTTTTCCGCCCTGTGCGGGCCGGGAGTGGCCGCATAAGCCAGGTCAGAATACAATAAGTATTTTCCGCGTAACTATTTTCGTGGAAAAAACGCTGAGGGTCCTCAAGTCAGAATTCGCCCCTAAGACATTCTGGAAATTTGTGTAAATTTTTCACTCAATTTGTTAATATAATTTGTAATTAAACAATTGTATTAAATTGTAAAATAATGCAAAACAGAAGCTCTTCCACTAGTGGTCTCAGACTTTTGGACCCCACTGTAAACACACACACACACACACACACACACACACACACACACAGACACACATATACACATACACACCATATACACTGGTACATGTGCACACACATACACTTACAAACTCACATTCAGACATGCACAGATGCTTCAACTCACAAAATTGACACACACACATACATACACACAAATATACACACAAATAAACACAAAGAGAGATACAAACGCTCAGTTTCAAAGCTTTCCAGAAAACAAGCCAGAGATTTTTATACCAAGTCTATTATCACAGTGGGCTGAACTCTAGTGAAACTATTGATCTTTCAAAGAGCTTGTTCTTGGCAGCCAAGATGGAACAGCCACAATGGATGTATTAAAAAAGTAAATCCAAAGACCTTATCTGATAAAACAATAGAACACAATCATCATTTACTCCATCTTGACATTTCCTTTTGCTGAGCAGCTTGAAAATAATCACACAGAAGTGAAGAAGGTGTCATCGTAACAGGTGCTGAATGAATATCACTTTTTCTCAACAATAATTCACTTTAAACAGTCATTTCCGGCCTGAGATATAAGACAAACTGACTTTCACGTTGCATTTAAATTGCAGAAATTATTTCCACCTCAAAACTACCTTCCATGCTTTCTCTACCTACCGCAAAAAACATTTTAGCCATTTACAGCTATTCATCATACAAAGAGCAGACTGTAAAAGAATTATGCTGCAAATAATGCAAATAAATGATGTGCTGGAGATGAAGGCAGTTACAGTTAATGCAGACTCAGCCTATGCAGTAATGTCTTTACACTCACTCCACATGTGCCTCTCAATACACCATCCAATGCATCTTAACGGGTAATGCTTAACTCAGCTAATGAATAGTGATTGTGGCTCCCTTCTTTAGTAATGAAGGCATGCAGAGTGCTTTCACTGTTTATTGATCCAGACTCCAGCCCGATCACTGCATCCTCAGAATGCCGCACTAGTTAGTGGTGAATCAGATCTGCGTGTTAGCGTCACACACTGCCTGAGTCACCGTGTGTTAGTGGAGACCAAGAGCCAGCCTTCATCTTCATCCTGAATTTCAGCCAAAAAATACAAATGTTCACAGGTATGGATTGCAGAGTTAAGTATTGTTAGGAAAAACTTTCTTAAAAAACATTTCAAGATAAGTTTTTCATTACTTTTTTATCTAATCGTGAGTCAAAGCTATGGGCATGTGTGAACTCATTCCATGTCAAAGAGTCCATTATCCAACTTGTTGGCATTTTTAGTATGTCGACATCAAACAACTTTGAGCTGTGAATAAACCTCTTTGCTTCAGTGATACCCTCATGCCTTTGGGTCAGATGTATTCTGTGGCTGCGAATGCTAAACCTGAAGCTATTAAGCACATGTGTCACTGTGACACATAGTGTATTGTGTGCTGTAGTTGATTATTTTGGGAAAGCCTGAAAATGTTACCTGTTACTTCAGCATTTTTACTGCATGCCCAGTACTGTTCACAGATGTCAAACAATTTTTATTCCTTAAATTTAGTAATACTGCAACCCACAGGCCTAAATTCACATATTAACATTACACTATGTCTAAACATGCACCTGCAAGTTACCCCTGCACTTTGTGGAGTATTGGTCATGTTTTTTTAAAGCATTTAACTATCTGATGCCACAGGTTGAAGATTGAGCATTTATGGAGCTGTCATCTCCATACTCAAGCTAAATTGAGCACTCTCCAATTGACTTGGCTTCTGACATAGTGAATGATATGCTAATAGATTCCCCTTCAGTAATGATATTGAAATGAGACAGAGTACGGGTCAGGTAGAAATTCATGAGAATAGCTTGACTATGAGGACATCATATAATTTATTAACCAAAATGTTTAGATCATATTTTATCCAGGGCACTTAACTTAAGACTCAGACAGTTTATCACAATTGTGTCATGTCTGATAAGCCAACAAACATTTAGAAGAAAAGAAGACATAGTTTGAGATGACAGCATTGGAGAGACAGGCCCTTGTTGAGCGGCTATATTGGGAGACGGGGGAATGAGGCAGAATGTCACCCTGTCATTTAGGCTCGCATCACAGCACTAGTGTTTCTGTGTAATCAAAGGCAAATAATAACATTTTGGGGTTCCAGTTTGTGTATCTACCTGAGGTGGTTGTTCTTAGTGTAGTAATGCCTCCCGTGGTTCAGGAGAAATCTGGACTGTGGTAGTTTCAACAGTGGCAGAGAGATCTGCTATAATATCACTATAGCATAACTAGCCAAAACTGGCCGTCTGTTATGCATTGTTTCTATACCATGTGTTGTAGATCGTTTTAAAAGTAAGTTGATAAAACAACCACAATAAAGCAGCTTTCAAAGAACGTATCCAATTATAGCAACCTCTAGTGAAACAACAGAGGAGACCGTTCTGCTCTCATTAAAATGCATTCAATATCTGTGTTCTATTATAGTACCACTTACTAGATGGCTGGCATGAAATGCTACTCTGCACTGCCTGGAGTCCTGCTGAGAGAAGGACTCAAGCTCATCTCACTGCATGGGCAAAGGATGCAAAACAAGACAAAAATGATCCATAATGCACAAAGCCATTTACAATGCCTATGGCCTATCCAGTCACCTTCCACAATAACTTATCTCATGTACCGCTATATCCTATGCATGTACTGTTATGTAGGAATATTTGAGAAAGAATTTGACAGCATTATTACACTTAAATACTCTTGGTCAAAGTTCATGATTTCACTGAAAGTGTGAAAAAGAGGAAAGAAGGTAGCTATACATTACATAATGTCGGTATCCTATGACTACTGTCCAGTTTTAATAACAAATGGACAGTCGTTGAGGCTATACTTAACTGGCCACCGTCACAAATGATCTATTTTGAAGTCTGGACATTTTATCAAAGTCATCTCTATCCACATTCTCATTTAACCTCATAGCCACTGGCCAAAGTGAATTTTATGGAACAGGCAAGTGGGAATTGCATGAAACAGCCTAATGTGAAAATTCCTAAGATAATGAGACTCTCTGTGCTGTTGCCAAACTGAGTAAATATCCTGGATCATTTTATGCACCTTTAGTACTTTTGTTTGCTCTGTGCCCCCATTGCCCTCAACTTTCCTCCTCCATAAATCACTCTGCCTGAAGTCTAATGATACTGCAGGAGATGCTGAAACACACTTCAGTACAGATAGTATCAGTACTGGGAGAGCGCATCAGACTCATGTGTCAGACTTAAGTATGGAGGGAGTGAGAGAGAGAGAGAGAGGGAGAGAGAGAGTGAGAGAAAGAGAGGAGAGAGAGAGAGAGAGAGAGAGAGAGAGGGAGGAGAGAGAGAGAGGAGAGAGAGAGGGAGAAAGAGGAGAGAGAGAGGGAGGACAGAGAGAGAGAGAGGAAAGAGAGAGAGAGAGAGGAGAGAGAGAGAGGTAATCATTCTGGGTTCCAGCCTGAATGTCCAATCATTACCAGGAAAGAACCTTCAACATTCTCGAGAGCTGATAACAAAAACAGCTAATGCTTAAAGCAAGCACAGAGAGATTGGACCAGTTGGCTGCATCCTTGGGTAATGCACAAATGAGCCAGGATCTCTGAGAAGTGTTGCATTCACCTTGAACACAAATAAGAGGCTTTCTGCTAAGAGTGCTCTGCCAGCTCCCTTACCCCGTTCAGTAATGTTAAATCCTAAATGAGAGGATGCGGCGCTGTGCTTCTGCTTACAGCAGCTGTCTGTAGTTGTATTCGGCAATGCTTTCCATTCAGGTGTACAGGTAGAGAAATATGAATGGAAATCTTAATGCAAAGTGACTCTGCATGATGTTGGGGAACCACATGTTGGCAGTTGAGTCTGCATGAATCATGACATCGAGTCAACCAGCATCAGAGTACAAAACCAATCTTCCACCGGAGACTTGATCAAATCATGGTCCGTTGTAGGAAGTCGAAAAGGCCAATCTCAGGCCTCCTTTCACAGGATGCCATCATTTTTGAAATGGTTCAGATCTGGCGACTGAGAAGGCCGTAACATATAGACAACATCAGTCATGCTCTTCCAATCATTGGGTAACTACTTGTCATTTGGATGCATGTATTTTCATTGAGAAAGACAATCTTCCCAGAAGCCTTTAACATGGAAAAACTGTTTTGTTTCTATAATTTGTTCACTACTTGTTCTTGTTGTAGGCATGGGTCAATGAGGTGAGTAGAACTGAGAACCCTTGGTCCTGATTAGTATCTAGGTTATAAACAGCAAAGCCTGAAGGCTTGCAATACACATACTATTTGTTTGCTGCTATTGTTTGTTGCTTCCTAACTGCTATTTGCTTATTGAGAAAAAAAAAAAAACAAGACTGATTCAAATTTAAGCAAAATGAAAAGCATATAGTGAAAACAACACACATACATACACACACACACGCACACAGAACTGCAGAGAAGTGCTTTAATCTCTTGGAGTCAATCCAGTTCCACCCACTGCTAATTCATTTCCTTATCTAGATTTTAAGGGCTAATCAAACGTGTAGGACGGATATAGAAAATGACAAAATGAACTGAGGGTACTTTTCATCTCCCATTACAAACACATGAAGCTGTGTTCCCGATGTGTAGGATATCAGCTTAACTCTTCTCTTTTTTATTTTATTTTTGATTTCATTACAGTCATGTCAGCCATATGCTGTATGGTGCATCAGCTGGAAAACTGAGATTCACCATCATATGAATGGTATCCCCTCCCTCAGGGTTCTCTGAATCCGCCATCTCCTCAGGAGGACCAGGGTACACAGGGGAGTAGGGCTGATAAGGCCTTATCCTTTCAAGATGTGATAAGCAACAGAGCCATCTGTGGGCTTTGCACAGCCAACTGTGTGAAATCAGAGTGCCGACAGTGGCACCAGAGAGAAGTGGCAGCTCAGCTCAGAAACCTGTTAGCATCCAAACCACACTGCGTTTCTGTTACAGATGATGTATGACTGATGATCACATTTACACATTTACACATGATATAAATGAACAAGGGGGTGTGATCTTTATTGTCATTATCTGCTTAGCATTACCATATAGAGACAATTAAAACCCCTACTTATTGGAAGTGTCAGGAGTTGTGTCAGCCAGCCAAGAAACATATGTAAGGGGGGAAAACTCAAGGCTTGCTTGCAACATGTCAGAGGCAGCTTAATTTAGTGCTCAATAACTATGCAACTTCAAAAATCCCAACCCAGACAGAAAAGGATCTACATCAAGTCCTGAGTAGGGGTTCAGGGTTCAGGGTTCAGGGGTGGATGCAGGATTGTTTAAAGGGGGTTCATCATATGAATCAATCAAGTCAATCAACCAGCCAAATCAATATTCAAAACCAGAGCATCATTCTGGTCCTGTAGAATTAGACTTACTGTAGACATACTGCAGAAATACTGTAGACATACTTTAGGTTTCTTTGGCATGTTTTAAAGCACTTCAGAATGCCGTGGGGCGCAGTTGTTTCCCCCGACCATTCGCTGGTGTTCATCAAACAATTTCTGCGCGTACCTATAGTCTCAATGTTTTCCACCACACATTTATGACAAAGTTTCATTTCATATACACAGTAAATATATTTTATGTCAAAATGATAAACTTCTGTTTAAACTTTTATTTTGTGTACACTATTTTTTTTGGTTTTGGTGGCTGATTCTCAGGGGGTGAAGTATATTGTGAAACACTGCCATTACTATGTGCAATCTAACATGGGGCATCCACTGCTCTCCACAGAGGATAATCACCCACAGGACCCAGTTTGCTCTGATGAAATTGACAAATGGCATTTCTCTGTATCTGATGCATGCAGTCATCAGTTACAATGAAATGCATGATATATAATGTGGTGCTTATCAGATTCGACCCGTTCAAAATAAGATTTACTTCAGGTTAGTGTTCACAGATTAACCTGGTGTTCTGTCTGAGCTGGCAACAGTTTCTGCAACAGGGTGTCTTTTTTTGACTCCTACATACTGATTATGGAATATTATTTGCGAGTAGAATGTTGAGAATGTTAATATCCAGATGAGATTCTAGCAGTCAGTCAGCTTGGCAAAGCATTCAGAAATTTAGTGCATCTGTGATTTTAATTACAGAAAGTAAAATAAGTCACTGAACACTTTTGATGAAAACATATGGCTTTCGATTTTTATGTTGGTTTTTTTTTTTCATTTTGAGATGGGAAGTGCTTAATTTTTCAGTAACTCTGCTTCATATAGCCATTTCTCAACAACTGGGTAGAAAACATGCAACTCTCTTCTCCTCAGGGCTGTCTAGGTTGCTGTGGGTCTCAGACGTGGACATTATCCATCACTGTGGGTGGTATTTGATTCCTTTTGCAATGTATTCTCACAAAGAGAGAGACAGCATCAGACTCGCATTCCCCTCTGAGGTTTTCAATTGAAAGAGGTTGTCCGATCCCCCCAAGTCCTCTTCACTGTGTGAAAGGTTATATGACTCACACAAGACTAACCCTGCAGACTGGAGCAGAAGAATCCACGGGAAAAGTGTAACATTTCACTCGGGCAACAGCGGTAAAGACATAAAAGGGCCACAAACAGCATGAAGGTGCACCTGGAATAATATGTTGTTGGCGTGTGTTGAGAAAAACCATCTGGAGCAAATAGACAGATCACAGGTTTTTATGCCTTATTTACCATTATAGTGTTATTGTAGTGGGCATTTGACTTCAGGACTGGCGCTGGTTCACACAGCAGCAGATGAAAGGAGTAAAGGACCACAGGACACAGAATCAAATGTTGTAAACTGTCAGGATAAAGATTGGATACTTTTTCTTCTTAAATCTCCCAAAGCACAGATGAACAAATGTGGGAAGATATAATTCTCTATCCTTCAAGGTGCTGCGTGGAAGATTAGAACAAGGCAGAGTGAAAAATTAGGTCAAGGTTATAAACATACATCAAATTCAGGTAAAATAACCCCAGCCTAATTGTTTCTCAGACTCTGTCTGCTGGAGCATTTTATTGTGTTTCTTAATCACCACTGATTGGTTGATTTGTTGGTTGTCAAGTTGAGGATGGAGTGCAGGTGAGAGTCCTGCGATTCCACAGTAATCAGACCGTGTTATGAGCAGTCTGCAGAGGTTACTTCATTTTCATATTTCATTACCATGTACAGTACTGCAGTGAAAAATAAACATGTAGACCAGCACTCAATAATCAAATGTCCTTAACTTTGACGTACAAATACAGCCAGGTTTGTTTTTACTTCAGAAACACTTCACAGTTTGAAAGGATCATTTTTATGATTGCTGAATCAAAATCAGAATCCCACTTTTGCATTTAATCTTGAGTCGTTGTCAAGGACCTACCCTGGTCTCAATCAAATATTTCATGTAAGGAAAAACAACAAGCTATGTAATTTGGCATGATCAATGATCCAACCACGATTTTGGGAGGAGGCCCTGAGGACACCTCGCATTAAAACATTTGTCTTTGGCAATGCACTTGAGAATGACATTTTCATATTCAGACTTTCCATGTCACTAACAAGGGGTGGCAGTGCCTTGAAGGATGGCTTTGAAAGACTATTGACTAAATGGTACTAGATTTTATCAAGTGGGACATGGCATGTTTTCCATCACCATATAAACTCCCCACAATAACACTCGATTTTGCAAGATCAAGTTACTATACTACACTAACCAATGGCAAGAAGGACAAAAACAGCACAGGAGACACACCAAACATCTCTGAACACAGCTCAGAAAATATATGCACTCAGACTCTCTCTTCCCAACACCTTCTCCTTGCTTCTCTCCAGTACCCCCCCCCTTCATTCTCTGTCTTTCACTCTCTTTCTCTCTAACTCTGTCTCTTCAATCCTTTTCTGTTCTTACTCTTATCACCCCTTTTCTTGCACTCACTGTATGCCTCCCTCCCTAATGTTGTCCTCCTGCTTTTCAGGTGCTGTGGTCCTTGCCTTTGTGGTGTGCTGGCTGCCCTATCATGCCAGGCGGCTGATGTACTGCTACGTCACTATATGGACAGAGTGAGTAACATACCTCAGGCAAATTACTCCCCAGATCACTCCAGAGTATGATGGTCTGGTGCCATTTCATAGTGGAAAAGAAAGGCTGAAAACCATGTGTTTTACTCATCTATTGTAAATCATAGAAAATAAGCCTTTTATGGCTCTTACTAACCAATACCCCTGGTTATTGAATAAATAAACTGATTTTAACCAGTCCTATAATAGGATACTTTGTCGGAACCAGGAGAAACAGCCCTTAAAACCGTCTGATGTAGCTTGCCAGGTAGCCTGGTATTATTTTGGTAAATCTCTGTCTTGATGCAGTGGGCACAACAGACACAAATGTACCTAATGCATCACTGGGGACTGGGGACTGGGGCAGATGTCAGACTCCAGTGTGAGACATCGATACTGCTTTGATGAAGCACAGTGGCCTTCCACCCTCCCTTGCCTCTGTTCCTCCTGCATTTCTTTGAATGGCCCATCAGTCAGAGAGGCGGACGCTTTTAAGAAGACGCAAGTCTAATTTAATTAAGATTTAAAGCTATCTATCAACGTCTGCAGGGGCAAATATGCAGCCCCATCCAAATGCTTTACTGCAGACTGGTTTATTGTGTTTCCTTTGTGCTGTTTTGAAAGAGTGTCTCAATTAGAACGCATAGTTTGTTGTGTGACAGAAATATATATTAAGTTTGTGAATGATAAATCTGCATTCACAGTGGCTTGACCTTCCTGTACCTATAATAAGTATCTCTTTGAATGTGGAGACATTCTGATCTCAGAATACCACACATCTGCATAACACAATCTGGTTGTTATCCTTTGGACATAGAAATGGATGAGCATTTTTGAAGGCAGTTGTATTGTAAAAGTGAATAATGGACAGATTATGCATCTCACATTGTTATATGAAATAACACCAAATATCAAAATATACAGTATTTCAAAATCAAAAATGTTAAATTAAAACCAAAATTAGGTTGAACAGTCAGTAATAGAGCAGTCACATGGAATAATGCTTATGAAAAGCAATGTCAGGCACCAACATGACAAAGAATCAATCATATACTTTGCATTTCCTTTAATATGCAGCATTATTATACTTGAACTGTGGCAGATGAGAGTGAAAGATAGAAATTGCATTTGTCACATTTAACTGGGTTGTGTCCTGCAAAACTTTGCATGACTTTTTTTATTAATTCCAAGCACAATCATGAACAATGTTGGCGTGTTCAAAGGGACGTAACCACAGCTATTGCGTCTGATGCCATCTTGTGAGAGATGCATTCTGGGAGGCTGCCAGCGCCATATGGCATCACAGCGGTGCCTTAGAGCAGACTTGAGTTTGAGTCAGTATTGTTTCGTCACTGCCCTGCGGGCTCTCTCAGGAAGATGGCGTACCCTGTTCTTCCCACCATCTTCGTGTGTGTGCTCTGACATCATCCTGTCTCCACGGCAGCAGAGTGCCCACAGAGCGGTCACACTCTAGCACTGAGAGGCTCACTAAGGGCTTATCTTCATAGATGGTAGCAGAGCTCAGCATCCACTCTCAGACCAAGCTGTGGCTGAAAGGTAGCGCTACTCTAAGGACCTTGAGCCCCTAATGGTGCAGAGCAGAGGAAAGCAGCAGTCTCCAAAAGCATTATAAAAATGGTTAGATACCATTCATTTAAATATCCATTGCTTATTTAAATATCACTAACATTTTTCCACTTCTTTCAATGGTGGCTGGTAAAATAGAAAGAAGTGTGATACTTTTTCATCAATGCAGTGTCCCTTCTAGAGGCTGTGGAACAAAAGGGTTCCAATAATCGCTCTGAAAGACAAAGTGACCTTTGGTTGCAAGAACCAGACATTGAAGATCCTTTTTGGCAGAGACTGAACTCAATTCAAGATATTAATAAATGAACAAAGGGATTTTGGCCACTGTGACAATATATAGGCAATGCATCAGATAACAATAGCATAAATGAAAATGTAATTTGCATAATTTAAGGTCAAACCAATGCAACACAAATTTTGATCTTCTGGAGTACAAACATTTTTTGTTATTCAGTGCCTGTAATGCTCCCAAAAAATCAGGCAAAATGGAAATTAGGATATCAGACTACTATGTTATTGGACACAATGCGATGTTACATTGCATTAGACATTAATTCATTTTTGTAGTACACACTGGCTGGATTGTTTTTGATACAGAAATAGTTCAGTCCATAGAAACAGCTTAATTAGGTTCTAGCTTTATTTTTATTTTGTCCACAAACATAGTTTCTACTCCTGTGTGTAAAATACAGGTGCCTGGTTTACATGCACTGACATCAGTTGGTTTGAATCAGGCATAACACTTACAACGATTCTAATTGCTTGGTCCATTTAATGACCATTCAATCAAAAATGTGTTGCTTATGATTGATTTGAAAATCATTACAAATAATTATCACTGTATACTTTAATTGCTATATGCATTTTAGTAATGAAATAGAAACCTTTCAGTAACTCCAAATAGAGATGTATTCTACGGTGAGGAGAAGTGACCTTTGACCTCTGTTTGTGTCTTCCTCCCCACAGAAGCCTGTATGACTTCTACCACTACTTCTACATGGTGACCAATGTGCTGTTCTACGTAAGCTCAGCCATCAACCCAGTCCTCTATAATCTGGTCTCTGACAAATACCGGCAGGTGTTCTTCTCTACTCTGCACATGTGTCTGCCATGCCATCGCAAGAAGCAGAAACGTGTCCTAACTAGGCACTCTAACAGTATCTCCAGCAACCACACCTTCTCCACCAACATCATTAAGGAAACTATTTACTGACCCTCTGGGTGCACCATGGCCAGCTCATACAGGAGGAGAAACAGCCACTGTCCTGTCAGAAAAGGTCCCAAACAGTCCAAATCATTTCAGATCAGAACACAAGGCAATTACCCAATAGCCAAACAGAGCATGTCTGGATGGCATATGTGAATTTTGTAATATAGGACTTCTGTGTGCTTCTGTCAATGAGGATTGTGTGTGTGTGTGTGTGTGTGTGTGTGTGTGTGTGTGTGTGTGTGTGTGTGTGTGTGTGTGTGTGTGTGTGTGTGTGTGTGTGTGTGTGTGTGTGTGTGTGTGTGTGTGTTTGTGGGATACTGATGTAAAGATGCTGTATAGCATAGATAGTATAATATAGACACTGACAAATGCTACTTCACTAATATTAACAAATACATGTGATAGTGATGTGCAAACTCATTGCAGCGTATAAATATAGGAGCATCACATCATGCTCAGATGGGTTCCTCTCATCCTTATTTCCTCTCATGGGCCTCACATAGCACATAGTATCACTCATATTGAACAGGTCACTGAAGAGTGAAACAGCATGTACACGCAAAAGCATGCATCCCATTCATCCACCATCTCATCAGACTTCAGTTCAAATGGCTCAGAATCTCAGACAAGCAATGCCCAATGAACTCTCCATTTGGCAGTTGTTTAATTTCCTTAATATAAAAAAAGAGATCTACACACACCAGTGTTATATGGATTACAGTACATAGCAATAGTTACTTAAAAAAATTGAAATGCTTCATTTCAAGCAAGCCCAAGGCCAAGGCTAATATATATTTCTTAACGTACATTCTGCCATCTTATGTTACTTGTAGTTGAGTAGATGAAGTCATGTGGAATGGCATTATGTACCACACCGTGTGGAAGTCTTATCAGATTGCTAATGCACATGCAGGGTCACTTGGTGACTGGACAGATGAATGACTTAAATTCAGTAGACTAACTTACTTTTAGTCATACCATCTTATTTCAATAAATAAGTTAAGAAAGATTATGGTTCTTGTATATTCTCTTGTATATTATGTAAATACTAGAAAATAACACTGAAACTTTCCGAAAAGAAAACTTGTCAATGGTAGATTGAAGTGAACCTAACACAGACAAGCACGCACTGGATAAAGTCTCTATGATTTTATTGCTGTATTGCACTTGTAATGTCTCAGTATTACAGGGAGAAAAGTCCAGACAGGAAATTCTGTCCAGTGTAAGTCCAGCGAAAGACATCATCAGACATCTTATAGTATTGCAGGTTTTCACAGGCCTGTTGTTTAGGTGTAACTACTGTGCACATTCTGCTCATGGCGTTTTCACAATGCGTTATCTTTGTTAGTATTTCAAAGACAGCTGCGGTTAAAAAATGATACGACTGAACATGGCTGTGCCATGTTAGCTAGGCTTAAGAGACTTTTCAGATGCCTCACATCAGGTTTTGGGTTAGAGGTTTTCAGGTCACAGCAGTCTTTACAGAATATCATCCTTTCCAAGTGGCAGAGGCCAGTCCCTTCCTGCACTGCAAATAACTGACAAACCTTGACCTATACAAAGCCAGAAAAGGTTTATGTAACACTAAATTTCATTAGTTACGCAACAGGATCTCTTTGATGATGTGCACAAAATTTTGTGAATGAAAATTGCCGTCATCAATTAGATGGATAAACAAAGGGGTGTTTATAAAACATAAATTCCAGACTCTAAAGAAGGATATTATTTGTGTATGAAGTGGGAGGAAGCAATGAAACAGAGCAGCTGGGTGTAATATTATCAGGCCTTAAAAACAAAATGCACAAAATCTGGAGAACAATGCTGAGTATGCCCACTCACACACTCATGCCCACATGCCCCTCAAGAAAGAAAAGAGGAAATGGAGCAATAAGAGCTCTCTGGCTCCATTCACATATGTTTTAAACCACTAGCCAGAAGCACAAGGGCTCCCTGTCTCAGCTGGCTTATGGTCATGGTTCCTTCCTTTTAGTCAGGATGTGTGCCCTTGCCACTGAC
Organism: Albula goreensis; assembly: GCA_022829145.1. Taxonomy (NCBI): domain Eukaryota; kingdom Metazoa; phylum Chordata; class Actinopteri; order Albuliformes; family Albulidae; genus Albula; species Albula goreensis. Next base: position 27,261,103 of record CM040752.1, read on the forward strand.
ACCAAAGCTTGACCCCTGTAGGAGAAGCGTGAGGGAGCAGGGGGGCTACCTCTGGCCTAGGTGGTAAAAGCTCTGTACAATTAAATTGTGAATTGAATTAGCATATCCCCATAAAAGAGACCTGTTTATTTATCAATAAGTAGCGTGTCTTTTTAAAAAACCTGAAAGAAAGTTCATTTGGTCTACTTTCAGCTTCAGAACCAGCATGCACCTATGTAATATCTCCTATGTAATATATCATCAAGTGTTCATAAATTTACCGGTGGCAGAAGTACCATCGGTGTGATGCAGCATTAGTCTGCACCTATTTCCTCAGCTTCTTTGTGTATTGCACACATGACTGAGAGGCCGGGCCTCTGCAGCCTCGGCCCCTAGAGCCCCCTCTGACTGTACAGGTGAGGTACTGCTCCTGGCTTTAATCTTCTCTCCTCTGTGAACACAAACCTGTGAATTTTCTGTGATGTGTCTGTGAGTGAATGATTTGTGAGTACAGATGTGTGTGTGTGTGTGTGTGTGCGCGCGCGCAAGTATGCCTGAATAGGTGCTGACCAATTTCCAATTTGGTTTTCAATGTTCTCGGTATAAAATTTGAAAATTTAGAGCTTCAAAGGGTTTTTAGGTTTTTTTGTGAAATTCTTTCATGTTACAAAATAACATCAGTTGAAAAGTAAAATTCTTTTTCTATTAATGAAATAAATATCATAAAATGAACAGAAAATAGCGCAAAATAATATTGCATATAAATGTCTATTCAATCCACAGAATGAAATTTGTATGCAGAAAGAAGTATTTTAATAGTTTTTTTTTCCTCATATTTTTATGTTGCATAGATGCGCAAGGTAATAAAATGTACTAGAATGTAAATATATAAAAGATTATAATCTGTATGAAGACTGACCCCAGTAGTGGGTGAAATTTTCATTTTCTGCACTTTACCATTGTTCTGAAAAAATATGAAACTGTGACAGTGTGATACCCCTCCATGTGAACACATATACAGCAGAACCACAGAGACAGGCATGCATGAGTAATTGTGGTCCGTCAAAACTGTGAAATGTTTGTAACTTAGTACTTTGTTTTGTCAAAATACACCAATTTAAATTCAGGAGAATGAACCTTCAGACAACATAAATGCATTTGGAGGGATTTCATTATGATGTCGCAAGTTATATATTGGTACGGACATTGATCTTGGGCTTGGAGTCCAGGGGGGAAGTGTCATGCCTCATTATTTTTTAGGATGAAGTGAACCCTCCCCTTTTGACTGTTAAAAGAGGGTGAAAAAAAACAGAAGAAAGGGAAGCAGACTTGAAGGTGGAGATGGGGAGGGGGAGGGAGAGAAGGTATGTGGCAAATTAAAACCTGCATAGACAACCGGATTGGATGGATACTGGTGTTTGAGTGAAGGGTTGTCTGAAGGTTGCCTCTCCCGAAATTTGTTATCAACAAACTCCAATACTGGAAATGTTTTATTGATTAAAATCATTGCATCATTATTACATTATTTCCAAGCAGGCTATTCTCTCTCTTTACTATGCTGTTCTTATTTTATTGATATAATGTTACAATTTCTGACCATCTCTGTGTGCTGTGTTAATGTATATACTGACAGTGAAATTGAACATTTCTATTCAATTTCATAATCATAATGTACAGTTCTTTTCTTTTCCAGACTCAAAATATTGTTATTTACGATGGCCTTTTGACTGTGTCTTGTACTATGTAGTTTTTCTGTAAATATGGAAAAGCGTGTTAACATTGATAATAACAATAATAATAATAATACACAGTTCATCTAGCCTTTTATGTTTAAGGCTTAGACTATTTAATCCAAATTAAACAAATTCGGTGGAAAGGCTGTTCTTTAAGGCAGTACTCAGACTGACCCTCCCCAGTGCTTGGTCAGCTGTATCTAAGGCTAGGAGGACACATTGCTACAGAAAGCTAATCTGGCCTGACAGTGTAATGACCTACCTCAGACACAGTTGTAGGTTTATCCAAAGAGCGGGAAGGAACTTATTTGTCTTGCGTAATACAATAGCTGTATAAATCTTTTGTTGAACGTTAAATAATTGTTCATTTTTCATTTTATTTTGATGAAATAGAAAATGTATCTTATGTGTTTTTTTTTCAATGTTTCCCTTCAAAATAACAGAAGCACAAGCAATTGCAATTTCTCCTCGACTATAAGGTATGAAAAAATCACACAGATTTGGCTACTGGTCATAGTCATTTATATAAAAACAGAGGTGAAATTGGCAGGTATAACCAGTACCAGAGAAAAGCTGTACCAGAGAAAACTGCTCTAGGCTCAGAATCACATTAACAGTTACTGCTTAAAAGCAAATGTCATATAGTAGTACACATACAGCTTTGTCAATTGAGTGGAAATCAGTCTCAAAGCCAGCATTTATTTTAATAGCACTTACGAAATGTGTTATTAAACTGTGTCATTTTTATAATTACATTCTTTTCAGTCAGTGTTGTTCTTTTTTTCTCTGTTGGTCCCCTAAGTTGAGCCCAAATCAGAGTTTGCTGTGTTCACACAAGCAGCTGTTATACTTTGGAACTGAATGTACTAGTGGTACTACTTATTTATTTGCCTAAATATTGTATTTGCTCAGATGTTAGTGCCACTTAAGGTGTTCACGTTTTTGCTCGTTTTTGTGAAGTGTTTTTGTGATGGCTGCTTGTATTACTAAAAATGTGTTTGTACTACTTAACATGTTCCTGCCAGGTGACTTTTACTTTTAATGTAACCTGCTGCTTGTTTCTTTCAACCCTCTGTGACATATGTTTTTGAAAAAAAGGTATATTAATAAATAAAGAAACTTGCTTTTAAATTTTAACAGTGGTTGTTTTTAAGGTTTGTGACTTCTGTGTGTATAGTTTTCATCAAATGTGTCATGCTGTAAAAAACATGAAGGACACACCACAATGCTTTGTTTGACCTTTAAGCAATAGCACACAGAAAAATTAACACCTGCATGTTTTTTAAAGGGTTGTCAATCACATGGGGTCATGTGACTTGTACCGGTGGCTGCTAAGCAGTTGGTTCATTCATAAGAAACAGCTACAGCTTATGGGAATGAACTCAATGAACCAGTGATCCCACCAAGGTGTACCCACATGGAATGTTGCTGAACCATTTACCAGCAGCTCTGGGAGAAGGAGAACCCCAGAGATAGATGCTGAAGGGAATATCTGGACAGGAAGTGATGTTTTTTGCTCCTTTGAACAAGATTTTTGTGTTTACTCCAAGCATCCATGCCTTTTGCCAAACTGCTTTCATATTCATGTGTGACACACTCATCTCTCCACGTGCAGCCCCCTGTGCATGCAACATGAGACAGAACACGCAGATGCCCATTCTGAATTTCATGGGCTAATGAGATAGCAGGAGTTCAGTGACTGTATGAGTAATTATGCAGCCTTACACAAGATGGTGAATATTATTTGTTCATTTCATGAATGGCTTAATCCAAGGGTGGCTTACCATACAATGCTTAAGCCTTTACAGCTTACACATGCTATGCTGTGATGAGTTAGCAAACAGATGGGAAAATGAACAACACATTTAAGAAATCAACAAATGTAAGCCCATATATGTTTGATTGCCTGGCAGTATCTCAGATTTGCAGATGGGTCGAATCCTGTCAAACTGAGAGCGTGTGAACGCTGGAGCACAGGGACTGGCTCCAGAGCCGCACATGCTGCGGAGGCTCACCCTGTCTGCTCCCTGATGGATGCACAGCAGCCTGCAGTCCAATTTCTGTCCCTCGGTCAGGTACTCCTGCTGTGGGACAGAGAGGAGCAGACACAGACTGAATGCTGGGATGCAGTGAGAATAGTCCCCTATGGCTCCCTATTCAGATGGCACATATCCTAATGTGCCTCCCCTCACCATGCTGGAATGAGAGGCCAGCAGATAACAGCAAAGACAGAACAGCTGCCCCAGTTTCTCCATCTTTTTCAGTAAACCTCTACGCCATTGTAATTTCAATAATGTTAAATAGAACACCCTGTATGCCAATTATGAAATCACACAAAGAAAGCCACCGGACACAGTCAAGTTTGTCAAATGTCAAAATAATGTTTTCTAAAATATTACAAATGAAATTATTAAAATATCATTTAAAATATGAAATTAAATGAGCGTATCTACTTGTATGTGTCAAAAGCAGAAGGCATGCCCCCATTTAAAATTGTGGTTGCTCAACATGACCTGAAAGTGATGCCACCGTGCCTGTGATGTGGAGGAGCTCATCTGGTCATATTAAGAGTGAATGTGCCCCCTCATGTTCATCTGTCACCAGAGCAAAGGTCAAATTGCTTCATTACTACACATGACTAACAGCAATGTCTTCTTCCAGATCCTCTCCCTCGGAAACAAAAAAACAGTAACTATGCATTTATATTGCATTCCCAGTGCAGAGTGAAATTGAACTCAGTCAAAGGTTTGCACATGGATGGTCAAATAAAACAGGCTCATTGCTGCAGTGGCTCAAAATGTCTGACCCAAATATACCCAGTGCAGCCAAGCAGAAAATGCTCTCCGTTCATGTTTGGAAAAGGGACAGTGGTGTGAGGGGACTGGAAAAGGAAATACACAAGCTTCAAACCAAACTCAAATCCCCCTGCCCTCAAGCCTAACACCAGGGTGGTGAGTTTCAATTCTGAGGACAATCTGAGCACTGTGAAATAGAATTTAACCTCAGTTCCAGACTGCTGCTTTATAAGAAAAAACAATTTAGTCAAAAGAGGCAAGAATTTGAGGGGGTCTGGGGTACTGAGGAACTAAGACAGGTTGCAAGCTGTTATGCAAACCCTAGGGTATGAGCATGGGATATTTAGCTCATATACGTTTAGCAGCCGTTCTGAGACAGGATCCTTGAAGAAATGACAAAGTGACAAGATCCTCTTGTGTGCAGAGGACCAAACAGGTGGCACAGCTAATTTGCCTCAGAATTTCAATGCAGTTCTATCAGTCTGAATGTGCAAACTCTGGCAGAATTTGAGGCTCACATATTATGGGCTAATTAAGACCTTTGTAATTCATAAATATTCTAATAAACAGTTAATAACCAGGTGCTACCTTATTCATAACTTATTACCCACTTATTGTGGCTTGTCTGTAATTGAAGTGTTATTATCCAAATATAGTGTAATTACTGTGTTATTTGTGAATATGTACAGCAACTACATATATGCTTTTTGACCTATTTTGCAATATTGTATGCTTGAATATGGGCCGCAGACAGTTATATAAATCATTCCACAAAAAAAAAATCATATTCAAACTCCATAGACACTCAAACTTCATCTTTTTGCAGTGGGACTACTAGGTAGAGACATTGGGTATCAGCTTAAGCTGCTTGGTGTGTCCTTCTTCATTTGGTGTCGACTTCAAGGCCCCCTTTCAAAGACTGGAGTCCTGGTGTAGGAAGGGGCAAAGAGTCAGCTTCATAAGATCACTTCTGAGGAAAGACATGAAAGAACTCTCTATGTCAAAGTAAGGAGGGGAGAAGGACTGAAAGGTATCCATCTATGCATTGTATTGTACTGCTTTTCTAATGGTTTTGAATGATCACTTCTCTCTGCTGCACTTTGTAATATATTTTTGAGAATATTGCCTTTGAGAATATTACCCATTAGAATGCACAATGCACTTGAAAAGAAAGAAAGAGAAACAAGTAACATTTTACATGTGGAAATGAAAAAAATATTTTATATACACATGAGTCTGTAGTTTGCAACCATTCGTTTATTAATAATTCCATATGATTTGCTAATGTGTTTGTAAACATTAGTAAGTGATACTGTCTGTGGCTGAGACAGGTTGATCTTGTTAGCCCTATTGCCAGACTCACTGGTGCCTGTGTCAGATTATTGTACATCTGAGAGGTTGACCTGAATGCTGGATTGTGACCAATTGTAGTTACAAAGTAAACTGTCCTCAAGCAACAGATGGTTTCATTTAGAATTTTTCAATAGCGTATCTGTAAATCATGTATAGTAATTAAAAGCAGATGACTTATGATCATAAATTACGTATCTTGTGTTTATAAAGTTGTCTGCATTACTTAATCTATTGTGTTACTCACAAATTTCTCTGGATTAGACTTGCTAAAAGCTATGGGGTGTACTGCTTAATGTAAAAAACTGACATTTCAGAGTCTTTTTCAATTATTTTTATTCAATGCACTGATATTCTGTTTAAATACAGTATTTCTGCCAAATGTATTGGCAGATCTGCAGTTTCATTCTATTTTGTAAACAAAAGTAAATTATATTACTTATTATTACAAAAATAATAATATTTACACAGACAGCTGAACATCACCATCTTTGTCTCACTACATTTTTGTATCTGTATCACTTTCTGCAACCAAAACTGTAGAACAAGATGGCTGCATTGCCTACCTGCAAGGCAATGAAAAGAGCATCTGCATGTTGTCATCAGATTAGTGTAACTTGGGGAACTTCCTGTCCATGCACTAGGAGATAAAATTCTTAATATATTAATATTTTCATGAATAAAAAGTTTTTGTTTTTTTTAATGTTGCTGAAGACAGAGCTGTACATCCTGTCAATCACAGTCATATGACAAACCTTCTTTGTCATATGAGTTAGGAATATAAGTATTGTAATAAAAATATTTCCAGTTACTGAATATATAATTTCATCATAATATTTTCTTGACCCAAAAAATCATTGCTCATACATTTTTAATATGAATTATGATATGAATTATGATATTTAATATGAATTATTCTATGAGCAAGATAATTCCCCTGTGAAAACAAGGGAAATACATAGATTCCCAGTGAAGAACAGATCACTTCCCTCTCTGCATAATTGTGTTGTTCTCACAGACAGAAAATCCAAAGTTGGCAGTCTTGCTCCAGCTCTTCCTCTCCAAGAGGAGGCTCTGTTCTAGAAGAACCAATTTGGAAGAGAAATTATAACAATGGGGGAGGTTATGAGAGATGTAAAACATGTCCAGAGAAAACAGGTATCAGAAAAGAGGATGTCTTTAGTTAATCATGATGGCAGAAGCTTTCTACTTCATGAACCGGATGTTTCCTCAAAGTTCTCAGAATGATTTCTTTGTGGAGAATAAGGGATAATATGCATCTCATTCCACATTGCTTTTAACATACCATAGAGAGTCCCTTCAAGTGCTCTTTGGACCCTTGATGCAGGAACATTCATGTAAATACAAAGAGAAGAACACAGGGTGAGATTTCAGAGATGCTATGCGTACCTTTTTTTAAATCACCCAGTTAATGAAATGTAAGTGGCTCCGCACACACATACATAAAAACAAAAATTTCGAAAGGGGTATGAGATGTAAAGATTTAAGTGGCACTAATACTATAAGGGTCTGCCAAAACTTTATGATAATCAGCCCTCCAACTATTATTCTTTCATAAGAATGAATTTAAAATATTCAGTTATAAGCTTAAAAAAACATTTTATATCCACTGCACAGCCTGGAAGTAAGGATTTCACTCTCTCTATCCCCCAGTCCCAAAACCTATTACTGGCAATGAAATGTCACATTTAAATTGGTCTTGATGTGTAAATGTTCATATTAGATATCTAAAATTTATTTTAAATGAAATGACGCTATCACCATCTTTATAAATAAAATATTTTGGTTTCACAGTGACTCAGCCAGCTGTACATAACACCAAAGGTATATTTTTAGGTTATTTATCCATGGTAGTTATTATGTCTTATATATACGTATAGAGGCATTACTGCAAACATTTGTTGAAGAATCTCCCAATATGGTCCAATTATAAGGAATAAGTTTCTACAGATTACCTATCATTACAATTTCACACAGTATATGATCTTGCAGAAAGCAGACATGGTCTCTCAGTTTCTTGTTCTTGATACCATATCAGTTAGGAGTCTGGGTCTCAACCTGTAGTCTCAGGACAAGATCACAGTTCATATTTCCAGCATACTCAAGATAATAAGTCTTCTTTCAAAAACGAGTCTGTGCCATAACTTTTGTTATTATATATGATACAATATTTTTGTTGTGAAAAAAGTCAAGGGAAGAAATACCTAGTGTTGGAAAGTAATTACTTTTATGTTAGTGTACAAACGCCAAACATTTTGAGTAGTCATAACATATTTTTGAGTATTGGAATGCCAGATGTCCGGGACTAATACCTCCCCGACTTAAAAATCCTTTTAACCCACCTAAGTGTGGAAAAATGAGAGATGTGTTAAGTCTGGGCTTCACCAGGGCCAAGGCCAGGCTGTCCACCTGCCTAAAAACAATTATCTCTTCACATTGGGCTTTCTGAAACTTGATGAAATTTTAAAGATAAAAGCCCATTCACTGAAACAACAGGGTTGTATACGTGAAAACTTCTTATAAAGTGGAGATAAAGTTCATTTTCATTCTTTACACAGACAGATGCTGGAGGCTTTTTTACTCCCATATTCTGAGCTTTGTGATGAAAATCAATTGTATTCATAAGAACTCCTGTCCTTCCCAGAGACATATACCTGACCTACATGTAATCCTGCGTGCTAAGCAGCAGGTACAACCTCTGAAACATTTGCTGTGACTGAGATAGAGATTCAGCTCTGTGATAGGGTTGACACACTAGCCAGAGAACCACTAAACTGCCAGAGCCAGTCAATACTGTATCATGTCGAACGTGCCACTGCATGTGTCTGGGGTCTCCATTCAGTCAAAGTTGATGTTGAATTGGTATGATGAAACACAAAGAACTGTGAAAGGTGGAATGCTAACATAACTATATTGTAGCTCACACTTTTCAAAAGAGAAACAGTTGTGTTACAATTTAATTGTTTATGCCTGAGGTGTCCAAACCTATTAGTTTGAGGTGTAGGCTCATCTTCCAGTGCTGCAATATAATATCTGATTCCACTAATCAAGCTTTCAATTGAAGACTCTAATCAGTTTATTGGTTCAATCATTCTGGGACTGAGCAAAACTTTACACCCTCACACAAGCCCTTCTCAGATAAAGGCAGACACCCCTGGACCTGTAGCATGTACAGTTCTCACTCATTTAAAGCAACGTTTTTGCGTTTTAAATAGTACATTGTACGTGGTGAAACAGCATGCCTCCAGTGAGTTTTACTGGAGTGCTGAGAGCAGGACTTCCCCAGCCACCACATTCCCATTAATCTGCCTGCTGATGCGGTGTACTGCTGACAAAGTACACTGATTTACTTTCAACTCCCACTCAACACAAAAGACATCTACAGGCAAAAACATGAGAGGGGAACAAACAAGACAGAAAATGATCAATTCCTCCATCACTGCAGGTGAGCCGGTGCCGGATCTGGCTTGTTTCAAACCTTGTTAACTGGCTACAACAACGCAATATTTCTTATATTTCTTATACTTCTGAATATATGGAAAAAGGGTTAGCAACTACTTCCAGAGAGGCTTGAGACAACTATAATCATGCATTATTTCAATCATGGTTGCAAATTACAGTATATGCAGGTACCCCAGGGTACACTCAAACAGTTACAGCAATCTCACTGGCATAGCAGCCAGCAATTAAACTATACACACATGGACCCACCACTGCAATGCTAGAGAAACATGTTTCATGCAAGTGTTTTATTTTTTCCTTCTTGCAGTTTATATGTCTGTTTAAAGCTGTCAGTTAGTTGTGTTCATCTCTTATTTTTAAATATATTTGTGGCTTGATTAGCCTATTCAATGGTTGATCATATAAATACTCAATTAAGTAATTCTATAATCCCACTCCCATCCAAGTTGTCTGGCAATGGATACATTTTTCAACTCAAAAATTACAATTACAAATTCTATTTGTTTTAAAAGTTTTTAATCCTAAAACAAGGTGATAAAAAAAAACTCTTGCCCAATCTTTTTAGCAAAGTCAAGGTCATTATATTTAGTTTTGGAATTGCACTACCATGAGCTGAATGTAATTTAGTGCCCTGGGTAAAAGGTAAGCGTCTCCTGCTAAAGAGACTGTCATCAATATCAGCAATGTGATCTGAGGGTTAAGAGTTTAAGGCAGTGTTCTCAGTCATTTATAAGTCTATTAACTCTCAGCTTCCCCCTTCCTGCCCCATATCTGCCCTCTTTAATTTCAGCTGCATACAGGCTTTTGCTGGAGAGCTACGAATCTGCTAACAGTGGTCTTGCTAAGCTACCACTATCCTTATCCCTATCCCTATCTGTGTTTGTGTGTGCATGTGTTTGTACTAGTGCTATCTCACTATTCTCTCTCTCTCTTGCGCCTTCTCTCTGGATTTGGTGGAGAAAAAAGGAAATAGAAAAAGGCAAGGATCTGTGTCTGTCATGGTTATCTCCCAGACAAACCTGAGGTATCTCTCTTTCTCTCTCATGCCAGCTTAGAGGAGGGTGAGCATAAGGGCATTCTGTCAGCAAGAAACTGAGAGAATACTTATACTTTCCTGTACATCCCCAAACCCCATCTCTCTCTCTCTCTCTCTCTCTCTCCCAAAACTCAAACATACGGTTGGAAATATAGAAAATGTCAAATATAAAATCATATAAAACAATAATAATAAAAATAATCAACATTGCCATCATCATCATTCTCCAATAAGACATACATGTCTCATTAATAATTCAAGCTAATTGAGCTGCACTGTATGATACAATATTGATCTATTTACCCCATCTTGAAACCAGACAACTGCTTATTTTCAGTGAAATATTCAGAAACAATTGGTTCCATTTTTTTGTACTCTTTCCTACAGTCTTTCCCTCTCGTTGGATTTAAGTGGTTAAAATATTATTTTGTGGAACTTTATTTATCCATAAAGATATTTGTCCTCCTGTCATAGATTTGAAACATAACATCACTTTTCACATTAGCAATAGCTATACATTAAAATGCTGTGGAGCTGGCATCCTGCTAAGAGAGGAATAGTTTATGGGAGCCAATGAGACGGACAGCAGCATGAGCTTGGATCTGCTTCATTTGCTCTCATTCATGCTTCAGCTGCATGCTATTTTATTGTTAAACCCAGAGCTGAGATAGCTGAATAAATTAACTTTGTGCATTTTTAACAATGTCCTCAGGGAACATGGTTTGTATCTTTTCATATTTGGAAATAGTGTAGCATATTTTATAGAAATTTTTTAATGTTAATTTCAGTCCTTGAGGTTTATCAGTTTAATTTCCTGATTTCTCAATTGCATCCGTTGAGGGCGTTGCACATTGGTTACTAATGAGCTTTCCTTTTTTCTGATGATATTCTCCCTCTTCTTTTTATCCTTTTTATCAGTGTAATTTACTGTGGACAGGAAGCAAACTGCCAGGGTTCTAATTGTACAACTTCCTTTTGTAATTTGCATTGTAAATAGTACCGTTCATCATCAGAGACCACTTGATATGTTGCGGCTGATTGTGTTGTTTGTACTATCATACAGTTTTTTGTGATACGTTAAATGGAGTTTGTTAAAAACAAAGTTAGGGAGAATCATTTTCAGACAACCACTTCAATCAATTAAGGTCTCCTTACAAGTATAAAAGCTCGAGCTTTGCATCTCCGGCATCCCACCTCCTCCCCATCACCTCCTCTTCCTAACCATATTTTCTTCCTACAGGGGGGTGCTCTTCTCCTCTGAGAACAGCTCCACTCCTTTCCCCCTTAGGACTTCTAAGCCCAAAATCAGTACACCATATCCTCATCTCTAACCCATTCCTATAATAAATCCTTCCAAACCTACCGCTGTCTGAAAATGTTTTTTACTGAACATATTTTAATAGCAATTTAATGTTTCATGTTGGGAAAAGCTAACAGCAATAACTTAAATGTTCTACAGAACTCAGAAACATATAGAATTTGAAAGAGCAAGGTTACCCAGTGCGTAGTACCCAGCCACAGCATCCTATATAATTGGATGTACTTATGTCTCAATCCCATGTAAAATTTACCTATCAAATTAATCATGACTAATGGTGATGTGAGATTCACTGTCAATGACAGCATGTTTATTAAAAGAGTATTAAAAAAGTAAATAAATTATGGCCTTGGACTTGGAGTGAATTGAGTGGAGACCTGATGATCAGGGCAATTATTGCTGTCTCAGGCTCAGACTATCGTCAGTCTATGCCCACACATCTTCCCACTTCCTCTATTCAGAGCGCAGAAACACATCCCAGTATGAATGCAGGTTTTAAAATAAACCAGTATATGAATAATAACCCAGCAGCCCTATACGTCAGTCCTGTCCTATCCTCTATTCAGCACATGACATCCAGGAGCTTCAATTATTTAGCTTTTTTGTTTGATGAGAGATTTATAAGAGTCTATCTATGTGGAGGGGAAGTATAAGAGTAACCGGATTAAAGTTAAAATAGAAATGTTCCATCCTCAGAACAAAAACGAGTAATCAAGATGGTTTCTAACCTTTGAGAGAATGTACCTCTTTTATTTTTAGAGAAATACGGAAGTGGCTGATATTGAAGGACACTCAATAAGATTAAATTGCCCAATTTTTTGCCCAATTTGCTCTGGTAAGCGCAATGTGGTCTGATTTTTTTTCTTGCCTCTATTTTGACATTGAATAGCCTTTGGCCATTCTCACAATACTACAGAACTACAACCCTGACCAGGAGCATCATTTATCAAGCAGAGTACGATTGCGGATTTGAGAGTAGTTTAGAAAATAAGAAGGAGACTCTCACTGGCTCCTGGTCAGTGAAAGGCTCAGGACTGCCCAGTTTTCTTTGAAAGGCTTGATAAAAAGCATCCCTTGAACAGTTGCTTTCCTGCTGGGCTATTACTACGGTGAGCATCTACACCAGCCCGCCTTGGTTAAGCCTGGAAACACCCTGCTTCAAGTAATACCACAATCCCAGGCAACAACTGCTGTTTTTTGTCTGTGATGTCTTGAATAATAATGCTAATTGTCATAATGCTGTGCTATTATTAAATGCAGAGGTTATATATTAATAATGTAACATTGCAACCATTGTGTAAAGAAAAATCATGAATAGTATCAAAACTAAAGTTTGCCTTTTAGGTATTGAAAGCACTGCAGTATTGTCAGTAGCAATCCAACACTGATGTGTGAATCTTTAGCATGGGAAGTGCCGTCTCCTCATCAAAATGCATGGCATTTCATCTGTCCGTGCACAATGCCGACATTTGTCCTCAATTCCTCTTCATCAGCAGCTCTAGCCACCTTTTTGTCTGTCTTTTCCCTCCAAAGGTACATTAGTAAAACAGGCTAGGGGCTGGTGGCCATTCCAGTTACAGCCACATTAAGCCTCTTGTGGGCAGGACTGGCCAAATAAAGTAAAGCTGCTGTACCATGAAAAAGAAAACTGGAAAGCTTGAGGGAATTTCAGTTTTTAATAACAATAAACACTTCCAATATATAAAAAAGTAGATGGTGAATATGTAATCAAACAGTAAAAATCTCTGCGGATCTGTAACTCTTCTCATTGTTGAGTTTATAAAGACCACATCTATCTGTTCCATATGAGTGCAATTGTGAGCTGATTGGGGTTGTGAATAATGTGTGAATGTACGTTATAATTTGTCATAATAGCGGCAAGCTGCCGTCACATGTTAAAAACCCCTGATGTCCATATGATCAGTAATCAGTAACACTGATTGCATTGCGTCATTTGTTAGTGATTGCAGTGGCCAGACACAGGGATATGAGAGCTTAGGACCCGATCCTGACCTGCTTTTAAGTGCATTTCTAAAAATGAAACTCGTCATTGCAAGAGTGAGTGAAAATGTGTACTTAAGCACAGGTCTGGATTTGGCTCTTAATGATTTATAAGCCATTCAAAACATTTAATAAATCCTTTTTATTTTCACTGAAATATCATCCTCAGACACCCCTGAAAAGCTAAAGCACTATTATGTCCTCATATCCATCCTCAAAATATATATGTATATACACTTTGATACTTTAGTATGTTGATATGACAATTAATGATAATACGTTTGAATGACATCTTTTTTAAAAAGGTAGATAAGTAAAAAAACACCTCCTTTATGAAGAGTATGGACCATGTTTTTTGATGTTTTCTTGATCAATCTTCCCCTATTGCATTGTAATGGATTTATCAAAGCACCACAGAATTACCTTCATATTTTGGAAAATGTCGAAATACCTAAACAAATGGGCTTATCCTTTCATGATAAAACTAGCAAAAGATGAACATGTTATTTTCTCTTTTTTCTGATTTGCCAAGTCTTTGGTCTACGGTGAAATGTATGTTCTTACCTAGGCTGATTTGTTGAGAGATTTTCAGTGAACTAAATATATTCATGCTTTGTTCATTTCACTTAAATGAGTTGGTTCCAAAGAATCATTTCACCAAAAAAAAATTTGACTGTCCATCACTGTTTGCAGTGAATAGAAAAAAGTTGGTGACTATTAATTAAAACTCACTTTCCTGAATGTACATCAAGGCTACAATTGGTATGTATACATTACTTAACAGCAAATTAATTTAACTTCCTTCCCCAATTCTCACATTCCTCACGCCCATAGTCTGCCATCCTGGTCCTGATACCAGCCTCCATTTTAGAGAGATTAAAAATGGCCTGATGAGTATGCACATGGTAGATCTGTGTTCACAGACCCCTTTCAATCTCCCAAAGTCTCTAAACCTTCCAAACAGCTCACAGCGCTTTCATCCTGAGTGCCGGTAGGGGGGAGTACAGAATGCTCATTGATGGAATTTAAATTCAAATGTTAGCTTCAGCACAGCATTCTTTGTGAGAGATACACAGATGTTTTTCATTTCATCTACAAATATGGGTTTTTTTGTTTAAATCTTTAATCACTGAAAACAGAGAAAAACACATGCCAGGTGTTTTAGTGATGTACCACATTGTGTAGAAACAAGCCCCCTCACTGTGTCATTGCTGACAGCAGCTAATGATGGCCTCATTAATTGGGGCGGTAATGTTGTCCATGGAGGGAAGGTTTGCATTTTAATTCCTTTCTCATCATGCAAGAGCAACTTGGTCTTTTGGTTGTGTATCATCTGCCTCTATTAGCTTTGTATGAAGCATAGTCTGCAAATAAAAATGGTTGTGCTTCTCAGCTGATGGATTGCAAGTGAAAAGTGAAAACAAATGGCTACTAGTAGCCAATAGAAACTTCTGTTTGACTGCTCTCTAGAATTCACAAGGAATGTGGAAACAAAGACGAATATGGTCTATTCTTATATGGAACAATTCTTTCATATAAACATATCCCCCCTTTTTATTGCTTTCTTTTCTTTTCCCATATGATGCAAATAAAAAACACACCTATTTCATGAATCACTGAATACAATAAAAAACATTAATGGCATATGAACACAAAGAATTCAAACAGTGACTAAGATGTGCTAATCACATAGCATTCATCGGTCACAGGTTTTCACTCTGGTTTATCGGAAATGAATGGAGGTACAGAAGCAGTGGATCATAGATGGTGGGCTTTCAAGCAACTGAAAAGAAAAGGGAAAAAATCACTTTCCCAACGTGGCAGAGACCAATTTGCTGAAAATAACCCCATGATGGGTCAGCTGAAAGAAAAAGAAGACGTGTTCATGCTAGAAGACACATTCATGTCCGGCTGCCATCCTCACTTAGATGTGATTGCGGAAAAAGCGACAAACCTGTGAATTCCCACTGTCAGGGGGAAGGGGGGTGGTTTGAAGCTGAAAATGTTTTCTTTTTGCACTGTGACAGCTCCACATGCAGCGGAAGTGTATTGAGGGAGAGTGCGAGGAGATCGGTAAATATGGATCATCTGACAGGCTGAGCTCAGAGATGCAAACAAAAGGGAAATGAAGACAGCAGGAGAGAACCAGGAGGCTGTTTACTGTAGCTTTGTCTTACAAGTCAGCTGTAGAAATGAGTCCGGTGACAGGAATGTGGAAGGTTACCATGCCGCTGTGAAGCTCCAGAATGTCACATTATTTCAAATTCTAACGCTGAGGATATTTACATAAACAAGCCTGACTACACACATCAAGCGCCTTAAGTCTGCCTCTCTGTCAAGCACCACTTCCCTCAGTTTTTGTGTGATTGTGGCTAGAATTAGCTTTGACATTTTACCTGCAGGTGTATGAGGGACTGAGTGATTTGGAATATACTACATGTGCACATGTTTGGTGTGTATGAAGCCATGGCAAAGCCTTTTACAGTATTTTACAGTTCAGTGACCATTGGAAGGTGGGCAAGATGCTAAAATGTTCATGTGTGTTTGCTTTGGCACATCGTTTCAGTGTAGCAGAGAGTAGATATTACTTTAGGTTACTGATAAGGTGTTGACTCAGTGCTGCCATTCCATTTTCTGTACAATCTTACAGGGATGCTCAGGGTTACTACCACCAGCTCTGTCAATATCAACATGGCTATATCAGTGAGTCTTCAGAAACTTTGCAAGAGCTGTCAGTGGGAGCCCTGTGCCTATTAAAAAATCCAGATAAAGCAGAACATTCTGAGTGTTCCAGCAGAAAAGGCTGACTCTCCATTATATTCACATTCATACTGATGATGAGGTCTTTTGCAGCTCTAATGATCCTGTTAAGACCAGGAGTTTTTATTATGGGATGTAGAAAATGTATGTCGATCCAGAGGATGGGATCTTTTAGAAATTAATTTCTTTATGCCAACAAGGCAATATACTGTATATAGAAAAAAAATAATGTTTAATAAAGTTCACATTTATGAAAGATAATAAACAAAGGCTGTGACAACACCTGTGGTTCACCTTTCATCACCTCAGTTCTCACAAGATCGTCAGCGCCTGAGAACAATTTATTGACTCATTCCCTTGTTTGCCACTACTCCCCTGCAATTAGTTCACCTGCTGTATCATTTGATTAGATCCTTATGTTCTGTACACCTGGTAGTGATTGTCTTTAGTTGTGTATTTAAGCTCCCTGTTTCTGTTCACTCTCTGAGAAGCATTGCTGGTGTTTGGTTGGCTCTTTGTTTATAACCTCCAGTAAGATTTGTTTAATAAACACTAAGCCTGCACTACCTCCTTGCTATGATCTAAGATCGTAAGATCTATTACAAAGGTGTAGGAAATAAAAAGTCCAGAATGCAAGGATTATGTTTCATTTACTGTCAAAGAACCAAAAACAAAATGTGAATTTACGGCGAAAGAAGAGCTTGTCACCAAAGAGATTTTGATGGAATTACCCCAACAGATGGTTGTGTGACATCAACATGTGTACATCCTGTCCTGCTCTCTCCTGTGTTCTCTCCTCTCTCTTTCAGTTTGTTTTTCTCCCGTTCTCCACAGCCTCCCCACCACACGTCAGGCTCTGAGTCCCTGCAGACAGGCATTAACTTTTCTGAGAACTCAAGTTCTGTAACCCCCTCTTTTTTGCCTGCAGTGAGAAGCTGTCCAAAAAACAGCCTACACACAGAACTCCTCACCCTCCCCCTCAGTCCCCAAAGAAATCTGAGTACCTCTGGGGGAAATTCCTCTGTTGCCAATTTCCTTCCACACCAGCCGAGAAAAAACATTACCACTCAAACTAGAATATTTTCAGCTTCCAGATAAATTGTGCTTGCATATAAGAGTGATTATCGTACTACAGACTCGGACATTTGGCATGTATTTTTGCAGGTGCAGTAATTAAAGGAACGATTCTGGATGTGGGTGAAACAGATCCAACAAAAGCAGAGTAAGTGGGTTAAAACAGTAATGTAATGTAACAGTAGGCTAATGTCATTCTGTCTTTGCAGTACTGTCAGAAACGGAGAGAAAGAACTGGCTGACTGTCTGGCTCCATGACAATGCACCACCACACAAGCACTTTCTACAGAATTAAGTACCAGACAAAGGGCTGTTTTGCCATCATTTTGTCAGCTCAGTCACTGCACACATTTCATCTCACCTCTGTAGTGAGAGGAAGGAGCAGGCAGGCTTTGCACCACTCTTTGCCCAGGGGCCTGTAGTCCTTTCTGAGTGAGCCTGGGCCACCTCCTCTTACCAGCACCTGTCTGACTTCTGCATCTAACACTTCCCTTCCCACCTGATATTGTGACAAAAAGTAATGCTCATAACAATTAATAATTGTTGCATTTGTTAAAATACAAGCTACCATAACATGGAAATACATAAATGAATGCATGCATAAGAAAATAATGCTGCCCTTTCCATAAGCACAAATAATTGTGCTTATAGTGACAAAGCATAAACAATTTTCTCATCACTTCTACAGTATTATTGTGATTATTGTAAGTCACGGAGTCTCTGGAGGGTTAACATTCCAGAGAATGCAGGTTAACTACTGGGAGCTTTATGATCTAGGAGAGAACAGCCACTGACCAGTCAAGCAATGTACAAATGTCACCTATGCCCAAACATAGCCAACTACAGCAGGAATGTCACTGCTCCTAACTGATGACCCGATGATCAGAATCTACTCAGACCTCACCGGGGGAAGGTATAACTATTTGGCTCTGTGTTTGAGAGACAGACCGGGTCATCGATTCTGCGAGGTTAACGTCCAGCCCAGAGGGGAGCAAAGCAACCTCATGCCACAGAGAGCAGGATCAGCTTCAGTACTCCGGGCGGCTGCATTGTCTGACAGAGACCTCCAACTGCTCTCATTATCTCAGCAACATAGTCCTGCAGGGACTGAAATGCTGCTGCACACCAGATCTGCTCACTTACCATTGTGAAAGAGCTGGGAGCTACACAGGTTATATACATACAGTACAGCACAACCCAGGAGAGGAGCTGAGTCACTCCACTAGGATACTTTGATCTTAAGAGAGAGAGAAAGTGTGCATCTGTGTGTGTGTGTGTGTGTGTGTGTGTGTGTGTGTGTGTGTGTGTGTGTGTGTGTGTGTGTGTGTGTGTGTGTGTGTGTGTGTGTGTGTGTGTTTCAGTGAGTGAGTCATAAGCTTTAAGGTGATTTCATTGTGTTTTTTTTAAGGAAATACACATAGCGTTCATTACATCCCAAAGATTAGACACATGAGGAACAAGGGCTACTCAAACTCTGCATATACATAATCTCAGATTGTCTATTTATACACCTTTCAACCCAATTCAGAATGAAATTCAAAACTGAAGACCCAGTTTGTCCCCTTCCACAGTACACCCATCAATGAGTGCATCTCAACGCCTCTCAAGTTCATATTATAATTTCTATCCAAAACAGACTTTGTTTTTTTTTTTCAGTGTTCTCACTTTGACATGTCATACCACAATCTCAAAACGGGTTTTTGCTGTGTCACCTAAGACATGTACAGCTCTGTGAAGGGTTGATAACTGAAATAAATTAATTCACAGTTACAATACAGTGCCAGGTTGATCCCTGTTCATCCTCTGTACGTCTTGTGGTGGTTTGGATAAAAACTCAACAGGGAGGGGGAGGAGGAGGGGGCGAGAGAGAGACACAGAGAGAGGCAGTCGTAGACACATACCTCTGTACCTCAGGCTTAACAAGAGATTAAGACAGGGAGGGAGGCCTAGAATTCAGGAAAACAAGGCTCTTTTTCATGTGGAATATGGAAGACAAATAGGATTTAAAATCTGTCGATTTAATATTTTTAAACACCATACAATAATAATTTAAAACATAGTATTTTAATTGTGCCTATCACAATGTTTTGCATGTCAAAACGTTTGTAGTTATTGTATATCATATGTTTTCTTTTTTACTGTGGCGTTTTTGCTATGGCTTTCCTGCCAATAAAGCACTGAATTGCACTGAATTGAGACTCAGAGATAATGTGAGTGAGAATGAGAGGCGGATGGACGTGCACAGCCACAGGCATCAGCAGAGCGCCTGGGCCTAATGTCAGTATTTACACTGCGCTTCTTTACTGAAGCCCTTATTTCACACCCAGGTAATCAACCATATGATTCAAGAACCAGGACAACTAGCCTGGGAGCTGTCTTCATGAGATAAACATCCCCTGAGCCTCAAAATGTATCAAGCCAGCTCAGCTTCTGCTTCTGTCTGTCATTCCTGAGGACATCCAATGCATGTATTTGTTAATGTAAGCGCTTTTTCTATGAGTCCAAGTTTTAAAGGGAATTTTTCCTCTTAGAGGGAGTGTCCCTACTATTCTAGTCCCACCAATGACTTTGCTGAACTTTATGGAACAAATGTTAGTGTGACATTAAGAATCCAGCTTGCAATGCTACACTGGGCATTGATTAAGATGAAAAACAATAACTGTTAACTTCAAGTCAGATGAATAATACTAACTTGAAGTCAATATTGCTTTAAGCATATTACAGCACTGCAACATTTTAGGCCTCGTGGATACTCAAGAGGAAAGAACAGACTAAACAGTATTAATGCATTATTACAGATTAGAGCCAGCTGTCCTATTTCCAAAACTGTTCTCTGATGAGCTCATTATCTTGACCAAAAGGGTATGTGCAGAACATCTTGCATTATTGGATTTAAGCACCAAAAATATGAGATCACGGCTCTTTCATTATGAGAATATCATCATGATGTTTCTGTAATAGCCCTGATTTAATGCATACCCTCTTCTTTTACCATATTAATTCTTGTATGTGCACACAAAATAAGGCAAATAGAAATGTTAAAGGTCTGGCGTCCGAGTGTCCCACACAGTAGGTATCCTGGTATCAGCTGATGGTGTAACTGTGATTGCAATGACTGGGCTGTTCAAATCCCAACTGCGCATTTACCGGCTGTGGCTGGAGGTCCACACTGGCGACGGTTCAGCCTCACTAGGGAAAGACAGGAGGTATGATGTTTACAGTTATCATCGGTCTCCCCATTCTCTGGTGGCCAGTCCTGCCATTCTGGGTGCCTGTAAACTGACCTTGTACTAACTTCCAAAATAAAAATATACATAAAATGCATACAACCAGATGTATGTTTAAATAGGTTATTATATTAGTCAGAAAAATGATACAACATGGACACTATGTGAAATCTCTCCTTAGCAGTGCAGTAGTATCGTCTCCCTACATTAGTGTTTAAGCTGTCAGGCCTATTTCCTTTGTTCTTTTTTATCGGTTTTCGACTTGTCAGCCCATGACTCCTACGCCTTGGGCAGGTGTCTCATGACATTCACCTACACCCAGAACCATAAAAAAGGGCTTTATGCCCTCTACTTACTTTACTCATAAATCAAAGAAATAACAGTGGGAATCAAATAAACATAATACACCATACTGGGCTTAGAGAACTGCCAACAGGGATGGCACCTTGGGGTCCATGAAATCAGAGCATACAGCCAGGCTGCAGAGCTAGGAGTGGGATTGGTTTGATTGCTTTTTGCTTTTTTAGGGGGAGGCAGTGATGAGAGATAGAGAAGAGAGGATGCAGTGATGAGAGGGGAAAGACGATGTGACAAAAGCCCAGACAAATGAACTTCAGTGGGGCTTAAGCAATTGACATCAAAAGACAGAGAAAAAAATACAAGAGAAAGAACGTGATTATCGTGACTTGCTGGGGTTTTATTTTCATCTGTCTGGAATCCTGCAGCACTGCAGCATTAATATGACCGCTTGCATACTGTATTTTTTCCTGTTTACTTCCAGCTGTTTTAATTTGTGCATCAATACTGCCACGAGTT
Organism: Albula goreensis; assembly: GCA_022829145.1. NCBI lineage: Eukaryota > Metazoa > Chordata > Actinopteri > Albuliformes > Albulidae > Albula > Albula goreensis. The sequence continues at coordinate 27,282,675 of CM040752.1, forward strand.
CTGACCAAAACAGTGAGATCTCATATCATTGGAGCCACTGCCTCAACAAACAGAACAAAGGAAAAAAAGGGTCTGATATTTAAGAAATGGTTTTAAAAATTTATTTCTCAAGGCATTACAGGCTCAAGATGAAATATTCTGCTGCTGCTACTGAATATTTTTATTTTTGTTTATTCAAATTTGTTATTGATTTGACTGAATTGAGAAAGGCCCGCTCTAAGTTATGAGTAGATCAGCATCAAGCAATTTTCAGACTTATCTTGCAAACCTCATTTTCTATAATAAACCCTAAGATCCTAAGATAATAGATACTGTACTATGATACCTGTCTCGCTGATCACAGCTGGATTCTGTTATATACAGTACATGATGATGTATGTGTGTGCTGTGCATTTGCATTATCATTCTTACTAATAGGAAAAATGCTTTTGAAAACCATTTTAATAATGTATTCCTCAGCAACTGAGAAGAAAACAAAAACATCTCTCATTATTTTATACTGCATAGTTGAAAGGAGCAAATGCCTTCATCCATAGTGTGAATTGATATTTCCTCCTGGTCCCCACACAGCCACAAAAACAAAAACACTTCCGAACCCATCCGTTAAATTGATCCAAAAAATGTGTTGACAAACTAAAATGAAACATTACTACTGCCTCAACATTCCTCTTCCAAATAGGATATGACATCACACTTCCAAATCCGCTGCCTGCAGATATACACATTTATGAAAATATTATGGTAAAAATTCAGCTCAGAAGTGCATTTTAGGGGACAAACTCCTAAATTTGCATCCCATGAACATATTCATGTTTCTCAAGTTTTATTTATTAAATCTGAACATGCATTTCTATTACTTTATATTAATTTCTATTTGTTGGCTGCATCAAATACCCATCATCTACCCCTTTAAATTTATTGATTTTTATTATTAGTTGTCATTCTCTTCCATTCACTTATGGAATGAACTGTGAACAAATGTTGAGTTGTTGCTTTCACACTCTGTTCCACCCAATAGTCTTTACAACTACATCTCACTCTTTACCTGCACCTCCTGTCCTGTTCCATCACTCAAACATGCCCAGGCCCTAGTTTCCTGTTTGGCTCCACTGGTGCTATTCTGTGTCAGAAGCAGTGGATGAATAGAACAGTCTTTTGTTGGAACAAAAACAAAATTATAGTGGACCAGAGGGAATAGGCTGTGTCAGAAAGAAGATGCTAACAACTCTTTAAGGGCTCAGGAAGCAGCCCTTTGGGGCCAGGCTACTAGTAGCAGGGCACTAAGCATGATCCCTAGTTGCAGCCACCCAGACCAGGGAAGCCCTGTCAGCAGACAGTGAAGCAGGGTAGACTCTCCAGCATATTAAAAACTGTGAATATATCCACAAAAATAAGCATGGTATGCAGAACTACATACTTATTATAGGCCTCCAGGACAGAGTGGGCACTGCACATATCTTCCATCTCTCTACCATTTGATTGGCTTCTATAGCTGGCATCCCCCTGTTTTATTTTCATGTTTTAATTTTATGTGTAAGCCCATCCATTTATTGCACCATTCTCCATTTCATATCCTCTATATTCAGGAGGGCACACATCAGCATGTCCGTCTTCTGTCTCATGCTTCACGCTTCATGTTGGTCATGTGACCTGAGACATGTCAAAGGGAGTCGAGTTTTGCTTTATACAGAGTGAACTCATCTGAAATGCAGAGAGTTATGAGGCTGTGAAGGGCAGTGATGCAGGGTGGCAGAATTTTGATATCAGTCATAATTCTGCATTACAAGGAGACGGCGCAAATTATCCATAACAAATGGGACGTGATGATAGGCTTTTCCACCAATAAAAATCTGAGCTCTGAGCATGTTATCAATTATTCATAACTGATTTTTGATCTCATAAAGCACAGAATTCCAATGGACAAGCATTTACGAATCTGGTGACAGAAATCATTTCCCCATATGTTCCCCTTTTTCTCCCATTTTCAGATCTAGTAGCACCAGTGTCATTCCTGTACCCACACAAACAGCACTGTAGCTGAAGCTCCTCACTTCTCTAACGCACTATTCACTGCATCTTAAGGTCTTATTTTTCCACAGATTTAGCACTAAAACAATATTCCTGACGTATAAAAGACTTCTTGGGCATGTTTTCTTCACAAAATGTTCCTGACTCGTGTTTTTGTTTGTTGCTTTTCTGTTGTTTTCTGGTACTCAGGTTGCTGCAGGTGACAGTGAGCAGGTCCTGGCTGCAGGAGAGCAAAAAATGAAGGCAAAAAAGGCGATTAGAGTTACATCCATGTGAGTAACAAAGCAACAATTTGTTCAGGCCATGATGTATCTGGCTGGCTGCCAATGAGGAGAATATGATATAATGAAAGCAATTGGGAGAGCACAATCAGACATTATTTCACTACAGGTACAGCTGTGCTATAATTCTGGAAGCTGATTCTGATTGTTTCTCCCTTATTTAGCTCTAAACTCATTTTATTCTTCAAGAAAGCCTTTCTCTCAAAGGTCAAACGGTAATTTTTAGTATTATACTCTTGTCTCTTTCATCTCTCTGATCGCTACATCTCAGTTTCTTCAGAATTATATCATTCAAGCATTGCAATATATTTGATACTTCTGGGGCACTGATTTCCAGTGTCTATGCTTTATGTACTAATCACTAAAATGTAAATTCTTGGATTTGTACTGACTTCTTTTAACACATTGAATACATTTTGATACATTGAGCCTAACTGATTCACCATTAGAAATATTTTGCTTGCAGGTGGAAATGTCACACTAAATCTTAGACAGCCCATTTTGTTTCTTATTTTATGGATTCTAAGGATCTTTGCAGTCAATATTTTACTACTTTAGCTACAGTTAAAGTTGACTTTAAGTTTTTTCTGGTGCCAATGGTAACTGATAAATGAATGCATCGGCACTTTCAAAGCAAAGATGGGAGAATACGGTTGAAAAGGATCAGGCTTAGAGCTTCCTCCTTCTTGTAAACTGACTTGAGAATACTAAGCAGTCGCAGTCCATCAGCAGCAGCACTGTCCTTCAAAATAAAAGCGCAGTGTACTCCAGGTTACTTAACGTCTCTATCATCATGCTGTTACTGGTGCAGGTATTACACTGGGAATGGGCATATTAATGTAAGCATATTAAATGCCTAGGCCCTGGTGTTTATGACAATTTGAAAGCATGTCCATTAAAGCAATGATAGGTTTAATACTCCAGCTTGTTCTGATCCACCACCACCAGGGATTACACAGAACATCAGAATACAAAATTCCCATTTATGGAACTCACATCATGCATGAAATTGAATGCATGCTATGGATTCGGAATGTTCGGAATAAAGGGTCGTTCTAAAATGGTCGCTTCATAATAAAAGCAGTAATGGTAATATCCGCTTCCACATAAACGCACACATATACACACATTATCCTCTATGCAATTCCAGTGATAGTATAACCATTTAGACTCACACCTCAAAGGTAAAAAAATCTAGCAAGTGGAATATAGTTTGTAAGTAGTTACACAAGGTCACTGGGAGAAAAACATAGGCCCAAGGTCACTACCATTCCCATGTATTTTAATCAGATTTTCATTGTAACTTCCATGCATTGTCAAATGTCAGATTCTCCCCAACAAACAAGAATCAATTGTACATTCTGTGCTTGTATTGACTCCTATTCCCAGAACTGGCAAACTCAATTTGAAGAGGAAGAATGAAGAGTAACCTGTTGTTGTACATGGTCAATGATAAATGAAATTAAGCCTTCCATTACCCCCACAAAGACATAAAAAGGCATGATTAAAACTAAAACATGGAAAAATTACCTCAAAGTACTTCCACTCTGAGTATGCTTGTTTATTCTTTAGTTTAATGGATTAGTAAGCGTCTCATGAAATATGATGCTAAAAGCTCCTCCATCCTCTACTTATTTTTGTAAATACTCTTGTCCTGAACAATACTATTTTTAAATAGCTCTGTTGTTCTCTCATATTGCTTTATTATTTTTTCCCCTCACCAAATTCAGCCAAACTGTTTATTCCACCACAGCAACCTGCTTCCACCAACACATGAGGGAAGATGACATGACATGTGACTACTCTGGTTCACATGATGACAAGCCCTTTCCACTCACACTGCCAATTAAATGCTGCCTATGTCATTGGAGGATGACAAAGTCCAAGTCATATCCTCAGTTTGTGCATCGATAGGCACCTGGCCATCCAGGAGTGGCCACTTGAATGAGATGAGACTGATCCACTTAATCGGCCTACCCCCTATTCCTTAGTGAGGCTGTGCAAATTGTTGCCTCCCCAAAGCAGACCTCCAGTCATAGCTGATAAAGGCACGGCTGGGACTTAACACAATTCACAGAGCTAATGTCTGCTTCCCGTATTGCTTTTTAACATGGGGAACTGTATTCACTTCAACTCTTCATGATCCACAATTTGTCTCAAATGTGCAAGGTGTGACATTAGTAACACTGGTACGGATGCTGTTGCATCTTCCTAATGACTACCGTTAGTATGAAATGACTGCATATTATCTACAATCATGTATATGAAATCTGACAGCAGTCTGATCTATGGCTGGTTTAATGAGGATGGACAGGCTCTGTCATTTTATATAAGGATTACAAGGGCTGCACGTCAATCTTCTATAATTAGATGTACCTAAACTCACAAACATGGAAGTACTGCCAGAAGTCTACCCCTAAAAAAATGTATCCAAAGTGAAGACTATCACAAAATACGAAGTACATAACATACAGAGCCTGATTGCTGTTAAACTCCATAGACCTCAAATTGCAAAGCAGTAGAAGTGATGTCAGGCAGGACATTATTAAACTACTTTTGACTGAATTTCAGTTTGAAACTTGAACATATCCCATCCGGTATCTAACATTACTCATTTTGACAGCTTTTATCTGCTTGGGTGAGCAGTGCAGATCTTGATGAACCAGAGTTGTCATTTTTTTTCTTACTCTTACAAAAAACCTGATCACTCCATATCTGTAGAAGTTAGCCCTACACCACAGTACAGAAAATGACACCTAAGAGGCAGTTCACAGGTACAGTACACAATAACAATTATAAGGAAAAAAACCAAGGGCTTGCCAGCAGTGTCATTAGCTTTTGAGCCAGTCCCAACTGTGATGATTTAATGGTAATCTTATGCACTCTTGTCCTCAGCTGGCCTTGCATGGCCCGGATTTACCTATAGCCTGGGGCAGGGGTGTCACCAGATCCTATTTACAAGGGCACATGTCCCAGTAATAATTTGTTGTGCCCCAGTAAAAGATCATGAAAAATAACTAGTTTTTAAAAATGTATCATAAATTGCAAGTGTGTGAGGATGTGGGCACTGGGGGCCTGTGCCCCAGTAGTGCTAAAAATCCAGCATGATCCCTGGCCTCAGGCCTTAATGGGAGGAAGCATAAGTGACCATTGCATTACTCAGGGTAAAGGTATCACCCCAGCCAATTTCACCAACTAATATTTGGTGAAAAACAACCAAAATAGGGGAATAGAGAGAGTGGTGACACATTAGTTTATGGAAATTGTTGGAAAAGTAATGACCCATCATTTGCTTTGAAACTTTATGAACAGGACACATATCACATAATTAAAATATGTGCATCCAGTACATAATGACATGTGAGAACTAGTTTAAGGAGAAAGAAAGAAAATTGAATTTATCAGCAAAATAAAAATACTTTCACTAACATGTAAATTTTTGGACTTGTGTAATCGTTGTATCAAACTACAAGATTTCATATATCAGCTGGAAAACAACAAAATGTCAAACATCAAAAAGTAAAGCTGGCTTTTAAATCAGTTGGACAGTCTCAATGTCATTGTTCTACAGCACATCCTCTGACCATCAGCCTCCAGTGACTGGACTCTCTCTGCCAAGCCAATCGTTAGTCCCCTCCTCTCAGTCAAGCCAATCGTTTGTCCCCTCCTCTCAGCCAAGCCAATCGTTAGTCCCCTCCTCTCAGCCAAGCCAATTGTTAGTCCCCTCCTCTCAGCCAAGCCAATCGTTAGTCCCCTCCTCTCAGCCAAGCCAATCGTTAGTCCCCTCCTCTCAGCCAAGCCAATCGTTAGTCCCCCTCTCAGCCAAGCCAATCGTTAGTCCCCTCCTCTCAGCCAAGCCAATTGTTAGTCCCCCCCTCTCAGCCGAGCCAATCGTTAGTCCCCTCCTCTCAGCCAAGCCAATCGTTAGTCCCCCTCTCAGCCGAGCCAATCGTTAGTCCCCTCCTCTCAGCCAAGCCAATCGTTAGTCCCCCTCAGCAGAGCCAATCGTTAGTCCCCTCCTCTCAGCCAAGCCAATTGTTAGTCCCCTCCTCTCAGCCAAGCCAATCGTTAGTCCCCTCCTCTCAGCCAAGCCAATCGTTAGTCCCCTCCTCTCAGCCAAGCCAATCGTTAGTCCCCTCCTCTCAGCCAAGCCAATCGTTAGTCCCCTCCTCTCAGCCAAGCCAATTGTTAGTCCCCTCTGACTCTGAGCTGCCCAGCATCTGAATTACAGAGTGAAAGGCTCGGCGGCTGGCTGCGGGCATTTTAGGGGATATGTGTACTTTTGAGAGCCCTCCTGAATGGATGGATGGAGAACAGCACAGCTTTGGGACTGGCCAGCAGTTTCAGTTGTGTTTTCCTCAGAACTGGGGGGAAAGCCATAAAGATACCTAATAAACGGGAAAAACATTTCTTCCACTTCTATTCTGGATCTTAAAATATGTGGTTCATTTCTGTTTTGCACCATTACCTGATAAATTGATATTCCGTGGGGACACTGTTCTCTTCTATGTTGTATAAAAGCATAGTGGTAATCCAGTACACACCACATCCTTCAGCAGTGACTACGACAGAGACCTTGTCCATAAGGCTAACTGATTTGCAAATGAAGAATATGTGCATGATACTATACCAGCAGGTCGTGTGGTAGACAGAAAAATGCTTTTGTATTCCAACATTGGCTTTTGTCCATGTCATGTCCATCACATTCGCCCATTTCTTGCTTTCACTCCCCACATGGCTGTTAACAAGCTTGGCCACTTCACTTAGTCCGTATCTATAGACACGCAGCGGAAGGAAAGATCAATCATACTGTGGTCATGAACTTTTCACTGACAGAACACAGCACTGCATTCACCATAAGAAATAGAAAGAACATTGTGTTCACACAATGTTAGACACACACACAGGCTTCTCCTTCAAAAAAACTATATATATATATGATGAGGATCATACCTGCCCTAATCTGAGATTAATTTCCCATGTGCATGGACACTGTTCTGTTGCCATTTCAGTACTGGGCCAGTCTCATAAACCTTGCAAAGGACTTAAACCCAATGTTTATACAACTACGTCACTGATCTATTTTAAGCCCAAAACAGAAAATTCCTTTTGCACTTATGATGTAATCATAATTCAATGCACAATACTTAAAGACATGATTTAACCTCACATTTCAGAATATATGACCACACACAGTAATACATAAACACAAGCGATATCAGTCTCAGCAAATCTGTACAAATCCAAAACCAAAATTATCCTATTCAAAATCTAACAGGGTATGAAAACCATAGCAACTTATTGAGTTTTATATGAAACAATTAGCACAATACGTATCAAATATGCAGAGAAAGATAAAATTTGTTAAAGTGTATTAATGTAATTTCACATTAACTGGAAAAACTTCAGAAAGCAGACCAGAAATTCTATCTGAAGTTGAAGGGATAATACTAGAGAGGTATTATATGTCAAAATATCCAATTAGATGAAAAATAAATGCTCCAGAGAAATTAGTCACAGCACATCCAAAAACAGAAAAACTCTTTGCCAAAAACTCCATTCCATCATGTGCCCCGAGAAAGAGAAATGTAAATGTTGAATGATTGGTCAGAAAACCGTCACATACTCTCAGCCTCTACTTTATTCCTCACTCTTTCACACCCATTTCTCCCTGGAGCACCACTGCCTTGATTTGCAATAGCCCAAGCGCTTAACTTTGACAACTATCACACTTCACAGGTCATGAATTGAATCAAATGCAAACGATCTAATGGCAGAAGCTGACTGGAGAACTCCTTCCAAGGTACTCCACAACTACACAAGAACTACCACATCAATAACTCATCAACATGATCATATCCCCAATTTCTTCAGCCTGAACACTTCTGTCTGGAACATTTTCCCTCTAGTTATACAAGAGCACTTTCTCTGTAGCGTCTTGCAAACATGAGCTTACATGCTCCAATTGTATTCCAAGTAAATCATTCAGCTGCTAAATCCATTCAGGGTGAGGAAAATGTATTCTAGCTGTATAGTTGTCAAGTGCACCTTTCTGCCTCTCTTTTTCCCTACATTTATATCCACTCTGCTGTCTGGATCTGTTTACCCTTGCTTTCAATTTCTCTAATCACATTATGGAGCCACTGTCATAAGATTTAGAATGGGAGCTGTGAAAAAATCACCCATACAGAGTGTGGCCTAATGCAGACCTTTCCTCTAAATAATCAGCTATTTAATTTGTATAAAAACTTGTATACAATAGCATACATTCAGAAAGAAGGTCAGGTGATAAAGGCACTCATTCCAGGTACAGACTTGGCCCTAATATCTGAGTTTTTATTTTTAATCGAGTCATTAGCAGAGTATGACAGAGAGTGTGTCCTGCAGAGAAAATGATACCTCCTTGTCAATAAGTGGAGCTGGCTCCCAATTTACAGGAAAACCCCCAAATGGTGGGAGAAGTATGTGCCTCCATTTCACAGAGCCTGGTAGAGGAGCACATGAGCCAGACTGTATGAGGGATTGGTTTTTATGGTGTCATAAGCAGTATGGCATGAGCTGGGGAACCTTAAAACGGTAGCAGCAATTGGTTCTCACTGTCTAGCTCAGCTTAAACCTGTTTCATGTGTGTTAATGAGTAAATGCATCAGCTAATGTGCAAAAAAATGCATTAAAATGCATGTTTGGGCTCTCGGGTGGAGCATGTTAACCATAACAAGGCAGGGTTTGTTAACTCACCTGGGCATTCCAAATTTGGAGTGAAAAGGGAAGACTATTTCTATCAGCAAATACTGATGGCACTGATTGAAATTAATTCAAAGTCAATTTGTGTCAACTCATGAAAGGTATTTCTTTATGCAGAGTTATTAAGAACAGAATAATTTGCTAGGCTTTGCTGTGGAGAGACTGGCCCTGTGGTCATTCAAGATGTGGACACAATGATATATTCACTACAGATTATACACAAATGATGAGCCGCATCAGGTTTAATGGGCTGTTCTCATAATTAATTAAGCTCCGTTTCTCATTTCTGCATTCTTTCCCTGGCCTCCAGCTAACCCTTCAATCATGCCTTGTTTATGAATAAAACACATTGTAATTTTGGTTTATTAAAATTGAAAATTAAATCATTTAAATAATCAACACATTAGAATGCAATGATAAAAATGAAAGGGGACATTAAGACATAATTAATGCTTACTAAGATGTCATCTAGCACTGTACCTATCATTGTAAGATCTGCAACTATGATTCATCGCAAGAATGAAAAGTCTGTAGGTAGTATTTGTCAGTAAGCTTCCCATAGAGGAGCAGGCCACCCAACTTAGGCTTTAATGATTTTGTTTTTAATAATTTTTGTTTAATTTTGTTTAATCAGCAACTATTAGCTTTAATCACTGGCAAATATTGTACCCTCTGTAATTTACTTGTGGTATCTATATTTTCTCTTTCTTTTATAAAATTAATGATAATTTTATAAAATTATAATTTAAGAATATATACCCGTTATTTCTGTGACTAGTTTAATCAACATGTGGGTGCTCTTTTTTCAAAGGCTAGTTGCAATTGGTTATTTGCTTTTGTAGCACCAATAACCAGTGTGACTACTCAAGATGAGATTACATTTTTAACATTTATAGAAAAATCCCTGTGGAATATTCTCAGCTGTTTTATCCATGAGACAGCTGCTTTGCATCAGCTGTAACAAGGGAATGAATGGCAGACATATTTTGCATGGTGCCAAACTAAGCGTTTCCTCTCAGGAGGCTGCTTGCTAAGTGAAATGCTTGACTGGGTAGAATATCTTGAGTGCCACCTGCTGACAATGACAAAGTATTACATTGTTCATTGCAATAATGATTTGCACTGTGAGGTGGCAGGTGGCAGACATGATTCTCCTTAGAAAGAGGTCTCCCTTGGTCCAGATAGAGTCAGTCAGTCATAGTTTTAATAGAAAAAACAATAAGCTATGGAATGGAGACAAATTTATAAGACTAAATGCATCTGTTTTCTTAAAGTAACAATCAATAGTAATCAAAAATCAGTGCCATATAAGGCTTCATATGTCAAGCTCATGTTTCCAGTTCCACAAGTCTCACAGTTTTAGAAACCTCTGAATTTTAGTGAAAGAAGAGATCCCACACCATTTCCTGTGGAGTGAACACTGTCAGAAGAGCCCTTAACACAAAATGTTTTTTCAAAGTCCGCTAATCTTCCTGCTAAAAACATGGCCCATTAATTCATGAAATCACAGCTTCTAAATAAAAACAGATCACAGACTAGAAGTACAATTAAAAAAATAAATGTGCAGTTGAAAACAGAAGGAAGGAATCATTTGCACTTCAAACATTATTATTACATTATTAAACAGATGTTACCACAGTTCAACCTGCTAAAGTCCTGGGATGTGACTGAGGTTCGCAGACCGCAGACAGCTGGTGAACGTGGGTGTGGGCGGACTGTGAATATCCACAGGCTTAGCCGGGTGGCCATGTGTCCATGCTGCTGCCCACTCTGACCAAGCAAAGTCATTCCTCTCTGTCTACTTTCACCTCTCCCAGTACCACAGGGGTTTGCAAGTTAACTCTGACTCAATAAATATTCATCATTTGTGCTAATATAAGTACAATATAAGTCAACACATGTCAAAAACAACTTGAGGCTGATGATAATGATTAAATTACGCACAGCAGGTTATCCGGTAACACATAAACTTAAACAAGTATTCATGTTCTGTAATAAAAATTTGGTGGATGGAGTTTATATTTCTTACCATTTTTCAAAGATCTACAAGCACAAAATTGGATGTCCCATAGATATATTGATTTGATTGATATACACAAAAGTAAAGTATTAAAGTAAAATAACAAACCCATATCAAATTTATTAAAACATTTAATTTGTCCTGCCTCATCTCTATTACCTTACCATATCTCTACCACTAGATGGCAATAGCATGTCTAAAATGAGTAAGGAATGGCCTTCCCATGTGATAGGAGAGCAAAGCTGCTGTCTTCCTTCCAGGGGAAATCCCTGTTTCACTGAAATGTAAGATGGCAACTTCTCAATGGAGATTCCATTACATTACAGGGAAAGGGACTGTGAGATTCCAGTCAACCATGGCTTGTTTACGCTTCCACTGGCACAAGGTATAAACATTGTCCCTTCCAATATGTGGTGTATCCCACAGTTCCAGTCAATGCTCTCACATGGCCACTCACTCCAGACTTTGTTGCTATAGGGTGAAATGGCATCATAAGAGAGGAAACGTTTGGCTCACTTCATTGCAGTTGGCTACATTTAATTCCCTCTCTCAGGTTCCCTTCCAAAGGGGCCTAGGGTGCTCACTCTAGGGGAAGGAATAGGAAATGGGACACAGCCTGTGCTAAAAAGGAATGGAGTGAAACCAAGAATGGGTGGAGCAACCATATTATCTTTTTGACTCACTGATGTGAATTCATTATATTGTTATGTTTAGAACTTCAGAGCAACATATTTTTTGGTGTTAATATGGCAGCAATTGATGGTTCAAAGTATTCTCACAAATTAAGTAGCTGATGATACTTCATACTCTCATCTCTAGTCTGCTTCCATATTGTAGAATGAAAAAAATCCTCACTTAGAAGAGGACAGGGATTTGTGTGAAGGAGAACAGAAACCCCCAAGGCAAAATTTAATAGTAATCAGACAAGTTTATTGAGACCACAAAAGTATAGCAAAAGCAACATAAAGAAATGCAGAAATCTATCAGTGTGGCTATGTGAAAATAACCATAGGTATTTACTGGCCTCAATGTAAGGTCAGACCAGTGTGTTTTGCATTGATTGTGAAATGTAGTATCGTCTGTTATTGGATTTTTGTGTGGGCTTCCTTCTTAAAGGTAAATCTCTTTTTGTTAAGGCTTTTGTTACAAGTGTGTGTGTGTGTGTGTGTGTGTGTGTGTGTGTGTGTGTGTGTGTGTGTGTGTGTGTGTGTGTGTGTGTGTGTGTGTGTGTGTGTGTGTGTGTGTGTGTGTGTGTGTGTGTGTGTGTGTGTGTGTGTGTGTGTTGTGTGTGTGTGTGTGTTTGTGTGCATGTGTGTGGGTTTGTACTTGTGTTTGCATGCAGGTGCATATTTAAATGCATGCAAATGCACTTGTGTAAGCTCTGTGTAAAAGAAAGAAGGGCTATGCAGCTGTATTTTTTTCAGCTGAATTTGAGAGAGAGCTAGCTGTCAGCAGTAATGAAACAGCACTTTCATACTGTATTTCAAGTTACTTGATATGTACCCAGGGAATTTGCTTTCCATATGCACTGCTGATACAGTCTACTGTACAGCCTATCAAATCAATGGACAGAGCCCCAAGTAATGGGAATCGTGAATTGAATCATCTCTAATATTTGAACCATGTTGTGAATTCATACGAATGTGTGAGATTTAGGAGAGATGGAGAGAATTGGCTCTGTGTGTGTGTGTGTGTGTGTGTGTGTGTGTGTGTGTGTGTGTGTGTGTGTGTGTGTGTGTGTGTGTGTGTGTGTGTGTGTGTGTGTGTGTGTTAGTGTGTGTGTGCGTGTGTGTGCGTGTGTGTTAGCAGTACACAGGTCTTTTGGTTCATGATTATCACTACTGAGACTTGTAAAGTAAAGTGGTTCACGGTAATAGAACAGATTCCCATAGCTAATCAAATGCCGTCTTTCAGGTGATGAAAAACGTGTGAAAGAGTTAACACAAGCTTCTGGATTTGTGCCTTTGTATATTTTCCCTTTGGGGAGACACTGATCAAGAAGGAGGTGGTTCAGCTGGGACAAGGCAAAGCCCACTGCATCTGTGCTGAATTCAACAGAACCCTCAAACATGCCGCTCAGTTTGATACTGAAGGGACTTTACACTCTGTGTGCAGATATGCAAAACTCACAATATTTTCTATGCAATCAATTTTCCTCATCCTTGTTGATGTACATGTACTCTGTCACAGTGGGGCTGCTATCAGTTACTCACACACTCAGCTGTGTGAGCAGGGAGCAGAGCACTGCCAGGAAAATAATTCCTAGGGAAGTGTATTGTGACACACCCAACATAAGCACTTGTTTGTTGTACATTGATACATCCCACTGTCTGAAATCTAATTAAGTCCATGCCAGCGCCATCAGTGGTCAGCAGCCTTGCACAATGACTTGTGATCAGCACCCACCACCTTATCACACAAAAAAAATGACTCCCCTATGAGACCGGTTACAAATGGTTATCCAGCAGTTTGTATATACCAATTGTATAAGTAGCATAGTTAAAATTACTTCTGACTGCTATTCAGAATAGCTCATTCGGTGGACTGTTGAGTGAAAAGTAACATCCAGAAGGCAAAGAAAATGATCTGGCATATTTGAATGGAAAGCACTCAGTAAGAGTCATAGCATGAGAGGGATATGGAAATCCATAACACAATACACAGAGAATTCAAGTACAATATCAATTCAATCAATTCATTCAATCAGAATATGACTGTTTTTCTTTATGACCACTAGATGGTGATAGCATATCTAAAAACAGAGAGGAAACGTCCTAATACATTATTGAATCTTACAGCTCCTTTTTCTATTTTTAAGAGATTTTTGTCCCAGGTGGTTTCTGCCTATTTATAATGTTCAGCACTACAGTGCCCTCCGTCACTTTGGGAAAAAAGCACAGACCAGCACAACCTCTTCTCTGATGTGTGTGTGCCTAGCCTCTGTTTGTTTTCACTCCTCACTGCTTCCTCCATGCTTCCCTTCATTCTGTTTCACTATGCAGCCACTGTGTCACAGGAGGACACCTAATATGCAGCGGCTGCTCTTGCAGCAAGCCAGCACCCAACTTGACCCAGAGAGCTGATCCAGTGCACAGGAAGCCAATCTCATCCACAGTGCGTTGTCATGGCTGCTTGTTTTTGGTCCTCCTAAGCAGGAGCACACCTGATAGAACCAATCAATCATGCGGAGACCGAGATCAGTTGATTCAATTAGTGGAGTCAGGTGTGCTCCTGATCAGCTTGTAAGAAAACCTGCTGCCACAGCAGCCCTTTGAAGGTAAGGTTTGTTACCTTCTGCTGAAATGTTATGAGAACAGTTGCCTGTTCACAGGGCTGCTGGCCACAATGTGCACTGGCCTGGTCAAGATTTGATAATGGAATGTAAAGCAGATCACTACAGTTAAACCCAGTATTTCAGCAAAATGAGCTGCCTTCAGTCCTGAAAAACATGGAATGTATTTTCATGGCTAGTTTTTAACACATCAAGACTAATAAACCAACATCTGCTACATGGGAAATCATGGGTAAAAATATTTACTAGGTTTGAAAGTGTTCCACAGTCAATTATAGTATTCAAATCCAGGTAACTAAACATACCCTTTAACACTTGATTTGTGTTTAAAAAAGAAAAGGCAGCAGAAGCATAATGCTTTGTATACTTTATTAGTAAGGGGAGATACAGTTTGAGAAGATGGCTTAACCATGACCATGCAGAGTGAACACCAGTACTGCAGAATGCTGCAGTGAACTCTGCAGAAGCTGGCTTTTATATAAAAAAATACAGTAAGTTAGGGAATGCATTTCAACAGTCCCATGGGTAAAAAAAAGAGACAACCTAAATATAGATTTGTGTGCCTTTGGTCAAGTATAGTTGATTAATTTGAAATGTTTGTATACATACGATTTTCTTTGTAGATCTGGGACTTTTTCAGGCCAGGTACTGTCAAAACAGTCCCTTGAGTTTTTTTTTTTTTTTTTTTTTTTTAGTACAGCATACAAAGAGACGAGTGAAAACAGGTGAAGTCACGCCTAGATAATCATCACAATTATATATGCACGTTTCTAATTACTACGCTGGGGAAAATAATGCTTTATCAGAGATAAACCTTGCCCAGTGACGAGTAAATAATTACATATGTCATGCAGTTTAGACCTAAAAAGGAGAGAGAATGTATCTTATAGTTTGATGCCAAACTGAGTAAACACGGAACACTTCATTCGATGTTTTTCCCCATAGGACAACTTTAACGTACTTGAAAGTAAATTTCACAGGGCAAATGGAAGCAGAGGTTTGTCAGTGCTTATAAACGGTTACATATTAAGCTCACATTGCATATCAGCGTTTGCTTTTACGTAATATAACAGCTGTGGTCGAAGTGGGCATGAATATTGCTTTAATCCTACTGCCCCAAACGTCCAGCTAGGTGTATCTCTTTAAGAAGAAACGACGTAGCATTACGCATCTGCTTCCATCCTCCGCCGATGCGCCGTGGTCTGTCACGGGTCTCCAACAGTCGTCACTCCAGCACTAATACAAACCAGCCGCCTCGTCCGCGTGAGCAGCGGTGCACCGCTCTGGCGGAGTCCTTACAGGGGACGAGCATCGTTGAATGAACACAACGGACCTGGCGGCTTTAAAATGGAATCCTAAACAATATCGGCGGGGGGAAGCAGGTAATAACCCCATCTTACGGTTTAGAAATCACTGGCGAAACCCCCGGGTGAAAGTTTATTGCTATGTGTGAAGGATGCATCATCCTTGCTGTGGTAGCGAGCTGTAGTTGCAGGATATGTAGGGCATACCAAGGACTGCCATGGATGCGTGAATGGAAGTCAAACGGGAATGCAGCGGGCGTTGCACTCTCGGACACGTCGTAATAGAAAGGTATATTGCGCGCACCCTTTATGGTTAGTTCGAGTATATCTGTGTGTATTGATTTTGAGTTTGTTTTGACAGGTTTGAATGATTCTGTGTTGAGTAGTTGCTGCTGCAGTGGTGATGCAGCGCCGTTTGCGTGTAGCTGTATGTGTGTGTCGTGCGTGTTCACCAGGTGAGCGCACCTTCTGCGACGCAACATACAAATGCAGCGACTAAATGTTTTTGTTTCGTTTTACTTCAAGTATTTATATGCTCTGGATTTACTCCTAAGTGATACATTACATGTTAATATTTGAAATCATGGTTTGGAACGATATGCTTTGGTGAAGGACAATAATCACTTAATGGTGTTTACTTTTATAAAAAATAACATTTTTGTTGTTTGAATTTTAATCATGCCAATATGTTTAATTGCACAGCAGCTTAACTTAAATGATGCATGTAGAATCTGGCAAGTAATTGGTTTGTTAATATCTGTAATTGAAAAAAGCCCACTATTATTGACAACGCAGTGAAGATTGACATATCCGTGTCATGTTATGTCACAAGAGGCAGATGGTATTTTCTGCTGCACTGCATCAGGGTGCTCGAAATGCTCATCAAAAGAGGGCCCTCCTTAGGCCCTTCAGGCTTACTTCACTCTGCTCATAATAAAGTGCAGGTAGCCTTTTCCTCCTAGTCTTGGCACTAAAGCACAGATGTTGTGTGTCCAACCATATTTCACCCACTGGTCCTGTCCAGATAGAGCATTAAACATTTGGCTGTTGATGTAAGCTGCCAAGACCGCTCTGTTGCTCAACATGGTCTTTCCAATAGGCAGGTCCATAATAAAAGGCAGGCTCATAATTATGCTACTATGGGTCTCTTGCTTTAGAGTAGAGGGCTGTCTGGTAGTTTCCATGGAGATCAGTCCATCACTCAAACAGCTTGTTGTGTCCCCGTCCTACATCACTGTTTACCCCCTCTCTTCCTGTCTCCACATGTCATTCCCAGGATGTTTTCACATTCCTTCCCTTGCAATGCTCTTGTCACAAAACATTCATATACACAGTAGAATTGCCATGATGGAGGTGGCATTTATGCATAAAGTGAGATCGAGTGTCAGATTGTCCTGCAACATCAATTCAAATGACTAACTTTACAGTCCTCTGAAATAAGGGATTGTTTTCTGCCCAGAAACGCATTGAAATAAACTGCAAGTTTACCAGCATGTTGCTCTGCAGTAAGATCACAGCCTTTGATAATCCTTAAATTACCAAAGTATAAAAATTGTAGTATTGTTTATAAAATGCAGTATAAAATATAAAAGCCATACAATAATGTAAAAGCTTAAAGTTTTGTTGCAACATCCCATTTTAGTTGAAATTTAGAGCCAAAAAAACCGTCAATTTGTAAGTGGAAATATGGCTGCATATGCAATTATTTTTTGCCTACCATTGCAATTGACTCACCCTGGATAATTTGCTCTCCCCATGCCAAACCAATAAATTATAATCACCACAGCATTAGCAAGGCAACAATGAAAGAGAATGAGTCTTGGCAGGAAGAACAGTTTGAGGCTGGATGGATTTTCATGTCTTTCTGATCGAGCGAGGCTCTTGTATTAATCCTGACAGTGTGTGGGATTAATCTGTGCAGGGAGCAAACCCAGATGGCTTGACCCTGCGGACCACTGTGCAGTTTCTTGGGGTGAGAAAAAATGGTCAGTTCATCAACTATTTGCCCACAAGGACAGTAATTGACTGCTTTGTCTGATGCTGAAATGGTCTCCTTTCCTTTTTGAACCCCCCGCCCCCACACACTGCACAAATATTTTCCTAATACAAATATCGGAAGATCACATTTATTGTTTTTCCCATTTTCCATTGTTAAGTTAGCTGCTACCTTGACAGCTAAATGGTGTCTCCAGAAAAATCCTGAATGGGAACTACTTAGTCATTGAAAACATTTTGTCTGAAATGAGCTACTGATTAATTCCTTTTCTGTTCAAATTTTAAAGTATGCCCAAAGTTTACTCAATGGTGTATATACATATAGTTTGTACAGTGTGTTAATCCACAGTAAGTCTTTCATTAATGACTATTTAAGCTTTTTTTTTTTCCAAATGAATGACTAATCAGGTTTTTAAAAAGGGTGCCATGTCCATCCCTGACCGGATTACCTGAACTAGATCATGCAGACTGCTCACAGACTGACAGCTACAGCACAATATCACTGCAGCCCCACAGCCTCTACAGCCTCAGGAATGTACAGAGCACAGAGAGCTACTGCTGTTTCTGGAGATTCACAGACCTGGGGGTCTCATATTGGCGGGATCAAAATGGAAGGATGAAGCTTCAGGACACCACAAGCAGGCAGGCTTGTCATGCATAGTAACTGACAGCTAATTGTTGCTCCTGATTCTCCTGTCTAGTATCTGTTTAATATAGTGCCTCTGATAATCTTTATTTTTTGTTAGGGCGTAACTAATGCTCCAACTGGGAAAATGGGCACACTCAACAGGTGCTTCATGTGTAAATCAGTTGCCATTTTAAAGTTGACTCTCAAACATGGCCAATCAGATCGGCATTGTCCACATTTGTTATTTGTGATGTCTTTCAGCCAGATATGGTTGATTGGCTTCAAGAAAAACAGTTCTTGCAACTTCCCATCTTATCAGTCGCACCAATGACCCAATTAAGATCTGAGATGGAGTGAATAGCAGAAGTGCATGAATCTCAATTGACCATTGCTGGGGAAAAGCAACCTCAGACAGAAGCAGGTATTACAGCCTTGTTCTTGTGGTCGAGCATGTTTATTGTTTCTTATTGTCACTGCTAATACTTCCACATTAGATTTGTGCTAGTTTCACTCAGTTGGGTGCTTACATCTCTGGCTGTAACGATTTGTCCATTGAAAAACCGACTAAATTAAAATGTGCACTCTTTCTGTGGCTTTGTGATTCAGAGTGATCATTCTGATTCAGTCCTCAGTTAGGACATGTAGCCAACTTTACTTCCTGGCTTTCATGAAAAAACAAAATAAGGTAGCAGGGTGGTGATGTAGTAGTTTATAAAACTGGTTGGAATAGTGGCAACCCTTTCTTTGCTCAGTCTGTCTATGAACAGGATCCATTTCATTTAATTTCATTTGTGAAATCTGCAACAACATACCTCACGGCATATAGGAAATAATTTTAGGGGGAAATAAGAAAATGCAATTTGCCAGCCAAATGTACAAATGTGTCAAGTAAAAAAAACAAACACATTTGGTTTGACAATCCAATGTGTGACTGGCATTTTTGCTGGAGCTTCATTTGCCCATCAGTGGCTTAACCACATAGAAAGTAGGGAAGGGTATATGTATGTATGAGCCTCTTGGGCTGAAGGTTAGATTTATATTTAAGTTTGTGACATATTCTAACATTTCTGTTGTGACTGTGCTAGGTAAGAGCGGCTCTCTAGCAGTTGTCTGAGGAGGCGACCTGACATATGGCCCTGCCTCACTAAAGTTCTCTCCGCTTGTTTCCCTTCCCTTGCCAAAGGCTGTGGCGAGCGGAGACCAAGGTCATGATAATGAAACTGTGGCTCCCCTGGATGAAGATATTTATGGGGATGATAATAACACTGTTGATGTAATCAGGTTATATCCCTGGCAGCCCTACAGCCCATCTTATCAAATTTCGTCCTTGATTATATATTTCGCACGGTGAAACAGAGCATCCGTTACAGGGTCTTGAACCTGTGCCTTCTCTCAGAAGCTGGTTTAGGGCAGGGGTGCCATTAGTAAGATCTTTGGTATGACTGTGTGACTTGAACTCACAGGCTTGCTGGTGCTTGAGGTGTTTTTTTTTTTTTTTTCGGTCAGTTAACCTATCCCTAGGTTAATAGCTCAGATTATGACAGCAGTGACAGGGATAGATGTGGCAGTGTCCCAAGTGAGCGTTAGCAAGTTTCCAGTATACCTGCACTGTGGTCATCCACTGCCATGT
Source organism: Albula goreensis (assembly GCA_022829145.1). NCBI lineage: Eukaryota > Metazoa > Chordata > Actinopteri > Albuliformes > Albulidae > Albula > Albula goreensis. The sequence continues at coordinate 27,302,597 of CM040752.1, forward strand.
GGAGATGATAATTGTGCTCTGCTGGGCATTACACATGAGAGTTTTGAGTTCCCTATTGCCTGCCTAGCCGTCTGAAGATGCACCAGGGAAAAGGGCTACATGGTTCTATTTATACTGCATGATGTGGTATTGAATAGCATTATACTGTTGGCTGTCTACACCTCCTTCCTTCTGTAAGTGTACCCTTAGCTATGAGTTGTTGTTTTTTTATCTCTTTCCCATCTGTTTGTGATTCCCATATGCTCTATGCAGTTATTTCTTTTTCCTGTCATGGTAATGTCCTGTTTTGAACTGTGTTTCTCAAGGATGTGTGGGGGCTGCAGTGCCAAATCTTTCATCATGGGCTTCCAAATAATTTACAGTTCTGGAATTTCTGGAACTGTTGTCCCAAATTTTACATCCCCTCAATATTATAATGTGTACATTGTCTAAACTGTACTCTGCAGTCCAACATGAGTTTTGATGTGCCATCTTTGGACTGTTCTCAACAGTCTTGCAGCAAAAACATGTATTGGACTATACAAAGGGACAGAGTTTCACTACACTGGGTTATTACATCTCCTGCCCTGTGTTTTGTGGTGTAATGTGTCATAGAGAGAGTACTGATTCATATAGCGACAGCTGTTTCCAATTATAAACATTTGATCACTGAAACTTAATTGATCTGTGTGGTGCTATGCTCTCTCTTTGATCCCTAACCCATTTACCAATTTGGGCCTCATCCAGGCCTTCTGTTATTGAGCTGTAAAATCTCATGATCTCAGGTAGAATCATAAACAAGTATGGCTGTAGCTGTTTTATTCAAGATTTTGTACAAGACGACCTGTGGAGTTTACAGGAGAGATGAGGACATAACCTCCTGCTTCCCTGAGCATGACTTGCTTCTTTGGCCAGGGACATACTTACGTTTTACTATATCAATTCTATGTGCTTCTCCAGATTATAATTAATTAAAAGGGAAAACTAAAATTCAATGAATTCTGACTGGAGCTGCAAGCTGAAAAGAAGAAACAGGCTTGCCTGTTTTAAAGCTGTCAATACCAGACTTAAACTACAAAACTGCTCATTTTACCTAAAGAAACTGAGGATGATATATTCTTCTAACAACTAGGTCCTGCAGCACTTCTTTTTATGAGGTTAGCAGTGAATCCAGGCAACACTGAAATTTCCAGAATTTAAGATGTCGTGTTCCCTGTGCTCAGGCCTTATTGGAAGTTATCTTGTTTGACTTTCCACTAATACAGCAGGCTACACTCCAGTTGTGGGCACGTCCCTCTGAAGTCATTTTGTGCCTGATTTTAATCCATATTGTGTTGAACATGAGAAGCATAACCTTTGCCAAGGTAAATCTTTGTGGCCTGGGTCCAACATGGATACAATGAGAATGAGAGGAAGTGAAGAGATAGTCCTACATCAGAGACATCGATCAGTACAATGAAATTAATAATATGCTATTTTCTCTTTGAGAGGAATGATTTAATAGCATTGGAGCTGTGCCTTGTGTCAGTGCTTTGCTTTTGGTGTTGTGTTTGTGCTGGAGCAGAGCTCTGTGTTTTCCCAAAGATGTAAATGTAGCATTAGTTTTGTGCAGGTTTTGAGGCAGTGCTGTTGGAGTTAGCGTGTGCATTCTGCAGTTATGAGGGAAATGATATGCTGTATAAATGATACAGCTCTGCAGTAGCACTGGAAGAGTACTGTAATGTGTTATGGTGCTAATGCAGAAAACGAGGTTCTGATTTTAAAATGACAGTGCTGTAATAGCACCGGGGCTGTGCAGTGTCCTGCTGTGTTTGAGAGTGTTTGTATTGGAGCTGAGCTTGGTTGTTGGTTGTAAGGCAGTAGTACTATAGCAGAACACTTGTGCATTTCATTTTGAGGATGCTAAAATCCTGACAGCAGTGTGTGTTAATTAGTGCTCTGTAATGCTGTTTGAGTTTTGCTGCGTGTTGTTGTGACAGTGCTGTAATGGTACTCAGGCTTTGGTACATTGTCCTCTAATAGCAATTTTATTATGCTCTGTGGTTTTGGTTGCACTGTTAGTGTTTTATAATGGAGTAATTATAGCAGTACAGTAGTATTAGAGCTATGCTGCATGCAGTTGTATACAAGCTCTTCTGTTTGTTTAGATCTTACAGTAAACCTGGTATTTTACTGAAGATTTTTTTACAGTACAATTGCATTGTTTAATGGTTAAATTAGTATGTTATTGAGGATGTACTGTTTATTGTAATATTGTTAGATTAAACCAAACCATTTTGAAGCTGTGCTGTGTGTTGTGACAGTGGCACAGGAAACCCAGCTGTAACAGTGTTTTAGTAAAGCTAGCAGCGCTGAAGCTATACCATGTGTTGTGATAATGTTTTAGTAAAGCTAACACAGTATTGAAGCTGTGCTGTGTGTTGTGCTAGTATTGCTCAGGGATTAGGGCTATGCTGCAGCCTGTGTGTGCTGACTGTGCAGCCTGTCCAGATGAGACTGAGTCATCACACAGGCAGAATTGCCGGATGGGAAACAGCAGCATCCATTATTTAACTCAATGCAAGATTATTTAGCTCAGCTGTGAGAGGAAGAGAGGAGGGGCCCTGACAGGCAGCGGGGATCTACCAACTTCACAGTTTTCCCCGTTATTTATGAGAGGTTTTCCTCAATTGCTTTGAAGTCATTGGTTTGCTGTGGCAGGGTCTGAGACATTACGTCAGTGTCACAGCTGCGATGCTGGGGTTCAGGCTGTGATTGCTGATGTTATTGTTGTAAATAAGTGAGACACTGTAAAATAACTAATTACGTTAGTCCTCATTAGTGTGTGTGAGTGCATGAATGTGTGTCTGTGTGCTTGTGGTAGAGTGTGTATTACACGGGGGGTATATTTGCATGCATGGTGACTGTGGCTGTGTGACTCATCCTCTCTGTTCTGAGCACCGAGTCGTGAGGAACTTACACCGCAGTCTCCCGTGCTCCACTGGGACACACACACACACACACAGACACACACATATACATACAAGCCACACAAATTATACACATGCTGATGTTCAGTGTACATCCACACACACACACACACACACACACACACACACACACACAGGCACATGCATATGTATGGGCTCGTACACACGATGCTGCAGATCTCAAATCAAATGCACACCATGCATGCACACACAGACACGCTAGCATCAATCACACATCCACACTTGTAGTCACAGGCCCTTTTAACAAGGGGAGGCCTGGAATCTTGGGGAGGGATTAGTCAAGGTGACCTTTTGGAGGGAAGCATGGAGGAGAGTGTGTGTGGCCAGGGTGAACTGTGAGGGAGCTGCAGTATCTCTGCAGAGAGGGTGAGGGAGGGACAATGTGGAGGACAGGGACGGATGACATGGGGCAGCTCTTTTGTGTGTGCGTGTGCGCGTGTGTTTGCGTATGCATGTTTGTGTTCGTGCAGTAGTGTGTTTTAGTGGTAGTAATGTATATCATTGGTGTTTGTGTGTGTTTGCATGCGTGTACATGTGCAGTTTGAGTAGTGTGTTTCACTGGCACTAAAACAGATCTTATTTGTGTGCTGGCGTGTCCGTATGCATGTGGCTGATGTTTGACCTTCGTATCAGATTTCATCAAGGATACAGGTCTTTCATGAAGTGTGCATGAGTACTCTGTATGTTATTGATGCTCCATATTTTAAGTATTTGATGTACATGAAATTTACAAATTTGTCCCTCTCATTCCTCTTGGAGCTCTTGCTTTGCTCAGCCGCCTCATCCCCCATCCCCCACCCCCCCCCCCCACAGTGACTGTCCTTGTGTTTGAATGTGTAGCTGCTTGTGTGTTTCAGGTATTTGTTTGGAAGCAGGTCTTCTATGCATGTATTGTTTCTTTAATATAAGAAGCTCTTACAGGTCCCTGTTGTCCTGTGTTTTAAGATAATACAGTCTGCCATTTGAGGGTCTGTATCAAAATGAAGTCAGTGCAAGCAGACTGGAGATACAGCATCCCTTGATGTGTAAAAACCCAGGGAATGCCTGCATTGATCTCACTCCCTTTCCCTCTACCTAGCAACTGTGTGTGTGTGTGTGTGTGTGTGTGTGTGTGTGTGTGTGTGTGTGTGTGTGTGTGTGTGTGTGTGTGTGTGTGTGTGTGTGTGTGTGTGTGTGTGTGTGTGTGTGTGTGTGTGTGTGTGTGTGTGTGTGTGTGTGTGTGTGTGTGTCCATCCTGGTAAAGCTTTTCTGCTTTAGTTTTCCAAACTGTACTCTTAGGGATTTGTCCCAGTGCCTCTCAGGGGCGTGGATGAGAGAGAAAAGATTGAGAAATTATAGATGTGCTCTGCTGCAGATCTTTCCTGGAGATTTCCCAGATTTAAAATTACTGAGGATTTTCCTTTCTGTCAGTGTCCTGTGTGTATGTGTATCCCTGTATGTGTTAAAAAGGGGGCGCTGTGTGGGAGGCAGACACAGAGGCACATACACACCAGTTTTATCACTTTTAACCATTTGCTTCTAGTTACCTCTTTATATGGTTTGTGCCGCCCCTGTCTTTATATTTGTTACTTGCTGTTTTTGTGTTAATTATTCTTTTCTGTATTTCTAAAGTAAGTAAAGAAAAATTGTGGTCAATCTAAGGATTTTTGCTGAAGAACAAGTTTAAAAAAATCATCATCAAGATCATCTTCATTCAAATGTGTGCAGATCCGTTCTTAAATTATCCCATACCTGTGTTTTATTGTGCATTTTCCTGCAGCCACCCTTGTCTAGGACAAATGACGTTGCATTAGATTTTATGCGTTTTCTGACCCACTTACACACCTGGATGTTCCTGGAGGGATTTGGGCACAGCACCTTGTGTACTTTTATCTCCTGTATTCCCCTGCCCAAGTACAACACCAAGGATAGACCTTGGGGTGCTGGAGTTAGGAGCAGAGACACCATCTTCAACATACATTCAGTGACTGCAATGTTCAAACTGATGCAGTGCATTCTGGGATACAAGACTCCATTTTGAGGTGCAGAGGAGTAAGCCTATTGTACCTCCGACTCAGGCCAGGCCCTTGAGGAGTATGTAACATGACAGCCTGGCAGTGGTGACTGGACTGTAAAAATGCTGTCAGGAGGCAGCAAACTTACCATCTAAATAAAAAATTGTCCTGAACCAGCTTTAGTAAGGATCACCTATCATGACCTGATCCCTGTTTACGTAAGAGTGTTTGAGGTTGCATTCATTTTGTGAGTGTCATATTAAATTATCTTAATCATAGGAATGAGATACGTTGAAATGGAATTATTTTCCTCAAATGAAGAGCTTGGAGATCAGTATTTAACATAGCTGTGTTTTGTTATTTTTTAAATATTTTTTATTGAAACTAAAATTATATTATGAGAGAGTTGATTACAGAAATAACCACCTTCTATGATGTCAAGTACTCCAAAAAGTGTTTAAACCCCTATCTGATTTTCTGTACTTTTCTGATCTTTGCATATTTCCTCATTGAAGTGTTTTTGTGGGTTGTAGTAGGTTATAGAGGAATGAAGAAAAATGATGCTAATGTGTGGTGCTCCTTTTGGATGCAGTCCTCAAGTGTGAAAAAGTTATTTCCCCCCCTTCCCCCGCATAAACTCACCCATTTAGACTCATTAATGTCAGCTGTTTGAGTATTCTGCTAAGCAGTCAGGCCTGACATGGGCCTTTGCTGCCCAGTATAAATATAATTATTGCTGTATCTTTGGAGTTCAGTTATCATCACACAGTTTCTAGAGCCATATGCCACAAAAACAAAAAAAGTTCCTGTGGACCTCCCAAAAAAATGTTTGTTGGATCTCGGTATGGGATTGGTTACAAAGCCATCTCGAAGGCTTCCAGACTCCACTGAACCGTAGTTCATATTATCCATATTGAGAGCATTTGGGACAGTAGTGAATCATTCCAGGAATTGCCATCCTGCCAGTCTCAAAGCATACAATCATCCAAGAAGTTACAAAGAACCTAGAACAGCTTTCAGGAATCTACTCATCAGAAAGGCACTCCAAAAATGTGATTCATGGCAGTGTAGCAAGTCCCTGCTCACCAAGAACAACATGGATGCTCGGCTCCAGTTCGCTCCACTCTGGATGATCATTCTGGAGTTCTGCAGCAGTATTCTATAGACAGATGACATGGGCTCTGTTATGTCTGGTGAAAACCAAACACTGCGTTCCACAGTAAGAACCTAATAGAAACAGCCAAGCGTAGTGATAGTGTCATGGTTTAGGAATGCAACTCGTCATCATTGAAGGAACCAAGAATTCTGCTCTGAATCATAGAATTCTACAGGAGAATATCAGCTTGTTCATCGGCTGTGGAAGCACAACTAGGCAATAATCAAAAACACACAAGTTCACGTAATAAAGTTTGAAGAGCAATGAATGTAGAGTTTTGGAAAGGGCTTCTCAAATTCCTGACCTAAATCACACTGAGGTAAATCACAAGCTGTTCATGCTTGAAAATCCTCAACTGTCATTGAAGCTTAAGCTCTGAATGTAGGAGTGGGCCATAATTACTCTATAGCATTGTTAGAGGCAGATCAATAACTACAGGAAGCATTTGGCTGTAGTCATTATTAGGAAAGGGGGTGTAACCAGCTGTTGGGTTTAAGGGGTGTGCATCCCCAATGGGGCTTTGGGTGTTGCATACCCCTCTTTAAAGGGCAAAGTGTACAACATGTATGCATTGCAGAGAACCAGTCAGGTTTCCAGGTTTAATTGTTCATGGTAGTGTATATAAAATGAAGTTCTGTCTGTGCCGTGTGCTGCTCACTACTGCCACTGCAGCCAGCTGTATTCCCACAGCACTGAATAGGGCTTTGTCAGCGGAAGGTCATCTCTGGGTAGGGCTGTATGAGGGATTTCATTATTTTTCTTTGTCGGCTTAGTACTGTCCTCTCATCCAGGACAGCGAGCAGCGGTGCGCAATGAATAAAATAAGTTCAAATTCAACAGGCTCCAAAATAAATACAGAAAGAGGCTAGCTGCAGAGCATATAAGGGTATGGTACAGTATGGGTGTGTGTGTGTGTGTGTGTGTGTGTGTGTGTGTGTGTGTGTGTGTGTGTGTGTGTGTGTGTGTGTGTGTGTGTGTGAGTGAGAGAGAGAGAGAGAGAGAGAGAGAGAGAGAGAGAGAGAGAGAGAGAGAGAGAGAGAGAGAGAGAGAGAGAGAGAGAGAGAGATATATATAAAGTCTATCCCATTATATAACAGAGATGATTCTTCACTTAAAGTGGCCCGTCCAGCGATGTGCAGCTATGGGATCAGAGAGTAGTGGAGATTAAGGAATGAGAGAGGGGGGACAGGAGTAGCTGAGGAGAGAACTGCACCAGCTCTTCCTGCTAAACTCCTGCATCCAATCCCCCATGATCACTCCCATTTTCAAGGGTCATCGTTTTCAGTTTTTACACATTTTCACCTGGGCAAATCAGTTTAAACTGATTTTAAAGTCTATCCAACAGCCCCCCACCCACTTCAAGATTTAGTAAGATTTCTGCAGATGTTCCTTTCCACAGAAAGCACAGCTGTAGCATTAAAGGAGCAGGCATGTTAAACGTTATGACAGTAATTACGTAAGATGCTCTGATGTCCATGCAAACGCATCTTTGTGAGTTGAGTACATTACACAACAAAATAATTTGGCTGAAAAATGTCATTTATTAATAAAAGTAGGACAAACTCAGCACCTGACCCCAGAGGCTCTTCTTCCACCATTTTTCAAAGACAGTGACAACAAATGACGTTTGCAAACGCATACCTCAAGTGAAACCCCCGGCCTACATGCTCCACACCCAGAAACCTAACCGATAACTGTTAGCATGAATGAGAGAATCCACTAGCATTGACTGGAAAAGTTAAAATGCCGATATTGCTTGTGCTGTGTGTGAAAGTTGATAACATGCTCCTCACTGTATCCTCTACACAGCTCCTTTGACCCTTACCTTCAGGGCTTCTCTTGTAAAACTCTTCTAGAACATGCACCTACGTCACTGGGTTTCCAATTGCATTGCTCCTGTGGTGTTTATTGAACATTGAAATCCCACAGCCCTCACCCCACCTAAGGCTGAGGTGGCGGAGGGGACTCTGTGGGGAGGGACTCAGAGGGTATTTGGGATCGGAACTACCCCCCTCGCTATATAAATCCCCTCCGCCACCCTGCAGTGTTCCAGCTTCCTCTGTCTTTCATTGCAGTCTTTCATTCTTTCTCACATGTTCTCAATCTGTTTGTAGTCTGTCCTCAGTGATGTGGTGTCTGTCCTCCGTTTTCTCCTTGGCATAGCCATTTTTCTCCTGGATACAGGCACTTTGTCAATACTCATGGCACTTTGTCAATAGTCATGGCACTGCAAACATAATTCATCCGATTAGACAACCTACTCTCCTTCGGATCACATTGTGTTGCTAATCGGTTTAAATTTTAAGATGTCATGAAATCAGTAAGAACTTCATAAATACAGCAGTTAAAGTAATAACATTCATACTGTTTGTTTTCCAAGTATTAAATGCTAGGAATGCACAAATTTACCACAGACATTTGATCCAGGTGGTCAAGACAACACTTTAGTGAAACCTCCGATAAATCGCCTGAGTTCCTGATCCACCAGGCCATCTGACTCAGTATCAGCCAGAGAGTTCAGTCATTATTACCAGCGGGGTCCTGTCCGACCAGTCACCCACATCTCCCCGGCCCTGGGCCAGGGTTGTGCCCTGCCAGAGCATGTTAGCACGATGCTGACACACTCGCAGCCCTCGCCAAGGCCGCACAGTTAAGTGTCTGGAGGCCAACATCCAATTAAATCTATATCCACTAGATGGCAGCACCAAGCTAGAGTACAGCCACCATTGGCGATTCAGTTGGAAGCCTGTAAATTCAATTGTTCATATGAAATCTTTAAGATTTTAAGGGGGGATCTGTTTGTGTTTGTTGATACATGTCTTTAAATGATGTAAGAGGCCCTGTCTGTGTTGTATTTATTATTTGGTAACTGGGTGTCTGTCTGTCTGTCTTTGACAGTGTGGTGCTCTTAGGTGGGCCACCGTAGAAGAATTGTAGCCACACTGTGTGTGAGAGAGAGCGGCTATCTGCCCCCATGTCTGCCCCTGCCAACCGCAGATCTGCAGGATCACGCAGGTACCTGCTCGCCTCCCTCCCCTGTCCCTCCTGCCTGCTGATTTCCTGGTTTCCCCCTCCTCTGGCTCCTCCTTAAGTCCCTGCTACTACCACAGTGCTCTCATATCTCTCCCTTCTACTGTCCCAGAGCGGCCTGTTTCCACCCCAGCCTTACTCTGTCTCTTTTTCCGTCTAAAGTGTCAAAAGTCTACCCCCCTCCCACAATCACCCTTTAAATTTGAAGCTTGACCTGAGAAAATAACATCATTCAGGTCCTGATTGAACCTGAAAGTTTCGCTTTCTGAAGTTTGTAATTTGTGAGACGCATCACTCAGCCTCCCAGGAACTCGACTCTCTGCAGGGGGAATTGCGTCAGCCCTTTTGCGCTGCCCATTCTTTTGCCAAAATTGATTTTTTTTTCTTTTACCCAGCAATTGCCATGCTTGCTCCAATAGCCAAGAGGGAAAAAGGAAAAGGATGATGAAAAAAAATCACTTCAACTGCAGCCTGCAGAGAGCAGAATTTCCTTAACTGTACTCTTCAGAGAGCAGAGCTTCCTTAACTATACTCTGCAGAGAGCAGAGCTTCCTTAACTATACTCTGCAGAGAGCAGAGCTTCCTTAACTATACTCTGCAGAGAGCAGAGCTTCATTAGCTATACTCTGCAGAGAGCAGAGCTTCCTTAACTATACTCTGCAGAGAGCAGAGCTTCCTTAACTATACTCTGCAGAGAGCAGAACTTCCTTAACTATACTCTGCAGAGAGCAGAACTTCCTTAACTATACTCTGCAGAGAGCAAACTTCCTTAACTATACTCTGCAGAGAGCAAACTTCCTTAACTATGCTCTGCAGAGAGCAGAGCTTCATTAGCTGTACTCTGCAGAGAGCAGAACTTCCTTAACTATACTCCGCAGAGAGCAGAACTTCCTTTACTATACTCTGCAGAGAGCAGAACTTCATTAGCTGCAGTTCTCATATAGTTCATCTGCCTGAGAGATGTGAGTTGTTACACAAACTGAGCGCAGGATCACTCCTCCTGACAGAACATGGTAGCTGTCCACTGGTGTTGTTGTAGCTTTTATTTGACAGTGAACAATGAATGTACAACATCATATAAACTTTACAGACATTTCCAATAATAGAATAGCATGTCATCTTTTGACATTGTTGCTATATTTCTGTGTTTGACTTTAATGTATTATACTTTTTATTTCCTGAGGACTCTTCCAGTGGAGGTTTGGGGTTTCTGGACCCCTGATTTGAAAATCAAGAAGCGGAGCCCTTTAGAATCTATAGCACCAATTTAAAGAAAAAAAAACACTAGACCTGATGGTTTTATTAAATGGAAATGATCATTGTCACCTAGTGCGCAGAACTTTCCATTCATCTCCAGTTTTCTTTGGTGAGACCTTTTTAATTGATACTACTGGCATCATGTAGATCGGCATTACAAGTAGTATCACTATTTATGTTGCGCTTGGAGCCAAAATGGCTTCTAGGCTTGAACCAAGCACTCGCCCTCTCTCTTGTTTCTCTCCCCAGATTCAACCCTCTGAAGGCTCTGCAGCCGAAACGCCGCTTGCAGCAAATGTTGTCATCCCCTTCCCCCTCAGTGTGAGAGACATTCTGTTACTGTCTCAGAACACACACACACATTTTACGGTTACAGTCACACACATACAGACTTGGGTCATATGAAGTATGAATTTGAAATACTTTTTAGTTTCTGGGAAGTTGTGTAAACCCTCCTGCATATTCCCTCAGAATTGGCAAAGAAACAAGTTACCAGCCATAATGGCAATATATGAAAGATGAAATGTGTTTTTAATATTGATGAAATTGATGATGATTGTGGAGTTATCAGTAATATGCAGGAATTTTACCGGTGCCTGAAGGGTTTTTAAGTATTTCAAATAATACCCCCCACACACACACACACACACACACACACACACACACACACACACACACACATATATATATACACACACACATGCCCATATAGTAGAAAAGCAGGAACACAATACACTAAAATCCATGGCCCTATATTCACCTGGAGGCTTCTCCTTTACAGATATGTATATGGCTGAACTGGCCCAGCCTCCCCTGTGAACGATAGGGTTTAAGCCGGTTAAGTTTGTTGGATCCACACTCGGTAGTGGCTACTTCAGTTCGTCCAGGCGTCTGTTGATGTGTGAATAGAATATACACTGACATGGGCAGGGCGTAATTGCCTATGCTTCTGCGGTGTGTAAAAAGCAAGCATGCCATCAGGTGAATCAAAGGAGTCACACGTTCATGGCTGTGGGAAAAGATTTTTGAGGCCCAACAGCCCCTCTGAGTTTGGGGTGGGAAAGAAGGGGGATTAAACACAAAAATAGGTTGTGACCCTGCAGGATCAGGGTTTAGGGGCCTGACTTTTTCACATTTTATACAGAACCCCACAGTTTCATAACCCTCACTGTCTCTCAGTCCCCCTAAGTCTCGGTCAAACCCAACACATACACATAAAACACAAGATGCACATTGCTTGTATAGAGCTAGCTCCCCTGTGTGCCTGCCTTGTGAACAAATGACTTTTTATTTTTTCTTTCCTTGCTCTCTAGGCTTGTTTCTGCTGCTTTCCTCTGTCTCCTTTTCTGTTGCTGCTATCTTAACCTGCCTCATCTGCTCCTCCTTCCCACCCATCATCTCTAAGATGTGGCTGTAATGTTTTGGCTGGTTCTGCCAGTATGGAACACTTACCTGCTCCAGTGCTGGGGCTCAGTGATTGGTGAAACTCCAGTCCTCCCACACAGCAGGTTACTTTTGATTGGTTCGCCAGAGTCACATGCTCCTGGAGGACTAGGGTTGCCCATCACCGCAGTGACCCCTCCTCCACCTCCTCACTAATGAATTTGAAAATGAGCACAATTACTTTTTAACTCACTTTTTTCATTTTTAAATCAAATTTAATTTTCATGTTTTCATTTTAGTTAGTAAGTTTCTCTGTTATTTATTTTCTAAGTTCTCTAGGTGTTTGGAGTAGGAACAAATCCAGACAAATTTTACCACTCAATTTGTCTGTATTGTTTGTGCTGAGATAAAGGAGCGTGCACATACAAACCACGGCCTGTTTTGTTTCCATTGCTGGAGGTCTGTTTTCATGAAAAGCAGAGGCATGCAATATTCTGACTTGGTGTCACAAATAATTAGCGACCAGAACAGGATAAGTTCTGTCTCTCAAAACTGAAGCTAAGTGCTTTAATTGTTGCACAACCTGCCCTGTGTTGATTTTTTGTTTTCATTTAAATGAGTAATGCGAGAACAGGGAAACTAAGTAAATAATGAAATCATTTATGAGGATATATGGATCGGTCATTTTGTCTGGTTGGCTTTGGTTCCAATATTAACATCCTGGGTCTTTATTCTCCCCTGTAATACTGACTAATTCTGGCTGAGGTTTTGGGCCTAACTAAGCTGTATAGCCAAAAATGTACATTGTTATTCTCCTCAGCCTGTCACAGTTGTTTTTGCTCAAATGGACAACAGTGAAAATAATTGTCTGTTTCTTCCGGCAGTTGAAGTTTTACTGAATGGACCACACCTGCCTTTTGTCCTGCAAAATAAAACATTTAATTTGGTTGGATTTGTTGTACTTGTTGAGCCTACTTTAGCTTCTGAACTACAGCTGTCACAACCCCCCTCTCATGTGTCTGTAATGGCCTCTTATTTCTGGATCAGTTTTGACTATTGCAGGTTCATAGAGCTAGACTACATTCCCATGGAGACAGGCTTTATGGTTTCAATGCGCCAAAGTCGTGGATTTCTCACGCCACAAACGCCGGAGCGACACAAGCGGTCAGCACCTTCCACCCGACAGCTCCCATCTCCCAGTCTCACATCACACATCCACGGCCACACGCAGATCACCTGCACACCATCACCTGCAACTCACAGGAGTGTTGTCCTCATTCCAGACTTTGTTTTGCCATTGGTTGCAGTAGTCTAGAAATACAGTGTATTTTGTTCTTTGTTTCAATTTTTGTGCTGTTTTTTTTTTTTTTTGTTTTGTTTTTTTTTTTTTTAAACAAAGCATTTTCAAGCTTCTGTCTATTCTTTTCATTTTTTTTTTTTTTTTTGCACCCATATTTAGCATTTATTTTGACAGACCCCCTGTGGTTTGAAATTGTGTTTTTATAGTGTATGTGTCTTGTGTGTGTTTAGAGAAGATCTGATGAATGTTGTTACTTTTTGGGGGTTTTTGTCTTTGCTGAAGTCTCTGTTCAGTGTAGCGCTCTGTTTTGGCATGAGGCAGTGATGTTTGTGTGGTGTTTGCCCCAGACGGACTCCTGCTCCAGTCAGCACCAGGGATCCTTATGGAAACTCTTCCCTCAGCAGCAGCAGCAACTCTGGGTCCTGCAAGGGCAGTGATGGAAGTCCTACACCCAGGTAAGACACACCACCACCCTGGGAAAGACAAGCCCCACACCTGGGCTAGACACACCTCAGTCTCAGGTAAAACACACCCCACACCTGGGCAAGACACACCTCAATCACAGGTAAAACACACCCCACACCTGGGCAAGACACACCTCAATCACAGGTAAAACACACCCCACACCTGGGCAAGACACACCTCAATCACAGGTAAAACATCTCCCATAACTCATGTAAGACGCATTTCAATCCTACATAAGATATACCCTCACATCAGGGTAAAACATACTTAATTCCCAGGAAGGTAAGACGAAGACCCAGGTCATGGTAAGTAAGTCCTCCTATCACAGAGACACACATGTTCTTGAGTGCCATTTTCACACTCAGGTAAAATAGTTCCCTCTCAACTCCATTCATTGACTCAATGACCAACCACCCAAAAAGGGTGATGTCTCATGTATGCATACATATTCCCATTAAGATGTAAATATGTCACCCAGTTACTGTGGGGTACAGTATCTCCTCCTTTCCCCTTTAATCTGCTCTTCCCCTTCTTGGCCATTCCCCTCTCCTTAGGCGTCACCTGAAGTACACGTCCTGCAGTGATAACCATGGGATCCGGCCCCCACCCCCCGAGCAGTACCTCACTCCCCTGCAGCAGAAGGAGGTGTGCATACGACACCTGCGAGCCCGACTGAAAGAGTCTATCGACAGGCTGCAGGACAGGTGAGCAGCCGGCAGTTCCCTCTCCATGCTGCTGTGTGGGACAGGATTTCATGTGCTTCAAATATTTTATTTGTATTTGAGCATAACCTTGTTTATTGTTTGGTGCAAAGGTTCCCAAACCTAGCCCACTGCCAACTTTATGAGTGAATGCATTTCAAGTGATTTAAAAAGTGACCTAATGTTTGAATATGAAATTGCACATTCATTTAATGTGTCAAAACAACCACATAAAATAAAAGGAGAAGAACCCAGCTCAGAGGGGAGCCCATCTGCTTCTGGCCGTCCCCAGCAGAGCATAATGCAAACTGTCCAGTCAGTGTAGGCCAGCAGGAGGGTCCAGGTCTAGCTTTAGTTGTACGATCAGGTACAGCTTCTGACAGCAGCCCAGAGCAAGAAGAGGGGAGGAACATAATAGTACTGTGCATGTATTTATAAGTTGCAGAAGAAAATATTTCTGTCTCTTTCTCTGTCTCATTCTCTCTTTCCTGCTGTCACTCTCATTCTCTCGCTCTGTCTTTCCCTCTCTCTGTGTCACTCTTTCTCGCTCTCGCTCTCTCCCCTTCCTTGCCTCCCGCTCAGGGATACTGAGATTGAGGAGCTGAGGACGCAGCTCTCCCGCATGCAGGAGGACTGGATTGAAGAGGAGTGCCACCGCGTGGAGGCGCAGCTGGCCCTGAAGGAGGCGCGGAAGGAGATCCAGCAGCTGAAGCAGGTGATCGACGTGGTGCGGACCAACCTGAGCGACACGGACACGGGCACGGTGCAGAAGTACTTCCAGGACATCAACGTGCAGAACCGCAAGCTGGAGTCCCTGCTGTACAGCATGGAGCTGGCACAGAATGGCTCGGCCAAGGATGACGAGGGCGCGGGGGGAGGGGCCCAGGTGGGGACGGGGTCGTGCGAGGGCTCACCAGCCCGCTCGCTCACCCGCAGCTCCACCTACACCAAGCTGAGCGACCAGGCACTGGCGGACAAGAACGGGAACGCGCCCGACTTCCCCAGCCTGTCAGGGGAGGAGACCCAGGACAGCGGCTTCGTCTGTGGGGACAGCAGGGCCAGCCGGGCCGACCTGCTGCTGGAGGCGGCCTTCCTGTCGGAGGAGACTGCATCCCTGCTCAGCGCCTACTCCCGCATGCCGCACTCCTCCACCTACGAGAAGCTGTGCAGCACGGAGAAGGTGCTGCCCCTGAGGTGCAGCAGCACGAGTGGCAGCCTCAGCCACCCTTGCCTGTCCCACCACCACCACCTCTTCCTCCATCACCTCAGGGAGCAGGCCATCCAGACAGACTGTGGCCCGGCCTACAACCCTGACCTGGACCCCATCACCGAGAAGGCATTTAGGTCCCAGGCCTGCAGCCCCACCTCCACCTGGCTCTCCGAGGAGGGCGAGGACTTCGACACCATCACCACAGCGACCACCACAGCCGCAGACCCCGCCCCCCGCCTCCGGCCCCGCTGCCCTCCTCCCTTTCTTCCTCCACCTGCGTAGAACTGCCTCCTCTGGAGGACGAGGAGGTCACGGCTGCCCCTCCCCCCCAAACCTGCCAGCCCAGGAGTGTCACGCCTCCGACCGACCAGGACAGAGTGACAGTGGTGGAGGTGGAGGAGGAGGAAGAGGAGGATGGCATTGGAGGTGGAGCAGCTGAGGCAGATGAGGAAGAGGAGTCCACTTCAGGCTCCCCCCAGCGGAGCTACTGGAGCCGCCACTTCCTGGTGGATCTGCTGGCAGTGGCCATGCCCGTGGTGCCCGCCATGGCCTGGCTGTGCCGCGCCCCGCGCCGCGAGGGCCAGCCCGTCTACAACATCGGCTCCCTCCTGCGTGGCTGCTGCACGGTCGCCCTGCACTCCCTCCGCAGGGGCGGCAGCACCTGGCACTACCCCGCCAGCTCCGGTGGGGGCAGGAGCGCGCAGATCTGAAAGCGCCACGTGTCCTTCAACTGCCACCTTCAGCGCACAGCCCGCTGCCCTTCTGGTCCCCAAATCATTTCACTCCTCTGCTTTAAAGAAGAGAGGGGCACACGTAGCTGAGTTAATGACAGGACAAGGGACAAGCCTGACTCCTGACCTATTTGACCTTTGACCCCTTCCTCTCTTGTGTTGTGGACCAGACCCTTCCCCCCTACTGACCCTCCCTCTTCCAGGTCTGCTTGACGGCACCAGGGCTGACTCATGTTTGGTTGACTCGAATCAAAATGTCCTCCTGGAATCCAGAAATGGTGGTCGATCTTTCTGTCTGTTGGTCTATGTGTCTGTGCACCTGTTCGTCTATGTCGGTACATGTACAGTAGAAGGGTATCACGTTAAGTCAGTCCCTGTGGGCGAATGAATGAGTGTGTGTGTGTGTGTGAGATCTTAAACTTACTTGTTGCGGTGAAAAAGAAGGGAAAGCCAAAGCACCCGGATGACAAATAATGATTGTTGTTACTGTTACAGTGATGATATTGAGTGACTGAGTGACTCTGATTCCCCAGTCACAATGATATGGACCACTTTCTCTCACTCGATGTTGGTCGTTGGTTTTTCAGCTTTGAGAACGTGCTGCTTGTCAGCAGATGCAGTGCTTCACTTGTATACCAGACCAAATCCACGATTTTAGATACACATATCAGTGAACCATTTTCAACCAGATAGTACACACACCTGTGCTGGTGTCTTGATGTTAGTAGAATGTCAGTCTTTCTTTTTCTTGATATTCGTCAGGAAGGGAGGAGGGCATGAGTTGTGCAGAAGGAGCAATTGTAAATTATTATTATTTTAGTGGTCATGATAAGGGTGTCCACCATCTACTCTTAGTCACAACTCTAAAAGTATGTTCACATTAGGAAGGGCATTAAGTAGCGGTTTGTATGTTTTCAGCTGGTGGCATGTACAGCTCTCCTGTGACTCCATTAGCAGGGCACACAGGTGACACAGGGAGATTTGTTTCTCATTGCAACTGCAGTAGGAGTGTGCAGCCACCACTCTGAAACCAAACTGTTACATTAACCTACAGAGACCTTTCAGGGAATAGGGGTAGGGTTAGAATGTGCTTACACAATTGCTGGCTGAAAACAATTTTGAATTTGTTTATAGCATGTTAAAATCTGCCCGGGCTGCAATCTCTGTTACCCCTTTTTAGCAGAAGGCTCAGTTGAGTGAAAAGGCTAATGTGAGCATACTGTTATGATTTAATGATATTGAGGTTCTCCTCCCTGTAACTGTTTAATTTAAATGCAGTTTTTAGCACTTATAGTTGCTCTTTGTTCTGTTTATTTCTGTGTTCAATTATTTATGCAACCAACAGGGTTAAAGTCATGCAGAGTTCAAATGAAAACCAAGTCTAAACCAGTCTGCCAAAAGATAAGTCACACTTTTGACGTAAATAAAAAGCATAAGAAGCTGGCTTCATCAAATATCATTCTTCAAAACCTGCTGTCAATATACAGTCACATTATTTGGTTCTTTGATTGCACTATAATTCACTTTATGAGGCTAGCTGTTACTTGAAGTTCAGATTGCTTTGGATATCTCCAAATCCATGTCTTCACCGGCAGTGGGCTGGGTGTGTTAGTGTAATATAATTCCAAACCAAGATGAATGATTTAAATTCATAAATATATTATAAAGACGTAGTAAAAAATAATATCAACTATGTTAGATGAATTTATCTTGCAGCTATAATTGCACTGGATATTCAGTCAGAGCTATACTGTATGTCTGTAAATCTTTCTGGGTAGCTCTTACACATAATTTTCCCTTTGAGAACTAAATAAGAGTTGCCTTTTTGTTGCTGTAACATGTCGCCTATTTTTTCTGTTGACAATCTCCTCATGGTAGAGCTCAGTGAAGTCACAGTGTGGCTGATTCATTCCTGTGTCTGTTAGTGATACTCGCCATCACTTTAAAGCTCTTAGGACTTATTAGAAAACTGATAAACAGACATTACTGAATGAGTGATTTAACTGTTCAAAATCCACATTCGGCTGTAATGCAGCTCTCACCTCATTAATGAACAAATGTTTTCTTCTAAAGACCTGTCAGAATGTTTTTTGCTTGTCATGTGTGACATTTCTGTTGTGTATTTATCCTGAAATTCATGAATTCCTTCAATATCCAATAATGAGAGATATGGGAAGTCTCTGAATTTATTTCAAAAGCCATAATTGTAGTATGGGGGCAAATGGTTCTGGCCTATATGATGATAAACTGGAGAGCTTAATGAATGACTATCAGCATTGATCCTTACCCAGTGGATGAGAGGAGTCTCTCAGCTCCATGATTCCTGCAGCTCTGTCTCAGTCCACCAGGGGGCACTGTGTGTTTTGGGACGTTCATAGACTGAATTTGTTGCACGACTGGGAAAACCTGGACCACACTGGACAACTATGCAGCTGGAGCCCTGTTTAATGAACACTGATACCCTTCCGGGTGGAAACCAGTGGTACGGACACTTATATAAGTCATGACTCTCAATGTACTCATTTTGATCACAGAACTTATTCTCCACTTTACAGTAGTAGTAGAATGTATGTTTGATTCTTTGGAAAGACTGAAAACAGCCAAAGGTGTTGTAGTTTAATGAAATCGCCACTGATTTGCTTTGATGATGTGTGATTCTAGATATGGTAGTAGAGTACAGACAAAATAGTGGAAATTTGGGAAGTAGAGCGGAGCACTCCCATATCCTCCCCAAGCAAGGATGCTGAAAACACATTTTCTTCAAAGTGTATAACCGATAATTGAATTTCCATGCACTCTCTCCCCTGTGGTCCATAAAGAAAATAAAAACAAACAAACAGCACTGCCTGTCGCAGAGCCACTATTGATTGCCGCAGTTAAAAGGGCATTCCTTATTGTCAATTACATGCCAATTACAGCCTATTTGCTCATGCTTTGTGTTTTGCTTTTTTGAAGAGTAATTTGTGTTTTGTTTATATTTTTCTTAATTGGTGTAGTAACTCCCACATCTCTGTGTGCTGGGCCAACAGGCCACAATTGTGGCGGGTGCCCTGAGCGCTCATAAAGAGTGTTGTTTCCTGTGGGTCCCTCCAGCTGTGAGAGACCCAGGCCATTCTGTTTACAGAGCACATAGCATGAAGGCAAGCAAAAAGAGAGGAAGACACAAAGCCTTTAAAGGCTTAAATCACCCTGTCCCCTTCACCTAAAATGCTGCAGTATACTGTCGCCTCCTTGTCTCTGTACAGCTGGAGCATTGGGTGACATTTGAACATCATCCCGATCAATATTTTGTGTGCCCAGGTATGCCTCTGAATTACACCCCTGTGCTGGGAAATAGCTTGGTGGTCTTGGTACTGAGGTGTGCAGACATGCATATACTAGTGTGTACATGTGATGGCGTAGGAGGATTATTTTACATTTCTTCAGCAAGGTAAAAAGTATTTGAATTTCAGTAGCCATTTGTGTGGGAAGCAACATTCTTTAGCTTGCTTGGAGTAAGTGTGCTCACTAATGACTGCATTGGCAGTACACAAGGGTGTGTGTGGAGTGATTTAGAAATTGTATCCCAGACTTCATACTTCTCATTCAACCCCATCACTACTGATCTCTGATCAGTATTGAGCTCTAGGTTGGAGAGCAGCAGGCTGCTCCTCACGTGACTGTCTCACTGATCTGAGATCAGCACTGTTTTGGGAAAAGTGAGGCTGGAATGCAGTCCTCTGACTCTGCAAACACACTTGTTCCCCTGCAGCTGAATCCACATCCTGCTATGTTTGGCAGCACCATCTGTTCCTCTCCACTTCTAATGTGACCTCATTTAACCCGACACATGCACCTCTGAGGCCCTCGATCATAGATATACAATTACTAGATTTGTTGGAAGCTGTAATTGGTTGTAATTGGTGTACAATAACACAAAAAACACAAAGCCCTGTGTGGAAGTGCCACAGCGCATGTGGTCTTTCTGTCCACGTGACATTTCAGACTTTCTGCTGCTGGAACAGACATCATTTTGCTGTGCTAATTCTGTTATGCTGTTTATGTTTAGCTTACAGGGTGTCAGGGATGGGGAACTAAACCAGCCCAATCTGCCTGTGTTCAGACCTGGGGTTAGGTAGAGTACGCAGGCCTAATACCTGTGTGCAACTTTTACTATGAATGACAAATGCCGGGTTTCCCTGTAAATTTGATTTTCCTAGCCCTGTCTGACTGCCGGTCTGCTGGGTGCCTTCAGAATGCAAGATTGTTGAATGTGCATCACTGCACTGTGCATTGATTACTGAATTTTTGGTTGTAGTATTGGCCAAGACTAATGATCAGTGGTAAAAATTTATAAATCAAAGAGTAATTGCCAGTATTGCAAAAGAGTAAAGGGTGGGTGATCATAATAAAAAATTAAAAAATCATCTAAATCATCACATTTCAAATTGCTTTGTATTAACTTTTTTTAAAAGTCATTTTGAACGTTCATCACACATACACCAGGGTATATATTTATGTATGGGTATATTTATATGTGTCATTCAGTGAGGAAACAGAGGATCCCCACAAGTATGAATGAGGAGATTCGGTGCGGTTTCAGGACGGCATCCCCCGGAAATCTTGTGTCACCTCTTAGAGGTTGTTTTCTTTTCTGCCAGCCTGTCAGATAGCCTTCTGTCTCTCCCCCTGAGAACACAGGCACTTAAAAACAGCAGTGTGCATTTTGCACTACAGCTACTGCAGTAGAACTTGCAGCTGAAGAATTGCAAAGCAAAATTTAATGCAATTTTGACCCCTGGACTCCCAGCTGTACTTTGAGCTCAATTTGGAGATTCAAACCGTCGTTACGCTGTTAAATCCTGGATAAATATTTTATATTTTTAACAGCTAAAACCTTCATATGTGGTTAGATCAATCCAGATTTCAGGATGTTTTGCATTGATTTGCTGGTCAGCCTAGTGCATCCATTGGAATCCAAGCCGGTTGTGTAAATTGGTATGGGATATCTTTGATGTGCCTGCAAGAGAATACATGTAAAAATCATCTGCTGAATGTAAGCTCACTCGAGCCAAGAGAGATGATGTACAATAATAATAACAGAAATGTTAATAACAATCAACAAAGGCAATAGAGTCAAACCATGTTCTTGTGTTGTGTTGATTTTGTGGACATTTCTCAATCTGCATAGTGTCTTTGTCTGGGTCTGTGCGTGCATCTGTGTTACCTGGACAGCTCTGCAACTATTCTGACCCATATCTGCTTTCATTTTAATCACGCTCAATCCTTCCCGTTGCTCTCTGTAGTCTCAGATAGTCACTGCGCTTTGGTTTTGGGATGCTCGGACCCCCCCTCCCCTCCCGCTCCCATTCAGCAAGCAACCAGTAGAGTCCTACCTCTGCCCCCCTTGTTCCCTTTAACTTTGCGTATGCAACAGCGGGTAGCAGCAGTCCCAGAGAGGTTGCGTTTAATACTGGGAGTGTGATGGGTGTCCTGGAAAACCTGAAAGCTGGTGCAAAGAAGTTTTCTTTATAGGTTTCATTTATGATGTCATAATCAGTCCAGCTAATGGATAATACCATCAACCTGAAGGTAACTATGAGCACTATGATGAAAATGGAATTCACAAAAATCTGTGGGTTATTACATTTTTAGTACACCCCTCAAAATCAGAGGGGAGGAGGGGCGAAGAGAGCAACCAGTGTTAATATTGACAAATCAATCAAATCAATGTGAAAAAGATTTTAATGGCAATATTAATGTGTGCTCACATCACTCACTGCTGTACCATTTTCACCACACCATACTGTATAAAACAAAACCAGAAGCCTACATATTAAAGCATGGAAAATGAACTGACTTGCTCTATCCTTTCTTAAAATCATTGATCAATTTTAATTACCTTGATGATTTTTCTGAACATTTGATTTCCAAATCCTCTGTTGTGAGTTGCTTTATGTTTTACACATCATAGAACATGTCTGGAACTCAAAATGCCTTTGATCTAAACTGAAAACCTTTTACAAACGGCCTTTTTAGATTTACCCCCAGAAGGAAGGCTGGCAGACAGGCACTGAGAGACCATTGCTGGATGGATCAACAGCAGGTATGGTCATGGAGCAGCTCCAAACGCACACCTTATCTACAGATTTGCTTTTGAATTTGAGAACACTCATGTGGTTTTGAGAAAACACAGGAACAGATTCGGGGTGGTGATCTCAGACAGTACGACATTATGACACTTAAAATGCATAACAAAGCAGGCTGTCCCATATACCTCAGCCTGTTAAAAGCCTCTGGCCTTCCCTCCAACTGCATGCTTGTGTTTTTTAGTGAGAGCAGGAACTTGTTTCAGGATACAGCAAGCGCCCCGAGGGCCTTGAGAGACTGAGCAGAATTGGTGTGATGACAGAATATTCTTTTAATATTAAGGTTGTAAAACATTAATTATAAGGTAGCTCACACTGGTTCACCTGATGTATGAGTCACACATAGAAATGATCATGTTTTCATTCTGTCTCTGCACTAAAACAAGTTATTTCATAATCGGCTCATCTACGTTGATGAAGAGTTGAGCTAATTAATATTGACTGGTTTCTTGCAGTGGATGGACCAATACATGGGAGTACTTTTACTTTCTGAGGCAGGGGTTTTTCCACCTCTGAGGTGAGTCACGTCCCAGCTTCAGCACAAATACTGAGCCAACTGTGCTCCGTGATGTGAAAGTCAAACGGTAATCCAGTCCTTTCATTAAGTCAGTAAGTCCAGTCAGTAAGTTCATGGACATCTTTGTGCCTTATGTTAGTTTGTGGTTCGTATACAGTTAAATCTTATTTATACAAAGCTTTTTACGTGTGACATCACAAAGCAGCTTACATTGTTCTGTAATAATTTAAATTATTATTGTCTATAATTGAAATCAGTGGTCATCATCCCTGTTTATGGAGCATTGTGGTGTATGCTGGTTTTGTGCTGTCAGAACATGAATTTAAATGGGTATTTTTCTACAACAGGAATGGAAACAATGTATGCAGATATGAGTTAACATTTTATTGGTGCATTTTTGCAGTCTGTTTTCTGGCAACATCTGAAGGTCCGACATTGAGAGCCATCCCTATAAAACCTGGTCTTGTGCACATCTTGCACTCAAAGTGCATGTACATTACCATGATTTGTAATTATGTCAATTTTTATTTCTCACTTTATGTTAACATGTACAAGGCCTGTTCTCAAAAAGGGATTCATAACAATGTGTCTTTCCTCAGAAGACAGATGAAAAATATAAAACGTTAGTACAGTGAGGGGCATGCAGAATTGGTTTGGAGTTTTGTGGTTGTTAATAGCAGTGCAGACCTCCCTGACTGTCTGACATGTGCACATTTTTGCACTCCTGCTGAAACCACACCCTCACAAACAGCCCACAGCAGACAATGTGGGGAACTTTGTAATGCACTACTTCATTTTAATGAACCTCTGATGTCCTGCTCTGCGGTCAGAGTTTAATCCAGATCAAAACAGTGGTACAAACATCAAGCTCTTGCATTCAACGTTCAACAAAACCTAGGACCAAAAAAAACGTCTTTTTTTTTTTACCAGAAGGCAATTTTTATTCTTATAATTATTTTGAGGTTACATCAGCATATAAATTTCCGTAAGTACTAACATTTTACTTGATGACTGCAACAGCTGTCAAAGAATATATATCTAAAACGCACTTCAAAACAAGAATATATGTTACCAAAAAAAAAAGTACATTTTTTTGACCCACCACTGTCATTATTTCAGTCACATAAACCTGAATGTGTCCTAGTCTTAAAGGGTACCTTTGGTTACTTCATTACACTGGAAGTGGGTTCTGTTGAAGATAACCAGCACCATGTACATCACAGTGCATTGTATGTTCAGCTGAACACCTCTCCTGGGTTAAATCACGATAAAAAAAAACAGTTGAGAGCTTTTATAACGTAACGCCCGGTGCCCTTTAATCTAAGGAAACTTCAGCCTGACCTACCATCCAAGGGGCACTTGGTAGATAATGCACTTACAATGAAAGACTCAAGGACACTTCTTCCAGGAACCATCAATCAAATCTTGAAGAAATGTTACAAAGCTCTTGAGTTACAGTTAACCTACTCTGTTGATCATTCAAATTTACAGCACAGGCCCTGGGGTTTTTTGATTTTTTTTTTTTTTTTTTTGAACAGACTGACAAACCACAAAGATGCCTTCCAAGTTTTTCCTGTGGAGGCTTTGGACTCTGACAAACAATTATGGGTCACATGAATTACAAAAGGTGTACTGTCAAATAAAAAAATAGAGATAACTGTATAATTGGCTATAATGGCAGATTATATAAAAATGACAAGTAAAAATCAACAAAGAAACTAGTAACACAAGAACTTTGAACTACAATTGAAAGAGGCAACTTTTGAGATATGTTAAGATGAGGATGATGATGACGATGGCGATGATTGTGCTAAAGGAAGAGTTTCAGTACAGCGAGAGATCTTATGTGAATTATAAGAGCCCCAATGGGAATGGTCAGAGGATGGGCGCCCCTCCCTGGGGCCCATTCCTTTCAGACCCTCACACCTCAGGCACGGAGTGGTCCATCGCTGACCTCAGGAGACCGGAGGACATTCTACAACACAGAAGCAGGAATTCAGAGGGACACTGACAATACTGTACTCCAGCATCGCAGCCCTGTGTCTTTTCAGGACATGGGTCACATGATCAGATCACAATGGGCCTGACAATGACAATACTGTACTCCAGGATCAGGGTCCTGTCCTTTTATTAGACAAGCGTCATGTGACCAGAGCATGGCATTGTTGCCCTTTGGCCCCCATGTAGTGTTACTCAACAGTAGTCTTGCCATTAGTTTGATAAGGATTCTTGTTCTTTGAAAATGCACTGACACAATACCTTGCTATTGTATTTGCATATGTACATATTTACATATTGTGTAAATATTTACACAATTACATTAAAAAATATTGTGTAAATATTAAAAAGCTGTTTTACTTTTTGAAACTTTACATAAGTGATGTCTAACAGGGAAATATCTTCCTTTTTGAGGCAGACAGAGTAAATACAATTGAGAGTTTTAAAATATTCACACATTGCTACTTAGGCATCTATCCCACCAGTAATAAAGTAAGTTTGGAACGTTCCATCAGTTTATGCCAATGGCAGATGTATTGAAAAGTAATTTTTTAGCCCAAATATATTACTTTTGTCAAACTGATATTACCAAATACATGCAGATATAGAAGAAAGACTATATAATGAAATGGTGATTAGGACTTCATTGATTAATCTGATAACTAACTAAATTCACAAAACTAGTAATTCAATGAACCAATCAATACTTGTACCAGTGCCTCACCTCTTCACCATGTGCTCGTAGATGAATTTGGGCATGATCGTAATCGTCATGGTGTTTGGGGAAGTGGTCAGGATTTCCTTGATCTGAGAATCCTGCAGACAAACATGGGCAAAAAATAACCCCTTAAAATCACACTTTGGTTAGTCATGAGAATCAGTATGTCTCATTGATTTAAACAGGGGAAATCCACATGCAACTTTTACACAGGTAGTGTTAGTTCTGACAAGTCAGTATAACCTTTTTTCCCTCCATTCTGTACCTCTATAATTATACACCCACAACTATGTCAGTAATTATACAAACAACTTCTCCTCTTTTTATAATGTTTTACCGGAGTTTCTTTTACAGAAAAAGGGCGTTCTAAATGCATCACAGAGGCAGGGATACGACTCTCTCACCTTCAGCCCGATGACGTTCTGGCCGTTGATCTCGCAGATGTTGTGGTCAGTCAGCATGCCGTTGCGGGCGGCCGAGCCGTCCTTCACCAGCGAGGTGATGCGGCCCGACTTGAAGATGAAGCCCACGTGGCCGGAGCTGTCCTTGTGCATGGTAATGGTGCGCTGGAATGGCCTGAGGACGACACACAAAAGAATGAGGCTCTGGGAGATCCACCGGTCTCAATGCGTTTAAACAACCCAGCATGCTAATGCCATGGCACCTACCAAGGGCTTCAGACTGGACACTTAACACCCACACATTTCAGAAAGAAAATTCCGCACACAGAGCCAGTTTTTACTAGGTGCTTTTCTTTTATCACCTGACCAAAGACATATCTATGATGACCTGACCACTGAAATGTTCGCCTTTGTTTGGTTCTTCTTTATGCTGCTGTATACACAGTAGAATAATAAAACATGCCATGCCACTTCAGTATTTGAAAATACTTCTCCTTTTTGCTTTATGAGTGTCCAACAACTAGAATTCTAAATATTTCCGGTTAATTCACCAAAAGAAAGAGCACAGAGGAAAGGGACTATTTTATCGCCCGAACAAAGACCATTAAATCTTAATTTCCAAGACCGTTTTAAAGAGTAGCTAGCAATCCATCAGATGTATTTGTGAAAAGAGCAGTTGGAATCTTGGTGCCAAAACTTCTAGCTGCCTGGTGACTATAGCAACAGCCCGTTGTTCATGCCGGGTGTCAGCCATACAGAAGTTAGGAAGAAGGACTGAGAGACTTGCAATTCCATTGACTTGAGTCGTCTGGGTCGATTCTGGCATCCATACAATCAAACACTTCTTTTCAGTAATCCAGATCTGAGGCTGAACGAATCCCACAAAGCCCTGTGGCTCTCTGGGGCTAGGCCTGATCATTTCTGATG
This sequence comes from Albula goreensis, assembly GCA_022829145.1. Lineage (NCBI taxonomy): Eukaryota > Metazoa > Chordata > Actinopteri > Albuliformes > Albulidae > Albula > Albula goreensis. The sequence continues at coordinate 27,329,482 of CM040752.1, forward strand.
CTTTGTACTGACTGACATCACGCTGTTTCAACAGCTCACCAGCAGGAGGAGCCAAAGAGACAGGCACAAAGACAGCCAATTTCATCAAATCTATCACAGGTTTTGATGAAACCAAAAGAGAAAAGGAAAAAGAAAAAAAATTCACCTCCCATTTCCAAATCCACAGACATGATTTCAAGCCACAATTTCCAACCAGTGAAAAAAAACATGGCCAAGCTTACAAATTGCACAGCACAGCATTACAGATCATTATTATTGCCGCGCCTTGCTTTAAAAGGGATTTCTGTGAATGGGCAGCCTGCCATATCATCCATTTGCTAAACAGATGCCCTTCCCCCAGTACAACATCCAGTTCATGTTATGTAATACTCTGCTTCTTTTTGCCCTCCAGAAACAACCAGACTAAACAAACATGGCTCTAAATAACTCTTACATATATTTCCACCTTATTTTGTAACCCATTACAAAACCGATACAATAAAAAGAAATCTGTTACAAAAAGTACTTAAGACTACAAAGATCCCAACCCAAACTATTACTGTGTAACCTATATTAAGCAAATATTTGTTAATGTCAATTAAGGCAACCCAAAGGACCCTGTCTAAATGCAAAACAGCAACTTCACATTGGGTATTCTAACCCAAAACACTGAGACATGCAAAGAGTACTTACTGGATAATGTTCCCTTACAGTGAGGGAAGAGGTCCATTAACTCAATGCTGAACACATTCCCATTAAAGTATACCTACTACCCATAAGTGATGGAGATGGAGTCTGTGTGTCAGCATTGACGCTGGTAAAATGTATCTACCATTTACCCATAAAGGTTGTGGAAGGTGTTGTGTAATTGGAGAGAGCTCACGTACGCGCCCACCCCCTCACCTGTCCCGGACCACCAGCTCAATGCGGTGCTCTGCAGCAGCCTTCAGAGCCTTGTGTGCCTTGTCCAGACTCCAGCCTGCGCAGTTTTGCCCATTAATCTGCAGGACCTGGTCCCCAAAGCGCAGGCCTGCCAGGGCCGCGGGGGAGTTGGCCTGCACCAGCTGGATGAACACTCCCTGTGAGGTTAGAAATGGCGCGTTAATGCCACCTCCACCTTGCGGAGGCATAAAATCTCATATATGTTCTTATACTGAAGGGTGTACATAATATTACTCTGTACAGGCCTCACATACTTGTGCATAAAACTAAAAGGCCAAAGAGAGTGATTCTAACCAGGTTATACATCAAGGTCATAATTCCTTCTCCCACCATATCAACGGGCCTTGCAATGGGGTCTAAATAAGAACACTGTAAAAGGTGCCTAACACTGCAGGGGGAGCTCAAGGCCACCGTGGTGTCCATATGTAATATAATGATGATATTTTTTTAAGTCTTTATTTTGCTCTACCTCTTTGTGTGCTTTGTCACAGTATTATTGGTCTTTGTCCTGTTATTATCTGTAGGCACTCATGGCTGCATGAGAGGTGCTGTGTAAAGGTAAGCATTATTATTTATTAATGTCATGGCAGTGTGCCAGGCCGGGGCGGGACTCACGTTGTCAATGGCCCGCAGTCTCAGCCCGACCTTGCCATCCTGGTCCTTGCAGAGGATGACCTCACGTAGCCCTGGCCGGATCTCGGCCCTCCTCAGACCAATGTCCGCCCCCGTCACTGGCCGCACCATGCCCCCCACAGCAGAGGACACTGCCACCTGCTGCACGTGGGAGGGGACAAAACCGAGAGTGGGTGCAGGGGAAGGAGGAAGAGAGAGCGAGAGAGAAAGAGAAAGAGAGATAAAGGCCATAAAAATTCAAGGAAATAAACCTAGCCCCCAGCAAGCTGGTAGATGAGAGAAGCCAAGATTATGTTAAAAGACTATCACTCGGCCTGGATCAGTGTCTCCCTTTTCATCTAAATGGCAACGGCTGAGATAAGGGGGAGTGAACAAGCCTCTCTGTTGCCTGGATGGGGGGTGGGGGTAGATGTTGGGGGAGAGAAAGCACCCAGAACCCTGGCCACAGAGAGCTTCTCACTCACCAAGCAGCACTGTGAAAATTCCACCCACGGCCTGTGATTCACTCCATCTGCCACATCCAAACACATCCAGCTCTTCTGTCTGCCAGTCCTGGAGTCATGATTAAGCCCATTCTACTCTTCTGAAAGCCTAAAACTTTCCCCTCAAAGGAGGACTCTCTCTACACTATGGTGCACTCTCCTCCTACACTGGCCATTACCATTATATTCAGCTACTTTACAACCAGTGCAGGAATTATTAAAATAATAAAGTGATCTGTGGTACGCTTTATTAATTAAACATTTTGTCATTTAATATTTTAGTACTAATACATGTTATTAGTACTGGGTGCTTCTTTTAATGTCCATATGATTTTAAGGCTTTTTCTCCATGACAACAACAGTATCCCCAGCACAGACTAAGGAACTTATCCAAGCCAGAATGTGTTCAGTTGGATTTATTTAAAGAGGGTAAGGGTATATAGTGCGAATATATATATAAGTGTAAATGCCAGACAGATTACATGTCTTGCATCTGAGATAACTTATATAATACAAGTTTCAAACACCTTCAGGCAGCTCTGCAGTAGTTCCTACTAAATCCTAACAAGCGCAGTGCCATGAGGTCACCACTACAGCATTGTCAGAACAACACATAAGGAACATAAGCTCAATAAGTCAACATGCACACTCACGAACACTCACACCAACTTCAACAAAAGTCCCTAAATGGTGAATTGCTGCCTACACAGACACAAAGACATGCTGTAAAACACTTACGTTGTCTGCAACAGGCACAAGAGCGAGATTCTTCTGCACCTCATCACTGTTGAGGCTCAGACCCATGTAGTCTCCCAGCTCCTGCAGGTTTGGGTAGAGACCTTGGGGGAGAACCAACATCCATCAACAGGCCTAATCGCCTCAGAGAATATACACTCATTACTGAGCTTCCATTGTCCTCACCCATTTTACCTTCCAGAGCAAAAACACTGGAGACTGCACTGTCTTGCAGAGAGGATTCTAGAGAATCATATATCATTTATTTTATGTTAACACATCTTACCATTTCAAAGGGAACATGCCATAATAACAAAGGAACACTTCAATCAGACTCTATAAGACAGAGCAAAGCAGAGCCACAATGAAAAAAGTAGGGGCTCTGCTGTACATTGCTGGACAAGTTGAACCCATGACCTCGTTTCAGTGGGGAAACCCCAGAAAATGTCCCTAGTGTCTATTGATGCAACAGGCCAGTACTATTCTCCAACAGCACACGCGGGGGGGTCTGCTAGGTCCCTGTGCTGGTGGAGGAGCAGGACAGGATGTGTGTTTCTGGGCATGTGGCAGTCCGCATGGCTCGGTGATGAGCTCTGCTGCGAGCAGTGAAGGGACACTACAGCGGAGCAACCGGCTCATACACAGTGGGAGTATAGTGTACACTGAAGACAGAGAGCCAATATGCATAGGAGCTCATGCTTATGCACAAAGACTGGACAGACAGATACAAAAAACGTTTTTTTACTTTCCAATCCTTCCATCATGGAAAATTCTGCACTTAAAAACCACCTACACAGCACATAGCCCAACATCTCCCAAACAGGCTACGATCCCAGTTTAAATGCAAATCCATCTATAGACACAGATAGATAAAGACAGGCTGTACTACATCCACAAATCAGTGTTGATCCATCACACGCAGACAATGTTGAAGACCACTGTGATCACTGGCTCCAGCAACAAATTTTGCTTCTAATCCTACATTCTGGCTAACCTTGGTGTAATCTACCACAGCTCTTGATAGTTCCTCAGCCAGGAAATGGGATTAAATGTCACTTGAAAATCACATCCTTCTGCAGCACCAGAGCTGATCGAGGCAGTGTGCACATGCACAGGAGTTTAAGCAGCATTCAATGGCCACCCAGCCTTCTGTGGCATACAAGAGGCTTAAGCTATTTTCACATATTCCACAATATCAACGAAAGAGTGGAAAGCAATATACAGACAAGCAGAAAAGAGTACGAAGCAGCTACCCTCTGAGGCTTGTATTCTTTCCCGGTTTCACGCCAGTCTCATGATAGAAATGTCATAAAAACTCCAAATCGCTCGCTGTGAATTCTCCAGACAATTGCCTGCTGTATTCACACATGGGCTCAACTGGACAGAGCAACTGATTTGGACACTTGCATTCATGCACTCAGCTCCTCCAGGTAATTTCTAGAAAAGTTCAGGGTTGCAGTGCATGTGTGAAAGGGGCTTTAGAGGGAGAGGTCACATGTTTTCAACCTCAACAGTAGTAGCTGCAATGGCAGGAAGCTGCTTTAGGTCATGGGGTGCTTTGGGTGAAGAGCTTCATCCTTACACAGCTCTGCCATGATCTTTTATTAGCTTTATCCTCATCTGATGGGACAGGAGTAATGTCATCACACACACGTGTCCGTCTGTCTGTCTGAATAACTAAAGAAGTCTACTATGTTTGGACTAATTCAGCTGAAATTTGGTGAATTTGGTGAAATCACTGCATATGGCACATTGTGGAAATGACAATAATATACTGACATGACTTTTATGGGTGGTGGAGGTATGCTCTCTGGTTAGCATGGTAAAAATAACCGCAGGCCATGAGTCTGGAGAGCTGGAGCCAGAGAAAGGAGGTCAGTTTGAGGATGAAAGGGGGATGTGGTGGTGGTGGAGGGGGGGCTGGGCTGCCAACCAGCAATGATGTCAGACTGTTTCCTTCCCCTCCTTTCCTGCCTGTCCCCCAAGGCCCTGGGGCAGAAAGAGCAGATCCAGAATAAAAAATAAAAAAAACACTAACCCCACCCCCCAGCTTCCAGGACAGCAGTCTCCATGGCAACCTTAAGCTAGTCCCACTGAAAGAAAACAAAAGCCTCAAGCCTTGGTGCAGCCCACCCTGAGAGAGTGAGAGAGCGAGAGAGAGATATAGAGAGAGAGGGATGGAGTACTGAGAAGGCATGGCTCTGTCCCCCCTCCTCCACCTTCCTCCATCTCTTTCTTTCCTTTTATCTCACTCTATTTTTGTCCTGTGCTGCTTTTTCATCCCTCACACTTTCTCATTTACTTCCTTCAGTTTTCATGTCTTTCTTCTTCTTTATGATGCTCTCAAAAGCTAGAGTACACCACAGCGCAGGACCACAAAAGGAGGCCGATATTCACTCAGGCCATTTTCTTTCTCAACCCCCCACCCGACAACAATGACAGAGAGAGCCAAGGAACAAAAATAGGCCCCCATCTTTAGCTTTCAACCCCCTTTCACAACCCCACCTTCTGTCTCTCTATAGTATAAGAGCATTGCAAGCCAATAGACCTTTTCTGCATAAAGAAAGGCCCATGATTTACAGATACTCAGCAGATGACAGAGAGATGGGAGGAAGAGGTGGCCAGTACAGCCAGTACGCTACAGATACACACAGCATTCTCCCTATGAAAAGTGAGCAGGGTGCTGTGCCATGATGGCTACATTCTAGTGCAACAGTGCGAACTGATTTAGCTGAAAATATATGAAAAGATGTGAAACGCCAGCTTTTGGCTGTTACAGTTAAAGAAACAGTGGGTTCTAATGTACAGTCCATCCAATGCAACAAACTTTGCTACTGCAGGCACTGTGTATGTTGCAATTTCACTTCCTGGTCCAGCAGGTGTGATGTGGAGGATGCATCAGGTCAGGCTCACCTGAAATTGCCTGCGCCTGCACCTGAACAGCATCTTGGGGCTGGTAAGCCTCTTCCGCGATGGCTGGGGTGGAGGAGGTGCTCTGAGCAAACTGCGCTTGGGCCTAGGAGGTGAGGGGAGAGAGGGACAGAGCAGGAAAGGGGCATTATAATAATGTTATCACTTCAGTCACACAGCTATATTTTTCCATCTAACGGAGCAGACTGCTTTGTCTTTCTACCAAAGCAATATGTTATACTCATTGACATCTTCTGGAAATTCTCATGTACAATTCAAGAAGCAGTGTTACTGATGACACTATGCAATGATTAAATCCACTCTAACTCAGCATATAAACTTTTACTACATGTTAATACATGTATATAATACATGATAATATATGTTAATATAAATATTTCAAAAATATTATTGTCTGGTAAAAAAAAATTCTCCAAAAATACTATTTAAACAAAGTAAGTAGCCAAGAATCAGATATTGTCTCTTTACCTTCAGAACCTTGTCCACCTTAAGGTCCTCCAGGGATGGATACAGTGACATCCTGCAGAAAAGTAAGAATAAGCCTGTGAATAAAACTCAATCTTTCCAAAAACCTAAAGGTGTAGGCCTGAGCCAGGACAGGAGCGGAGCGGGTGTCCAACCACAATCTGCCAGAGACCCGAAATAAAATGGAGAACTACAGCACAATTCGCAACCCAAGGGTTAAATGAAAATATGAAGATCACGAGGAGGCTGTGCGTGGATTGATCAGTGAGGCTGTGGCCGGGGTTGCCTCCCTTGACTGTCCCGTGTGCAGGCTGCACCCTGTGCTGACTGAGCAGCCTTGGAAACGCGGCAGTCCAGCCATAGCGACAGGAGGCGGGGAATTCTGGGGCTGTAAGCCCTTAATGAGATTCCAACTTTAATTAAGTGTTTCGCCACTAATCCCCCATGATCCTTTTCTGCACACCCGTTCGGGGCATCACAATGTGCAGCAATACACCGTGGAACTTGCCTCTTTTATTTACGAGGAAAGAAAGGGGAGCAAGGGGGGTGGGAGAGAAAGAGTATGGGGATGTCAAACAAGGGAGAAGGGATTTGAAGAGTGGTCCGAGTTCCTAATGAAGATATTTTCCTGATTCCCACCTACCCACGCCTCTTCTGTGACTCTGTGTGACAAACAAAAACACTGCCTATCTTCCCGCATCTGACACAAAAAAAGCAAACTAAAGAAAGGAGGACGACAAGATGGGTAGCATCCTTCCTCACAAGCTGATACCATCATGTGTTTCCGCTTACAGCAAACAGAACAGGCCAGAATGCAGCCACCATCTTCATACTTCTATGCTCCCCTGGAAAATGGCCAATCCCATTGTCCTTGCTGAAATTCTGAAATTCCGAGCAATTTGCAGTAGAACGCCAGTAACAGATAACCAGAGAGAGAGAGAGAACCCCACACTGACACAAACGTGATGATTCACTCAGGCAATCCTCCTACGCACTCTTGTGACTGTTACAAAACACATCATGCATCAACCTTTACCACACATATCAATGATTAATTACATATTAACCCTTTTTTCCCCTGAACCAAAAGTGAATTGGAGCAAAATGAAAGACTACAACAATAAGTGGATGACAAAGCAGTTTTAAACAGGAAACAAACAGAGAGCTCTAACGACCATGCAGAGAGATCCCATAAATCAATTAGAGAGCACAGTCAGTAAATCACATGACCCTAGAGTGCCCATCCCAGGAAACCAAGTAAAGATTAACAAAGCTCCATTGGAGGTGTGGCATGTGGCAGAACTGTCCCGGGGCAAATACAGTACACTTACATTTGATTAGACTAGTTTGAATGGCAAATTCCGGTAGCTGGGTGCACACTTGCTAGTCACAACGTTAGCGTTCTAAACACCAACACAAACTGGTATTTGAAGCTTAAAGTGTATTTCTACACTTCTATTGAGCAACATCAATGATGGTTACATTTTCTGTGAAGCAATCCTCAAGCAATGCAGCTTCCCTATTCGATTTAGGATCATATCACATGTCTTCTCCGTACAAAACTGGAACAGGATGCAATAGAGTTCAAACGTAATCATGAGGCGGCCCACATGTTCAGTAAAATCAGTAACAGGGTTCGGTCCCACCCACACATTAACAGTATCATGTACAGGCCTACAGTACACAACAGCATATAAAAATGTTGGTTTGAACATGCACTAAAACCCACATATAAACAATTTTGGTGGGTACATGAAGACAGAAACCCAAAATTATCCCAAAACTAGTGTAAACTATCTGAACACATTTTTGCCCCTTTGGATCCCAAAAACAGTCTGCAACAATCATATCAAAACATACAGATATTTTACAGGCAGCTGCTCATAAGACTAACACCCCAGCTGAGAATCAAATGTTTACACTTGTTTTCCCAAGTCCAAGTTCTTAAGCCAATACTATCTAGTACTATCTATACTAACCAATACTATCTATGCACTACCATAGAGAACACATAACGGTGAATGTTCTGTACCCACACCATTGTGCACAGAATTCTGAAGAATGCACCAGGGCCTCGTGGATATTCATGGGGAAATGGCCATTACTTGGCTGCGGCTTTAACCAATATTGACACATGCAAAGTCACAGTAAGAAACAATTGTTCAGGATCAGCATACATTTCCATATCGCCATTTTCATTACTATTTATGAACACAGAGGTGTAATCCTAATACGGGTTACAAAAGAGAGAAAATCTCATATGAGATTCCCAACATTCAAGATAACAAACTAGGAAATGTTCATTGGAGAAGGGTATTTACTCAGTCCCCAGTCAAATCTGCAGTAATACTGCAGTGTTAGTTACACATTTCCCCTAAAATCACAATTCAGCTAAACACAATATTAAGTAAGCATAGGATGACGCCTGTTACATCAGTACATTGGAATATTATTCTCAGAGAAATGCACTGACAGCTTTTCTAACCTAAGCAGAAAGATTGTAAGGCAAAAATCTAAGAAGATTAAGGTGGGGAGACTGCTTTAATCCATAACTCTTATGTCTTGTGCCATCACACAGAATTCCCTCTGGTATCTCCAGTTCTTTCAAGCAGCAGAAAGGAAATCTTTTCTCTCCATAACTGTCTGTTTCCTCATCTCTGAACAGCAAAGGCTGCAAATATTTATTGCACAAGCTTACCACAGCAGGTAGCAACACAGAGTTGACACTGCATCGGTTTGAACACCTCATGTCACGTCTCCCTGGAGGGTTCCTCCAGAGAGAAAAAACAACCACAGAACATAGTGAATATCAATGACTTACACAGTACCTTTCCAATTATGTCTCAGAGGCTGGCAGAGTCAACATACTTGGATACCAAACTGACAGTTAGCCCATTATAAAAAGTTGCCCGGCCATATACAAAACGTGGCAGGTTCCAAACTCAAGCTGGGACACTGCCCTTGTTCAATTGTGAAAGGTACTTGAGCAGAATCGCTTCAGTAAATAGCCAAATGCATGCATGGTTAAAAAAAAAAAAAAAAACATTAGCTGTGCAAATCACTATAGCTAAGAGCATCTGCTTAATGCATCTATACTTTAAATGTAGGCTAATTGTTTAAGCGTTTATGTCAGAATAATTGTGCCACCAAAGAGAGACCCCCACTGCAGTATGGAGGTTGCTTAGTTCCAAAATCATTTCGATTGATCGTATCAAAATGATCACGCACTGGAAGCGTCCTCAGTGACCGCTGGACTGAACAGTATTGCTGATCTGGTCAGGGCAGTGACAGCAGTGCTGGTCTCACAAGGTCCTTTGTTCTTGCATAGAAAACAAAGACTTCCAGTCTGTGTTTGACCCTCTGAGGTCGATTGCATGTTCAAAGTACAAGACCACCAGAATGTAGAAAGCCTTGCTCTGACAGGCTACATGCAGGTGTATGCATCAGGTGAACCACTTTCATTTGGAGAATCTGCGGTGATGCCAAAAACCCTTGATAAATTTCCAAAGGTAGACGTCATCTGTCTTATTGCAGTCATATCAGAGGTTAACTGTCACTCACTCTACTTGTACATACCTGCTACTGATAATGCATAGCCTGATGTAATGCTGAGAATTGATCCAAGGGTTTGTGTATGTGAGTGTGTGCCAACACTAGTCACTTTACAAACCAGCGAAAAATGGTAACTGAATGACGAATTAGACGAAATGGGTGAGCTTCAGCTTGTCTCCCTGGTCTAGCATACACAAGATGGTGTATTGATGCCTTTTTTTCACTCCACTCATGGTATTTATTAATAGACAAGAGCAGAGGAGAATTTCCTGATGTGTCATTCCATGGTCATAAAGAACATTCCTTCTGTTCATTCCTCCTTAACACGAACAAACTGTGGGCGGTCACAGAAATTCACATTCAGTGACACCTCAACACTACCGGATTTCAGTAGCAGCTACAACTTATGTGCATTAGATGTACCTCCTCATTTGAAAGCACTGGTCTGTTTTGGCTAATGCTTGTAATATACAGCCTGGAACCAGGTGTGAGAGGGTTAAGGGGAGTGGAGGCATTTTAATATCTTAAATGACAAGTCTAACAATTAAAAAAAGGTGTTTACTTTCTGTCCCATGACATCACTGTGAAACACAGTTTTACAAATAGAGCACTGACCAAAGTTCTTGTTTGCATCATAAGGAGTTGGTCACTACTGTGTTATTTACTGTAACTATGACCAATATCAATAGTAATGGCTGTGTTATTTTAACTCCCTCAGTTTCCATGTTTCACTTAATGTTCAGTTTAAGTCAATGTTAGCTTTAACTCAAAGGCAACTCAAAGACCTCAATCTGAGAAGCATTGTTCAGTCATGGTTCATTCACAGCTGGCATGTAGGGGTAGAGTGTGGGGCAGCTGCCCTTTGCTTATCTGCTTTGCATTTCAGAAGAAAAAAAAATTATCAAACGGGCAGACTACAATTTTCTGAAAATGTAGTTCCAAAATATTCCAAGCTGCTCTTAACATGTTAAAATAGTTTCTTTTAATTAAATTTGCCACAATAATGTATTCCAATTAACAAAGGATTCTTCTGCTTTCAACAATCTGATGTGACAGAGCTCCTTAAATTATTTGAAACCTATCTTTCCTTATTTTCTTCTTGCATAAGTACTGTTCGTTAAAGTCGATCTTACTGGGAATTGAAAATAACTGGTTCAATGAGCATGCCATTTCCCCCTCATTCTGCCCTCTGGCATTGTTGTAATTGGTTTGAAAACAGGAGTACCTGAGGACACAAGAAAAACACAGACCACATCCAATAGGGCACAGCAGAAACAATAAAGTCTCCCAACAACTGAAGGTGGCCCATCTGAAACTACCAAAATCAGCAAAGACCAGTGGGTCAGAGCAAAGTTACAGTGCAGAGCTCCATCCGCCTTATGTAAACGAGGCATTTGCCTTTGAACGTAATGATGGATATGAGGTAAAGATTTACCTGGAACAATGGGAGCATCATCTTTGTTTCTATCAAAACGTAATTCAGTAAGTCATTTAAGACTGAAGTATGGGGGTCAACCCAAAAGAGTGTTGATAGTAAGTGCAAAAAGTCAGCTTTTAGATGCTTCATTTACAGGGCTGAATAGCTGCATTCATGGCAGAGAGAGATGGCTTGATTAGACACACTTAATGCTTTGCTAAACAGACTTCAAGAGATAGCAGCGCTGTCACGTCATACCCTTACAGAACTGCAAGGAAAATATCCCTATGTAGGGAGAGAAAGACAGATTCATAATAGACTCATGGGTTTAAAAAAAACTCGACGAATGTTTGGCATGCTAAATTGTAGTTAAGAGAATATCATTATGAGATGCCCTTTCCAGAAGTTCCATTATGTCAGTTCTTGAGTTCAGGGCGGTGGAATGAACACACGGAAAAAAATGGTCCTCCAGTGTTTCCTATAGACGTCTCAGTATTGTGTCCGTCCTGACCCGTCACTGCAGTCAAGCATCATTTTCAACATTCCTTGTATATCACAAACCTTTAACCCCCAAATGCCGATTGACTGCATCCACTGTAGGTTCTACTTATAGTTTAACCAATTTTAATGAAATGAACGTTAATTTAGTAAGCGGACAGTTAATGTAACACAATTAAAGCAATATTTTCGTTTCCTTGAGCATAAAAATACGTGACTGGCAATCCGTTCTATCCCATGGCGTCACATCACCATGTTTACAAGCGGTATTATGATCATAACAAACAGTGACACCTTTTACACCTCACACATATGACACGAGCAGCAGAAAAAGTAGGCGACTCTTTATTGTGTGAATTTGTCGAATCAAAACGACAGCTGCACAATCCTCTTACACGTAGGCCTGTATTGGATATTACTGAGATGTGTCTTATATTACTTTATAACGTTGGATTAACCTGTTTAACGTTACAGACCACAACAATTATACAGGAAAAAGGAGGGAGAGTAGACAGTCGGATGGAAATCATTGTTTACAATTGATATTATGGAAAAAAGTAGACGTACTACACAGCTATATAGCTAGCACAACGACAGACGGCACAAAAGTTAGAAATCTATGTAATGTATAATTTTAAAAGTTTTCGCTACACCAAGCTACGGCTTAACATTTCACTGAACAATGACACTGCCTTAAAATACCAATTACCTAACATGACTCCATAATTACTAAACATGTTTAACCACATTAAATTTGCGATTGACAATGCCTTATGTAGCAAACTGGCAAGCATTTGGATACATCGCTGGGTAATTTTACTTCGCAATCTGTTGGTAACATGTTATTTACATGACACCAACTACTTAATATCTAGCTAGTATTGCAGCCGTATTACTGTGCCTGTGCGTAAAGTTGTACCATTCGCTAGCTAATCTTTCGCAACAGATTAAGAACCCAGGCCCATTTCTCAGATCCATAATAGGCTAGACTTCCCGTTACAAAAAAATTCGCCTTGCTAACTTATCAGTAGCTACCAAACATTATCTGACTATTCGAGAGACGTTAGCCATCCCTAGCAAACAAGCTACCTGTGTGCTACATCTTAACGGTGGAATAGGTCGGCACTTTTATCAATAAACGGTGACAAAGGAGAGCAAATGGGAGGAATGTCAATCGCTAACAAACATCTAACATTACATTAAACATTTGTTAATGCTAGGGAAAGCACACACTTTTCAACTTTTATTCCACGCTGTTTAACATTAACGTTACTTGTACAGCGTTGTTTGAAAAGCGATTATAAATCGTTTCCAAGTTTCCACTGGTTTGTCAATTATAATACATTACAATGATATTTAATACAACTGCTAAACTAAAGGTGAATCTGGATGTAGCTATATCCATAACAGTTAACATAAACTTCAGCCACAGTGGACGCCTTTGTTCCACTTAGCTCCTTGGCTAGCTAGCTATGTAAATAGAACAGCTAGCGAAAACAGCTAGGTACGTAGCAAGATATCTTAATGTAATGCCGTCAACAAACTAGCTACAACTAAAACTCTCGTCAATTACTTTAACATTCAGTATATTTACTTACCTTATAACTTTAGGCAGTATTCGAATCAAAGATGAAACTTCAAGTGAAATCTGTCTGGTCACACTTCTCTCACAAAATCGCAGATTCTACACACTCCGCCTCTTGCAGTAAACGAAAGTAATCCTCGCGTTAATTTCCTGCTTCTAACTCGATCAATGACGTGCTTGTGACTGCCTTCTATCTATCAGCTGTAACAAGCATCGAGTTACGCATAGACTGGAATGTTCTCAAGATCCGCAAACTTGAAAACTCCCTTACACTCGAGAAGAAACAATGTAGTCTAGACTGCGCAAATGAAGTTACACGTCATACATATCATGATGGAAAATATGAGTGGGAATTAGGTGGGTGTGTGAGGGGTAGTTACAGTGCTAGTCATTTATTACAGGTTTTGAAAAATAATTCTGGAATATATGTTGTTTTCTTTGTTATGAGAATACACCGTTGTATAAATATACAGAAATTATTAATCGGAGAGGTAGCTAAAGCTAAAATGGTGACATACACGCATAAAGAAAACAAGATTTTTCCACTGTAATGTCCCCTGACCTATCACTACCAGGTGCAGGGTTTTGCAGTGCTGGTATCCGGGTAAATATTGTAGACCTACGCCCTCTACCAGTCTTGAGTAAAGATTGAATAGCTTTTCCAATTATTACATCATCCGCTTCATAAATATAGAATATTGTAATATGTTTATACATCTATTAAGCGCATGTCACTACTGGAATAACGATTTACTTTAATATTCATGTGTTCCATGAATTTCCAAGTATAAAGTTGAAACTGATCTCCCTCGCCCAAACACGCGTAAATAAGATTCCAGGCAGTCACAAACAGTACATGAATTTTGAGACATGTTTCTACACGTTGAAGTTGTAGCACTACAAAAAGGAGACGGCTGTCGTGTCACCTCCGGCAGTATTGTATTCTTTGCACCAACTTTTCCCAGACATTACAATATTGAATCTGGATCCGTTCAAAGTGAAAATATGCTTAGCAAAAATACCAAATATTTTGTGCAAACTAGAATGGTTCAAAAGAAACGAGTGACAAGTATTTTCATACACTAACCGTGTATGCCAGTTCCAAGATCAAAACACTCAAGTTTCATCAAGTTTAAAAAAATTCTCCTTGGCTGGACGGTGAATGGGGAGATTATGGGGGAAAACCTTCAACAGATTATATTGGATCCCAGGAGTGTCTGCTTCTCTTATCTGCCAAACACAGACATATTCTCACTTAATCCACTTCCTGAGGATGGGAGTGTTATGAGTGGAATGCTTACCTGCTGACCTGATACTTGGACTGTAGTACATTTGGGAGTATGTTCTCCATTCACAAGGGAATTTAGAGGATAACAGTGGCCAAAAGGTGAGGTCCTGAGAACTGGCTGAATCACCAGGTGCACTGATGGGTTAGTAACTGACTCAGAAGCATGTTACATGTTAGTCAGCCTGTCACAATTGACGACACATGATTGCATTAAATAGCCACACAGTCACATCCCTTCAAGGACAAAGAGCTATACCTGTATGGACACAAGAGCAGGTTCAGTGGGTTGTTCTGCATTCTGCTGTACACCATGTGTTGTTGTGTTTTCAGCTTCCGACACAGAATCCCCCGTTTACTTGAAACTGCTCCCTATCGGAACAAAGCCTACTTTTCATCGAGATCAGATTTATGGCTTTCCCTCTTTAGAGCAGACAGATTCCACAAACATATTTACCCTGTCCAACAGAAAAAAATGAATGTTTGTGTTTGGTGGATCAAGAAATAAAGCAGAAGGAGACTATTTTTTTCCCAAAGCTGGTAGAAAGCACTTTATTGCAACAGCACATTTTGATTTCATCATTGGTTTTGCCTGCGTATGTAACTCAGCACACAAATACACAGTGCAGTAAACGACCGTTCATGCCACACTGGACAGCTAACATCGAGAGCAGTGATGACCAGCATCTCATTACTTTATTCAGGTTTATATTTCATGAGCGCACCTTTTCAATTCAATATAAAAGGATGTAACTGCCCCTCTGCCCAACACCACACTGGCAGCACTTAGGTAGTGTGGCCCATGTTACTAATGACGCTGACAGCTTGCAAAAGTAAACTATTTCATTATAGAATAAGCATTTCTTTGAGATAGAAAGTTGGCATCTGAAAAATATATTCAATGGCAAGTTGTTTAAACAAAATAAGGAGGGGGAGGTTAAGATTTCATAGGTTCCTCAGCCCCAGTTTTTTTTTTTCTTTTCCAGGCGATTCAAAATAAACATCACTACTCGAATTCATGTGAATGTACGGTACGCATCTCCTGCACGGTATGTAGGTTTATGGCTTAGTGAAATGTTGACTTGAAAGAAGGAAAATAATATTGATTCAATTTAAATTTATACAATTACAAAGATTCATGGTTTCCTACATGGCATGCTGACTTGATGTGGTACAGACACACAGAACTGGGAGGTACATCAATTTCACTACTTTGTGTGTACAGAATGCTGGCTATTTCTGCATTCAAAACTAGAGTCCCTACCAAAAGGGAAAGGGGGCAAAGGAGTTCATTCACTTCTATTCAAGGCAAAGTGAACATGACCATTAGGCATAACGAAAAACATGTTTAACGAGTTCCTGCTTGGTAATGCTAAAGAAGTCCACAATTATAATTTTAACACTACTACTCAATATTTATAACATTATGCACTAAGTCTTAAGAGCCTCAAGCTGTGAATTTTCCTAATTTCCTATAGGGAGGTGTGAAAATGACAAGCACACTGCAATTTATCCTTCCCCATTTAAGTTGGTATATTACTAAACTCAAAAGGCTCCACTGACAGTGTACCTCAGTAATCACCTATGTGTCTTGCTGTTGCTGTTAATGTTTCATTGGTATGTTTGTATATATGCTTGATCATGCACAACTTATAAATCCTACACAAAACAAAGCAAAATAAAGCACAACTTTAAATTCAAGATTAAGAACTTCACGAGGTTTGTAAGGTTATGGCCCACAGATTTTTAAAGGAAGGATGTGGAGGAAAATAAAATGAGTCACAAATACACATTTTCTATATATGGGTAAGATAGTGACCAAAGTGGAACTATAGACTCAAGCCTCATAAAATCAAGTGCATACTCTCCTAGCTTTTTCAGTTTCCAAGATAGGAGGCAACCTGTAAAGGGAGGAAAAACAAAAAAAACTGAAATCACAAACTCACAGAATATTTACTACGAATATCAGACTGCAAAACTTGTGGTAGCACATGCATGGTACAGTGGTGTCCTAAAAACTAAACTAATTAGATCTCTGCAAGATTTGTGCCCTAAGGAATACTAAAAATGGACAAGTACAAGGCTCTATATATATATATAGACGAAAGGAATGCAAGTGAACGGTCATATGCCCTTACATATAGGAATATGATGGATTTGACATTCACGCTGTAACACTCACAACAAAAGGCAGTGGCGATGCTTCATTCGAGGCTCAGTAGCTCCACATCGAAGATGAGAGTGGCGTTGGGCGGGATGATGCCGGGGTGACCCTTGTTCCCATAGGCGAAGTCAGGCGAGCAGGTCAGCTTAGCCCTCTGGCCCACACTCATCTGCAGCAGAAAAAGGGGACCGACAGAAGGACCATTTGCACACCTTCACAGCCAGTCTATAAAAATGAAACAGTCTGGGGAATCTCATCAGCAACTGAATGGACAAAGAATTTTGCTTTTGTTGTTCTTGGACCTCATTTTGAACAGTATCCCTTTCACAAGATGCCTGGTATCATAGTAAATCACAATGCCCAGTGTGCAATACAAAATCAGTTCAAAATCCAGAATGCAAGAAACCACATCCTCCCGGACAGTTTTAAAGGCTATACGATTGTATTTAGGCAGGCAGAACATCATCCCTCAACCTCTCAGAGTGTGTTACAGAGGAAGCAATTTTCACTGAGCAGAGCTGTCTTTTACAGGCAATGGGAGAAGGTTATGTTTTTGATCGCCCAGCCACAGCTTGGTGCAAAAACTAAAATCTACACCAATGCAATGAGTAATCCACCAAGGCTCAACAGTATGTTACCATTATTACTTGATGCAACATGTTGTTGATTTATCTCCATTAACCTGCATTGACCAGCAGCCTAAATGACTATGGATTACTGAGTAGGTTTCACAGCACAACTTTCAACCTGTGCCAAGAAAAAGACTAAAAACTAGTCTAACATAACAATCACAATTGTTGCAATGATAAAATGCAAGCCAGGGCAATGGTAAAAATCAAACCAAGCTGGGAATGGAAATGGAATGCAACAGGAATGGGCATGGCAATTGGGATGTTGTGGAAAACTCAGCTGATTACAATGGGAGGCCATTTATTTAACCAACGGAAATTTTCCCTGGTGTACAAGAGTCATGTAAAACAAGATGGATCACTCAGGGATCAGAAAACCATCTGAGACCAAGGCTGGCATGAAAGGGAAAGCAAATCTTGCCTGTTGAACAGCTCAAGACTCCTGACAACCTTGTGGGGTGCCAGTAAAGATTTGCAGTATGATAAAGATTATACAAATGTTTTGTTTCTGGTACGAACCAAAAGGTCAAGTACTGTTGGCGAACACACTGTGATAATGTGCTCCCAAAGCACTACTTGAACCATGTTTCAGCTCTTAGCCAGCTGGTCTTCCTGTATCCAGACGAAGCAACTCGGTTTCTACGCTTGAGGTTTGAAAAGCACCACACAATCCTGAATTGTAATGACTCAGGAAGAGATGAGGCAGCACTGCTGTGAATCAACAGGATTCACTCCGGCACAACGGTGAGCACGTCTTTCCTCCTTCTGCTGCCCAGTGCCCCATAAAAATATGTAATCGACTTCCTGGCGGGCTTATTTTCAAGCTTTCTCCTCACTAAAACGCTTCACTGAGCCAAATCCAGCCAGAGGTTTTGAAAGGGGAGACTGCTCGCTACACTTTCATAAATGCATTAAAAATAAAGGATTTAAGTTTCAGTGGTGCATGCAAATCAGTTGAGCATATCTGCAACCACAGTCCAGAGAATGCATGTGCATATTAACATGCACCTACAGCATCTCTACGTCAGATAATTGAGGGCCTCACATCAATTCTTGTTTATAAATGTTACAATTATATCAGTATAAGATACGTACATTAACTCTCAGAGCAGGGGTCTGCCCTACACAATCCAATAGACTGGTACTATGACTGGGAGTTGCACAAAATCACACTTAGTGCCCAATGGTAGGGAAGGGCTTCAGCCAGCAGGGAATTCCCTGCAGTATAAAGCCAGAGCAAGTATGTCATCACAACCTGGCGCCTGCAGCCACCTGCATGAGGTCGGCGGTCTCCCAGTCCAATAACTTCACAGCTCTGCTGGTGGATTGCAGGTTTTGGAGGGTATGC
The DNA here is from genome assembly GCA_022829145.1 of Albula goreensis. Taxonomy (NCBI): domain Eukaryota; kingdom Metazoa; phylum Chordata; class Actinopteri; order Albuliformes; family Albulidae; genus Albula; species Albula goreensis. The sequence continues at coordinate 27,348,127 of CM040752.1, forward strand.
ATAAATATGTGCGCCCACATGGACAGATGGTAGTACAACTGATGACATGTACCTTCAGTAATGTAAAATTAACACTACACAGTCATTCAACAGTGCAAAAAAATTAAGCATTTCCTTCCCTGTATCAAGAGAGTTGCTCTTCAACATAACTTTCCGGGTCTGTTAAAAATAGCTAACACACTCATTACTAGGAACCATGGTTTAATTATTTATATACTGCAGGTGGCAATTATTTTAATCAGAGTACTACAGCAGGAAGGAAAGTTAAAAAAAAAAAAAAAAAAAAAAAAACCAGATTGGGCACCAGTGACAGTGAGTCAGTTTTTAAATAGGTGACTCAAGTACAGGACTGTCACACCCATATCGGTGCAGCCTACCTCTCTAAGATAAAACAACTTGTGATTTGACCCAATGCTGAATCGCAAGGTGGAATAATTGTCTTCTCACACTCAACATATCGCAACACTGATCCATTATGGTAAGCAGTGGCAAGAGAGGACCACTCAAAACTGAAGCAGCATTTGGTATGGAGTCCATAGATCTCCTCATTCAGAACACTTGGGGCAGCAGCTCAAGAATTTAGAAATGTCCTCCATGCTAAAATTCAGTAACTACTAGGTTTCATTCACATTCTTCAAACAATCTGTTAACTTGAGAAGACACAAACAGGTCCAGTTGTATAACCTTTGCTCCAGCATCAGTACTGGAGATGACAATACCTGCACAACACCTTCCTCCCAGCCACGGATCACTTCCTGTTTTCCTATCTTAAACTTGAAGGGCTTGTCTCTGTCCCGTGAAGAGTCAAACTTGCGGCCATCTGTCAGAGATCCTGTGTAGAAAACACAAAAGGTTGAAAATATGTTAACGCATTTCAGTGCTTTATTTTCTGTCAATGCAGGGAACTTTATGTGGAAATTTGAAATACAAGATATTCAGTTCTAGTATAAACCTCCTGTGACAACAGAACCAAATGAAACACAACAGAACACCAGCAGCTGCTTCAGTAAATAAAGTGAATGCTCTACTGCAGTCATAACACTTGCAGGAAATACACAAATTGACATAACAAAGCCATGAGTCAGACCAAAACATATCTGCACTCATTACTTGAAGGGCAATTCCATTCCCTCCCTTTGATTACATGGAGAATGGAAAAAAATATGAAAAGATTCCAAGAGCCCCAGGGGCATTCTCGGGTGTAATGCATTGACATGAAACTGGGAGCATGTTTTGCAGGTAAACCCTGAAGTTGCCTCAGGGAACCCGACAACATGAATCAACAATATGATCCTCTGAAACACTTGGGAGCCTGTGTGAATTTTTGGGCTCTGTGGAAGAATAGTAATGGGGTAGTATCTGTTATGCGCCATACCACAAAAGATGTGATGTGTGCACCACCATTGTCAAAGCAAGATGAATCAAGTCCACATCAAAAGGGACAGTTAATCCCAAAAATTAAAGCCAGTTTATCTTTTCTTACACCGAGAACTACCTTGTTACCTCACAATGACAGGTATCAGTAGTCTTTTTGCATGTTTGATTTGACCATCAAAGGCTCCTCCAGGTCTTATTTCCAAACTAGAGGGAGCTAGTGGATGAAAAAACTCCATTTAAGACTTCAGCTTTAAGATCAGTTTTGAAATGAACAGTCTACATCTATTTTTCATATTATTCTCCATCAGCCAGAAGCCTAGTGGGCTATAAGCATTTCATGTGTAGGTGGCAGGAACAGATTTGGAAAGAGAAGTGAAAGACAGAGGAGGGCTACAAGAGCACTGCTCTTGACCTACTGTTGTCATGACATAGTAAGAGCAACTGCATAAGCACTATAGCTTTTTAGCAAGTTTCTAATAAAAACCAGGTATTACAAAAGGTTATGTAGTTATGAAAACTGTGCATACAACCCCCGGAATGATTCATTGTCAAGAAACTTTCTGGTGGCATTTCCAAGAATTTTGCCTAAAGCTGCATTTTCCTCATCCCCTGTCTCGCATTCATTCTATGGATTCATTAAATCAGACACTGTGGAAGCTTGTCATCATTAGGTCAATAACACATTCCTCAAAGTAAGAAAATTCATTATTAATCTTCATTTTTTGTGACATACAGGATTTGTAAGAGATACCCTTCAGTTAAACTCTAGTGGTAAAACACTGATACTGCATAGCTACTTCTGATGTAGACAGCTTATTTTGGCAGTCAGTTTGTCATCTGCTCTTGAGTGGTTCCTCTAGCTAAAGCAGGACACCTCAATGTCAAAGGAAACTGTAACTAGGAGTCCAACAAGGTGATATTGTCTGGTGGACTGCAGAGTGAAAAAAGGTGGAGGCTATCCACACATTTCAGACAATGCCTGAGCTAGTCTGAGCTACCTTGAAATGGCCAATAATGGGATGTGCTTGCCATTATAACAGAGCATAACAAAACATTTTATTAAGGTAATCAAAGAAAAACAAAAAACAGGTGTTCCAAAATCCAGTCTCTACTCTTTGTATCTGAGACATGTTAAAAACCTATGCAGGCAAGGTTACAAATCAAGGAGTGTAGACTATTTCAATAGCACACTAACACAAATGTCCATGTAGTTCCTTATTTTTCAGAATTATTACAATAAAAAACCATTTTGTTTGAGAAACTGACAGAAAGCTTCTCACATTTGAGGGACAGAATAATTTCCAAGGCACAGCATATGCTGTGACAGCCACAGGCTGTAAGTTGCACTGAACACCTCAGAAACGCTTTTCTTAATGGACATGTAACCATAAAACAAGGAATGAGCAACGGGGTGTACTACACCATTGAAACCAAGAGATTTTTTGAACTGAGAAAAAGGACTTAATTTACAGTGATTCATTATCGCTATACGTGGTCTGTACTTTTGGATAATTCAACTGATTTCGCGTTAGTCAGCAAGCATTCGATAAAACCTGCCAAATCAAACAAGAATAAGGATGTAAGTGAGCAAGCTAACGTCACGTTAGCTGCTAGTTGCGAACTCATAAGACTTTCATGAATGGAAGTGTCACCCAGGATGATTTAAATACGCACTTCCAACAATTGCCCGAAACATTCATATTATAACATCCAACTAGCCATAGTTCTGAAACCAAAGAAAGCTGAGTGGTGTCTGTCACTGTGGCCATTTTGAGTTTTGTCCACCAAGGCCTTCAGGTAATGATGCTGAAATCTTGCGGCAGAAATTCCCGATCGAGAGGTGTATAATTACATACGTTATATAGCAAAACGGGGGGAAAACGAGTCGTGGGGCAAGGTTCCTAAAAGGAATAGGAACATACGATAGCTAGTTAAAGGGCAAGCTTTTAACACAAGCATTTGACAATGGGTAGCTTGCGAGATATTATTTAAATGTTACATAATCAAACCCATCAAGGGTTTTAGTTTCACTGTCACCGATAGATGATCAAGCAAGGACAAAAACGCTTACCATGACAGACAACTGGGAACACTTAGAAAGCGGATTTGTATATTCTTCGGTTTTAGGTAGCTAAATGTCGAAAATCAGAAGGTGCAGACTGGCAGACAGCTAGCGCAAATAAACTAACGCTATGATGAGCAGCGGTCTGTCTGCCAATTTGACACTGCAAGTGGCTTACTGACAATTATCCATCGCCGGTCAACAAAAATGTCGAAAACAACAAAATCCCATAAAACCAATCACCCCGACTCCAAGGGATAATCCACTCGGTCATTCATCGTCACCAATCCCCCAGCCCCAACAAAGAGAGGAAATCATTCAGACGAGATTTAAATGCCTTACTGTCTTGACTGTCTCCTAACGGATGAATCTATCGGTTTTGGCGGCTCTTTACTCTTTCGCACGATATCTTCCCTCGCATCCATCGTATTTGCAGCTAAATCGGTTTGATAACATTTCAAGGCACCCGTTAGTATGATATTCATGAGGTGGTTTTATAACATTATAACATTAACATTTGCTTATCAGCAACCTTCATTGTCACAAAGTACTACACATGTACAGCCAGCAAACAACAAAAGACTATGGACAAGTTAGCTGGTTAGCTGGATTGCTAGCCAGCTACTTACAACTAAATCAACACCACTTTGAATGAGAAGATTGGTGCAACCATTGAATTGAGACGTAGAAATGCGAAAGCAAGCAGGCAAGCTTGTACGCCAGCCATAAACTCTGAGTTCAAGAACGTTAGACGTATATAACGTTATTGCAGTGATATGTACAATGACTACCTTGACGTATGGACAAAATGAAACTAAAATGAAGCAACTTCAGCAAGATACCGCTAGCCAGTTAGTTAACATGCTAACTCACCGACATAATGCACCACGCACGTCTGTCCTTTTTTGGGGAAAGTCCTTCCTGAAAAAACGCGCAAAACAAACATGAAAAGACGGTTATTCATCCAATTACATATCAAAAGTAGCCCAGCGCAATCAGGCATATTTCACAAAAATATCATTTTGTATGGGGGAAAAAATGCATCTCTTTTTACCGTCACCCGGGGTTATTGTCTCAATCTCAACTCCCATCTTGTCCGTCGGTATCTCCCTCTCTTTCCGCGACCCTCCCGTAAGCTGCTCGCTAGTGGCTACCCGACTGCTGGAGTCCTGTCTCTATGCAGCGCCGCCCACGTGATGTGAACGTAGCAGGGGGAGCTGCACTTCCGACTCCAGGAAGAGTGGGGGAGCAGAACAAGGACGACAGAGAACGTCAACTACAGCCTACTACTAAGGTAGCAACATTTGTGAAGTGTGGATGCACTAAGATCATTTTTTTTTGTATAAACTAAATACAGCAAGTGTGTTGGCGTGTTCCATGTTGTCTTTATAATGAAGAGCGATGGCAGTACTTGCCTACATCGCAGATAATCTTGCAGTTATGGGATATGTGATGTAGTTAGATTGGATGGAAGTAAATGTAATATTGCGATCTGGATAGTGTGAACAGCGAATGGCAAGTGGTGACTTAGGTACGTGGTCCAAAATATGGTTGCCACTGTACTTCCCCTCAGCAACGTTGCACTGTTATTACGTAACATTTGTCGAGTGAAGGATGGCAGAGACACCGCTATGTCTCAACCTCTTTTTTAAATATTAACAATAGTAATAATAAGAGCTTCCACAGCATCCGTACAAGGTCACGAAGTTTGAAGGTACATCAGTACTGACACACAAATTACTTTTTTAAACACACCGATGTTTAACATCAGTTGTTCAGGAGACATTTTTATATACAGGACAAAACCATATATACCTCACCACATCTGGAACATAACGTCCAGTGGCAGCTAAAAACATGTCTTTCCCCTTTTGCTGAGAGGAATCTTTCTCTGTGGTCCTACATTGTAGTGCCTAACATGATATCATTAAGCCACTAGATGGCGATGTTAGCTTGTTCTTTTATTGATTTTAGAATTCTGAAAGCAAATTAAAATCAATATTTGTATGTGTACATGTCAAATACAAGTGAACTGACCGATTTTAACTGGTTTAAAATGCAAATACAGAAATGTAAAATATATGCTGAGACAAATTACAAAACTGACATAAAATACAAAATATATTACATTTGGAATTCCAATGTAAAATTGTTTATGTTGCAGTGTTTATTTATTTATTAATATGCACATTTTTAATGTATATTGGAACGCAGTATCCTACATAACTTCACACTACAATAAAAATTTTCTGGCACTCAGAGTGATACAACATAATACAGACATACTATGGCAATGTCAACATTTAATATAGAAAAGTTGCTCGTTTTGGGTGTAATCCATTAAGACAGCTTTTAGAGCTTTATTTTATTGAACCCAATTAGTATGGGTATATAATAGTATATCTTTATTTTTCATCTTTTGAACATCTTCAGCATAATGCTTGAATTTCTTTTTGTATATATTTTAATTTGATATACATAGACAGGTAAACAACTTTAAGACAATACTTAAGGAGTTAAAATGGAGACACTTTCTGCATTTACCCAACTAATATACATGTTTTGGTAACTCAAAAAGGTACAAAAGGTAACCCAAACAGCAGAGATAGCAGTTGTTTAACAGTACATAGCAAAATGTGGCATTCATACATACATAATTCACAATGTAATTAACAAAAACATGCACAGACACACACACCATTTTGTGAACATAAGAACATTATTGACACATTTGTGAGGTAAGGAACAGCTGTCACATAATAAAACTGGCTTTCAGTATCCCAAGTGGATTATTAAATGAATTGTTTGATTTTTAGCAGGATTCTTCAACATTTTCATAATTAATGGCTTAATTTCCTCCCTTTAATTGAGGAAAGATAAGTTAAGAGGATGTGGTTTGCTCCCCACCTGTTGCCAGGTTAACACACCCCACTGGATAAAAAATAACAGTCCACAACAATTCATAATCTTATTTGTCTGTAAGGTAAATAATGATCAACAGGAATGAAAAATAAAACAAGGCATGGTCCTACGTATTCCATCTGCACGAAGCATTGGCAGGCAGATTGGCATCTGTAAAGAGACAAACGAGGTAGAAGCTGTCTCCTCTGGGCTTTTCAAGGACTGTTCTGGGTGGGGTGGCTCTACAGGCGCGCATCATTAACAGTTAGGTCATTTTCTCCAGTGCTGTGAGAGCAAAGCACAGTTAATCACAGTTAGCGCACAGTAATATGAGTGACCCCAGTGGTATTTGACTGTAATAGCCATGAACACCAAGCTTATGCTCCTCTATTTTGGGCTGGGCAAAACCAGTGTAAATCAGAGAGTGATAAGTCCATACACTTCTTGGGATATAAACCAATATTTTCTAACCAATAATATCAGGTCAGCAAAGGTGAGTCGAAGGTGAAGGTGATGCTTTAAATTTAAATTCCACCAACAGGACACCTGTCAATTACATTGCACTTAAATAGAGTGCCCTCTAAATCTCTGACCAGTGCCAGAGAGAAGAACTAACAACACAGGTAATACAGTTTGTATAATGATGATCGAAAATGATTATATATAAATTAAAACACTTACATACAAAAATGCAATACAGCCTGGCAGTTCTGTAAATGCAGCTTAGTCTCTCACATTCCAACCATTTAAAACGGAAGCCATTTTCTAACCATAAATAGGCTTAAATGCTTTGTGACATGTACTGATTTGGAAGGCACACCACATGTGTTTGAAGCAGCAATGAACCAAGGCAATAAAGAGAGACGGTGACTCACGTGGCTTTTCTCAGCTCTTCCTTGATCTGCAGGCGCCTTGCCTCATTGATGGGGTAGAAGTAGAACATCACCATGCCAACCAGGAGCAGGACAATGGGCACAGGGGCAAAAAGTACCCGCAATGTGGTGATCACACTGGCATTGTGTCTGCATGCACCCGGTTTGTACCCAGCAAAGCTAAAGGAATTAGGGAACACACAATCCAAACCCAAATTTATGCTTTACATTTCTAAAATTACTTCAAATTGTTGCCTAATCACAGAATTTAGGGTGCACTACATTCAGGAATCCCTTCCTTCAAAGCAGATGCTATATTACTGTAGACCACAGGGCAACTGCAACTCATTATAGTATAACCACAGGACAGGCTGAGACTAATGGGTGTGTCACGGAAATTAAAAGACTGAAAAACAAAAGAACTAAAGAACAAACATATCTTACTGTAGTGCCATTGTGGATATCCCAACAGACAATCCCCCTCCAAACTTGTTGAAGAAGACATAGCAAGAGTAGAATATGGGTTCCAAATCTTTACTGTTGGGATTCTTTATTTTGAAGTCATCTACCACATCTGGAAGCATTGACCTAAAAAAGAGACAAAGCAGTGAACAGAGCAAGTATTTATCAGCAGTTAGAGCTTAGAAAGTTGAAGTGCTGGGTGAAAATTGTAATAATCCATGCGAGTCATGTGGCTGAGCTGTATTCAATAGGCAAAACTTGTCTTTCTTGATTGGTTATCTTGAGAGAAATAAACAAACCACCACACCCATAGCCAGGGGGAATCAGCATCTATTTGTGGTGGATATTATTCTGAAAATGAGATTTTCTCCAAGTTCTTGAGAAAACAGAGGTGAATTAATGACAGGAAACAGAAAGCCATTTTCTAGCAGAATCAAATCACAGTGAAAAGGGTATTAGCTTGCTCTTTCATCACATCAGTGCCTGCAATCCATTCAAACTCAAAGGAAAGAATGTAGGCGCTGGAAAAATCTGATATATATACCTATATTGACTGCAAAGATAATTTTAACTAAAAGACCTTCCTAATAAAATAATGGTGAAATAAACAGACTCTCTAAGAGAAGGCAAAGGAATATGGGAATGGAGGGGATGGGACACACAACCCAGCCATACCCCACTGTCACAGCCCCCTGGCCTGTACTCAGAACCACTCACCAGGGCAGCAGGTAAAGTGAGGCGAGGCTGGACCCAGCCAGGATGGACATGATGATGTAGACCGGCAAGTTGCTCTGTACAGAGGCTATAATTACCAGTGTGGGTACATAGACCTATGAGACACAGTAATCAGAAAGTGCCATAGAAAGGAATATAATCCAGTGCTATCAGCATCATAAAAACAGTCATAATATTCCAATAAAAATAACAATAGTACTTATGATTATGACAATTAATTGGATGGAGAGTGTAATGAAAGCTGTCTCTATTTATGAATTTATTTAGCAGATTTTTTTGTTCATTCAGATTAGATTGAAGTATTTGTGAAGCACTAACCACCTATATTTAGCATCATAAATTATTGCTCCATGTTTTATGTATGCATGCCATGGGTTTTTTTTTTTCGTTTTTATTTAGCAGCTGCAAACTCACCGACAGCCCAATAAAGATGGTGGTCTTCTTCCCCAGCTTCACTAGGAGCGTCTGCCACAGGGGTACAGAAAGAGTCGCTGCTGTCTGGACACACATTGAAATATTTTTTGCATGATGCAGACACTGTATGTCCAAAAATGTTATATCCCAGACCAATGAAAAAAATGTTTCTTGTCACACATGGGTTTTGATGGTTGCAGATTTACGACCCACTTGTGCTGATTCTATTCTCTGCTCTTTCTCCTCTGTCTCCCTTTCCAATAAAATGGGTGGGATTAAAAACTGTTTATGTAGCTGTATAAGGACACCCTTGATGTCTTTTCAACTTAATTATAAATGAATGGATTTTACTTGCTCAAATAAACATTGATTTATTTTAATATCAACAGTATAACATGGAGTTATACTGTGTTTTTCTAATTAATTATATATAGAATTTTTTACAAAACATAATCAAATGTATTCATATTCCTACATTCAGTATTTTACGCATCAAAATAAGGCTTTGAACACTTGGGCAACACGCTTGTTGTATTTCAGCAAGACTCTTCCCCTTAGAGACCGCTGTTCATTCCTTCAGGGAGAATTTCTAGTGGTCTTCCAGATTTTGAGCTTTAGATATCAGCAGATGGACTGACTTCATATCACAGGCATTCATGTGCCCCCAGTGGAAAGAGCATGAAAATCATAGTGTTTTCACAACATCGCAACATTTACTCCTCCATAACGTACAAATCAGGCACGCAGCCTCAATGCCTCTGTCCTATGAGCTGGTTGTGTAACACAACAGTTACAGAGTTATTTCCCTCCGGGGTTTAAACCATGTTTGCTTCCTGTGGTCCCTTTCATTCTCCATTATGTATTCATTACATCTCCCTGACACAGTCCATCATGCAATTTCACATGTCATATTCCCGCTATCACAAACACAGCACAGTCTCCGGTTTGAGATCTTATATCTGATCTGTGTTAATGCAAGACCCCGCCTCTTGTTTCTCGATTTGTTTTAAATGCGCTGTATATTTCATGGACTGCCATTATGAAAGGCATTTCCAAATGACCTCAGAAATAGTAGCACAGAGATTTAAAATTCATCACTGAATGAGTATTACCATCTCTAATGAGCTGAGTGTTTATGAGCCAGTAATACAGCAATAAGGAGGTATATTGCTGTATATCACTCCTGTATGATACTTCTGAAGCGTGCCTCACAAGGGTCAGTCCTGTGTTTATTCCTTTTTTTCTAGCTCAAGAAGGACCATTAGGAAAGTATTGTATTAGCTTCTATAGTTACGGACAACTGAATTGTCACCTGCATATCTGTTCCACCCAGTGATGGAAGTGCTATGAAATCCCTAGATAAGTGCTTGGAGGCGTTAAACCCTAGATGTCTCTTGAAGGTAAACAATGACATAAAGGAGATACTGGTAAAATACAAAAGGTCAAATTACATACAGATGTAGTATCTTTGGTTTTCATTAGTGCATTGTGTTGTGAATAGCTGATCTCTGGTATTCTGAAACAATTTAACATCTTCATCTTGCATAAGATGTCAGAATATTGGCACAAAGCAAAAATAAAAACAGCCCCTAATCACTTGCATCTTCTCATCTGTGCACGAGTAGCCTATGAGATTTACATTAGATTTTAAGTTCCTTTAGTTGGTTTTTAAAGCTATGCTGCATGTGTAGACATGCATAAATAACATCTATGCTGCATGGCCCAACCAGAAAGCAATTTGTTAATTTCAGTAATATCTATCCTGTTGCTAGTTTGTCATTCAAAAGTAGTGAACAGCCATCACCCCAGTATCATTAAAGAGTGGAAGCTGCAAACATAGTAATCTCATGATACAGTTATAAAAGTTTACTCACCAACAGTATAAGCACGAGGTGTTGAAAGTAGGCCCCCAGTCCAGCAGCATGGGTACAGAACAAGGCAAAGTTCCCCTGGGCCATCTGTATCAGAGTCAGACCGAGGTTAGCATCATTTTAGAGTTACTATGTTGTTTTTTGTAATATGTTGTGACATCACTTTCCCCTCCCCCACAGTCATTTATTTATCCTCACACTAGTGTTCTGCCATGTTTTACCACTGGGTTTTTCTGAATATTTTTCACATCAATTTCACAAGTACCATTAATTACCAAAAGAATGGCATTGCAGTGTGGAATATTTAATCACTACCTCTCACTAGCATCAGAAATGTAGCCGTATGTGTAGAGAGGACTGGAAAGTATGTAGGAAGTACACAGGTTGAACACCAAAGGGTCTGATCATGCAAAGAACATTTTCATACGCTCTGGCTTGTTTAGCATTGGTTGGCACATGACTTGACAATTAATGAAATAAAAAACTATGAGACAAGTCAAATTTTTGTGAATATTGTGAATAAACTGATATCCGCAGATAACAGAATTACATTCTTTGCCTATTATATTTAGCCACCACAAACTTCACACATGATGTAAAAGTAATTTTATTTATAGAAAGAGCTAAAGAAGTTGAACAATATCAAATAAAAGAATGTGCAGTGACAGGGCTGGTGAAAGAGGTCTGATGTGAAAGCAGTCTCATACTACTTACTGCCAATACAGTAGAAGCCTACCTGGAAAGCCAGTGAGGCAAAAAGAAAGCCAAAGACGAGTCTCACATAAGGAGAGTGCTTCACCACCATCTTCATTCCAGTCAGATAGGGTATGCGGATTCGGTCCAGGGTACTGAGGGGAGCTGAAGAAAGTGTGCATTTCAAGATTTTTAGTGACCAAGTCCTTTTCTAAAACTAAACAGTATCTCATCTGGGCTAAGTAGCAGCAGGGGTTAAAGGAAAAGCAGAATATTAATTATAAAATTAAGTTTGTGTTTACACTTGTGTGGACTGAAATGGGTATGTGTACGGACTCTAAAATTTTATACAGCCAGTCTTTGTACTAAATGTAGACTATTAACTACACTAAAATAATATTTAATAAACTACAGCTTCTGAAGCAAGAATAAAAACATTATATTTTCTTTCTGAGTTGACTGAATACCAGAGGGAGCCTGAAAACCTGACAGCTGTGAGGCTCATGTTTCTGTCGTGTTACAGATGTGATCATCAGACTCACCTAACTGCTCCTTCACCCCCAGGAAAAGCACAAGGCAGCAAAGGAAATACAATGCCCCCAGGATGACTGCAGCAATCACGTAGGCCCTCCTCTGTGTCACACACACACACACACACACACACACACACACACACACACACACACACACACACACACACACACACACACACACACACACACACACACACACACACACACACATTTTGTTAATATGAAAATATGGTGTTGACTTTTTGTTCTGGCATCTGAGCACTTTCTGTTTAATGCTTTCTCAAGTCTGCAACTTGAGGTTAACACTTGCAGCAAAGTCTTGCTTTTTGCCTGAGCCTAACAGCAACACTTTTCTACACTTGGTCCTGCTGCTCACAAATGAAAAGTGAGATGTCTTTGTAATACTAAATAAATGTATTTAGGTCATCATCTGGTCACAGTCAACTGAGCTTTCTTAATGTATCTAAAGCCCTACATCTCCCTTAATTTACATGCACACTAGTAGTTAAGTTTACAGGCAAAGTTACATTGTACTGTATACTGTTACAGTACACTGTATATAGAAGAAAATCACCAGCCCCTTACACATTATTTTACTGACTACATACAATTTGCTGTATGTAAATTCTTCCTCTTTTAAATTTGTGCCTGGAAAGACAAATCTGACTCACATTGTGATCAAAGACCTCTAACCCAGAACGACCAGGGCTCGAGCTTAGGGAAGATGCATTTATTTTTGTGGTGGTGCTGTGGATGCCTGTAACACGTCCTGAGTGACAAGGAAGTGGTTAACCCGAAGACTGCAGCTAAGTTCAGTTTTGTGTGCGGTTCTAAGACTCTGTTCAGACTTGAGTGTTGATGAGGGTTTCTAGGATACGTATCTCTCTGAGAGCAGATCTATACAGGGGCAGATCTGCCTGCAGGGTGGGGCTCACCGTGTTCTGCAGGGTGTCCGTCAGTGGCAGGGTCTGGTTTGGGAGGAGGTCCCCAGTGAGGTTCATCTGACTGCAGGCCTGGGCCTTTTTGGCATGGTAAACTCCCACGATTTGCCCCTGAATTGCTGCCCCGGCCAATGTCCCAAACATTTCCACCCCCATTCCTTCCAAAGAGATGGACAAATGTAGACACAGAGAGGGGACATACATGAAGCAGACAAAGGAAAAGAGAAAAATAGAAAGAAATAACACAAAGGTATAGGTAGTACAAATGCAGTACAATTTTGCACTGTAAAATCCAGCAGTGAAGTTTGCTGAAATGGTCTCAGGAAACAAACAGTCTTGAGCCATTTGAGCAGGGCAAGTCAGTCACCTCTTTACTTTCCTTCAAAGTGTGTGGCCATCTTTAACCTTGAGTGCCCAAAACTCATTACATTTCATTGACACTCTTTTCCAGTGAAACAGTTCTGTCTTCCAAGAACAGAGGCTGTCCAGACAGAGGAAACCCAGCCCTAGTGAAACAATACTGAAACACTGCCCACAAATCCATCATCCTTCAAAATAACATACCACTAGACTTGATAACTGTTCCACAGAGGAAGCATTCTAAGCACTAAGCAAGAATTAGTGCAATTATTTTTGCATCACTGATTTCCACTGTATTTCCACATGTGACAGTATTTTAAGTATTTGCTGAAAGTCTGTTAAATGCAGTTATATGTCTACTGTATAATGTATTTAACATCATACATATATATATATATATATATATATATAAATATATTCCAAATATGCATACAACTGCATTTATAAAAGTTGCAACAATTTTGTATGTATGTATTTATTTTCTTTGTGTAACTTTGTAAAGTATGTATTTGTATTCTGTTTTAACAGTGCTTATGAACCTCTGATGGTATATGCATGCATTTGGAATTTTGGAGATTTATTTAAAGTTTTTATTATCAATGGGAAGTGTCATTCATTTCAGTTTAATATTTGTCATTCTGCATTTGTGATAAATAAGATAAGGAATTAATTACTTGCTGTGTATTCTAGCCATCTTGCTGCCTAACTAGTTGATTTACTTATAAAACTGATTTGTATAACCACTAGTATATTTGGGTCCTTACACTAGCTTAGTCACATTTGCTTCTCAGCTTATTAATTCTCATAAATGATATTCCTCAGTAATAGTGCTAAGATATATCCCACTGTATAATTTTGATAGCATTTTGCAATTTTTATCAATGGCAAGAATGACATTGTTTCGATTTATCACACCAAAAAGCTATTTCAGGGTCAATACCATATTTGACTGATTGATTTGTCTGTAGTTCTGAGCTAAGGTTCTGTTGCATTACAATGTCAGTCTGTAGCATTCCGTATATGGTAATCATATTTTTTTTCAAGCATTTCAAACATTTTCATTCATCTGCCCCCCCACATTTCACATGTAGAGAAATTATTACATTAATAACCATGTCAACAATGGCCAGTGGCTGTCTTACTGTAGCCTGTGGCTGAATCTCTGTCTTTTTGGTCTCCACCCAGGAACATGTTGAGAGAAGAGTAGGGAACATGGTAGCACTGTGGAAAAAGAAGCACACATGGCAGAGTACTCATGGCTATACTCTAGTAGGAGGAGCAAAGAATACTGTAGCCATGGTTACACTGCAGCATGAAGAGTCATGAACAATGTCTACAATGGAGGGAAGAGCAAAGAACATGACTACAATTATAAAGGCAGTGGCAAAAAGAGAGAGGCGAAAAGAGCATACCACAAATGTTTGCATGTGTGTTGTGCATATAATAGCATGGGTTGAGTCATGAGCAACAGTGAGGGACAACATCATAGAACTATTTATGATGAAATTTGGACTAAAATTAATAAAGGTGATAACAATGACAACAATGATGATCTTACACTCATGAAGGTGTCAAAGAGGCAGCACATGGTGAAGTACCATGTGAAGCTGAAGGCTGGTGACATGGTGTCTTTCGGTGTGAACCATAACATTATGTAGGTGAGAACCCCAAACGGCATGGTGAACACCAACCTGTGAACAGGAGCCCCCCACAGGAATTACCATATCTAACATTCATGACCAAAACAACTGTACATCATGATGCTGGAAGAACAGACTGCTGGTGAAACTCAACAGACAGACCATGTACGTCCAGGGGAAGGAGGTGGACAGGAAGTAAAGGGTGTCGGACTTCATAGCAGGGTATAATATGAGATTGGGAAGGACATTTACAAAAGCCAGCAGAAGGTAGAGGACCACACCCCTCCTAATCACTCACCAGGGGATAAGCTTTCCAATGCGTGTCCTGCTACTTTTACTAACGACATACCCCACCAGTGGGTCAGAAATTGCATCCCAGGCCCGACCCATGAAGAGAATGAGAGAGACATAGAAGGCATCCATCTACAACAGGAAAAAAAGGAAGACGCTAATTAGATGCTGTCATGACAGGGCAGGGCAAATAGATCAGAATAAAGGAGACACAAGTCTGGGAAAATGTGATTGCATATCGACACAACTGAGTGCATTTTAAATTGATAAAACCAAAAGTGATAAAATTACAGTCAGTTTTAAACTGCACAGGTAGAGGATTCCAGGAATATGTCAATTATGTTTCATAGTAAGTGCAAGATATCTGAAACGTACAGAGGTGTTACTGTCTGTATCGGTATCCGTTCAACCAACAAAATTATTTGGGTACAAATTTAGACTGAAAACCACTAGTGGGTGTGGGTGTGGTTTACACCAAAAGTCTATAATTTGGTCAGACACTACAGATGCTGTGGGAACAGGCAGCTCTTTCAACAATTTCTTCTTCAGAATCACTGGGCTATTGCTAATAAGGATGGAATGGAAAATGAAAACCCAACCTCCAATATCATTGCTAAATTAAAAAAAGGAAAATACATGTATACAAGACAGACAGGGAAGCGTTTCCACTACCCATCCAGATATCCAAGGTGTGTAACTCATTTGTTTGTACAGGCAAATAAAACACAAACCTAAATACTAACCAGAGTACAATGGACTGTTCTTTTAATGGCAATGACATTCAGTCTCAGGAACTTGCACTGAGTTTTGTATTGCATAAATTAAAAAGTGCTTCACATGCTTCCTTCCCTTTTTACCCTACAAGGGGCCCCATCAAACTTGCATTCAGTTTCACAAGGCCTTTTCTAAAAAGGTTCACATTCAGCAACAGTAAGTTATCATCACAGAAGTGTACAGAAGTATGCAAATGTTTGGGTACCAGTAAGCAAAGTGTATGTTAAAATTACAGTGAATCTGTAGATGAGCATAAGCTGATGTGGCCTCTGTGTGTCACGTCAACCATGACATTCAGCAAATATCAATGTATAATTTCTGTACATTATGGGTTCAGAAAAATAAACAAAACTGAACTTGACCTGACTAGGGGAGTCCAAACTTGCACACCACTGCAGATACCTTCATCACAGTAAAGGAAATATTCAAATTGTGTGGCAGCATAATTTTCATAGCCCATTGACGAATGTTTCCATGGAAATGCAAATACTAAGGAGGTATTGTATTTGTTTTTGTTGATGACGTTCCTCACATGGATGCATATTTTCTGATCCAGCAATGTCTCTTCTTGTGTTACAGCTGGCTAAGGCCAGACCATGGATATATATATAGTTTCAGCAAACCCATCAAAACCAGGTCTTACACTGAGGAACAGGAATGGTTTGTACAAGGATTTTTTTCTGTTTGATTTTGTTCTTTTTTTTTTTTTTGAAAGAGTGTCAACGTTTCCAAATTTTTATTGGTGAAAAGTTTTCATTTAGTTTTGTGTTTCATGCCATGTGGTTAACACATCAAAGCTATGCAACTGAACAATTTATGAAACTAAATGGCCAGTCGCTAACATTAAGCCTCTTTATTCTCCCAGCTACAGTAACATAATTTTGTTAGATAATGCTGTTCTTTGCAACCTGGTTGTCATCATTTACTGTAGCTTCAGGCCCGCTGTAAACCAATTCTGATTATATTGGACAGTTTGTTGAACAAGAATTAAGTGTAGCTGTCATGGTTCCAAGAAACATCTCCATATGCACACTCATAGGCTAATGCAGCTGTGCATTCAGTAAACGAATACATTTATACATTTAATCTAATGATGTTTTCCTGAAATATAAGCAAAGGCTTGCATCATTATAAAACTTTGAGTGTGATCTTTAAACTCCATATGCACACAAGGCAGGTCATTTTAATGTCTCGTTAGTCATACTGATACATGTACCCTACGGGCCAAATTTGGTAGTTCGATCTTGAAACCTCTAGAAGATGATACTTTAACAAAAATTCGTATGAATGAAAAAAAAAAAAAACTAAAATAACAAAAAACAGCAATTTGGCTTTCCAAGCTAATATATTTCAATTTCAACATTCACCTGCACGACGTCCAGAAGAAAAATCTGCATGAAGAAGCCCTTCGCATTGGCGGTCATCTGATAGGGTGCGCCTCCAATGGCATAGCACAATTTTCGAGACAGTGGAATGCCTTTCTGCGTCTATGTGAAGCGATGGGATGGGATGGAGAGAAAAAAATAAAAATAAATGTACGGAAGCGCATTGCATTCACAAAATAAAAAAAATTGACACCTTATCTCGTAATTTTCAGAAAAGATCTCATAATTACGAGAAAAGATCTCGTAATTAAGAGATCAGGATCTCGTGATTATGAGAAAAGTTAAGTTAGCCTACAAGGCTGAAGTTGGTTTCTTATTTGCTGCTTCTTATTTATATTGCCACCTTAAATTTTTTAATCAGGTTTCTCATTTGTGGCAGCTTGTTTGCAATGGTACATGCCGATTCAGGACAGCTTTAATAGGACGAAATCGTTTTGGGCCACACAAGCAGGGGTGTAGCTAGAAATTCTAGACACTATACACAGCCAGGCTCTGAGGGACCCTCCAGTCTTTATAATAATAAAAAAAAATCCCAGATTTCAGTGGGTCTCTTCAAAACCTTGTGCCCTGTATACTTAGTACCCTTTCCCCCCTGTAGACGCCCCTGCACACATTACACACTCAATGAAAGTCAATGTCAATGAAAGCATACATATATACTCCTTGTCCGAGGTGATATGGGCCCAGCCCAATACATGTTCCGTGCTCAAAAAACACAAATAGAAACCCAGTTTCTTATTTGCAGCTCTAGACTGAGAAATATTATGGTGAGCTCTTATGGACAGGTTATGTACAGGTTTCATGCTAAAAACAAAATATTGTAATTTGATTGCTTTGAACTAAATTACCGCATAAGCGCTCACTATAATAGTCATATGGTGACATAAAAAGTCCGGATCTGAGAATAAGAAGCTGGGTATTGGTATTGGGTATTGGTTTAACTGTTCCTGCAGGTGGAATCCGACTTCCACCAAGTCAGACTGGATTTTCCGCCTGAACAATCCCAACGACTTGAGATGCAGTGTTGACATACTTAAATTAATGCCGTTCACATTAAGTAACATTAATATTTCTCAGTGTCTCATACCAAGAAGGAAATAAAATCAGATCAAAAGCGATAACACCATCATCGCCCACTGTCTTATCCTGTGGCCTAGGTTAGCGACGATTGATAACTAGGCTGCCTTAACTTTTCATATAATTACGAGATAAGATGTCTAAGTTTTTTTTCTTTTGTGAATGCAATGCGCTTCCGTAATTTTAAACTAATAATAGTTTTTTTAAAAAAAAAAAAAAAGAGGACAAGAGGGATACAGGAACAGAGCTGTTCATATTCTTAAAGGGATTAGCATGTTTGTCATTGTGTTTATGTAGGCTACATGACAAAAAACTTTTAATCTTTTTTGTTTTGATTCCTGTTCTGATGATCAAATGATATGGGGAGCGACAACTGCGCTTCTAGGGTTGGTACCTTGGAGCCTTTTATTACTCGCCGAGGTTACACTGCTGTTGTACACTCATATGTGAATGCCCTGAATGTCCAGGCAAATTCAAAGACGGTTTCCCCTTCTTACTTCTCCTGACCATGTCCAAATTCACTGACACTGACCTATTCTGGGTAATTGTGAACACACAGGACTACCAGCTCTTCATTTCCAAGTGTTCGATTGCAACAGGCGTAAAAAGGGTTTTTCCAACATTTTGCACTAAAATACAGGGAACAACATTTAAACCGCAATTTAAGCAACAGTAACCTTACGTTTTTGTTCATTAAATATGTTGCAAATAACCTAACATCTGTGAATGTATCTAGCAACATCAAAAACGTCACCAGAAGAACTAAAATGTTAAATTTAAGATGTCTTACATGAGAAACACCTCCATCGTCCTTAGCAGTCCCGCAATTTAATTCTTCTGTATTATGAGTTACCAAAGTGTCTGCCGAAGTCTCAGCCATTCTTTGCTGTTCAGTTTTCAGGAATCAAAACCAACTGTTTTACTCAGCGAAAACTGTGAGGCAAGTCGTACTCAGGGAGTTGTACAGTTTCGTCAGTTTCTCTAACAGCATAGTAGGATGTTAAATGCAAATTCCCCAGCCTAGTTCGCGTGTCAATCACACCACATTTTAACGCAACTGACACAATGTATATTGCTTTATATAATCGATATCAGGCATTTGCTACAAAAAAGTGTATGCGATTACGCAAACACGTCTCCCCCTTCGTTACTCCTCCCCATTCTGTGTCTGTTGTTTGTGAGGGCTTGCACTGCGGTCGAATTTCTGTGCAAGTGGTGGACCACTTTACTGCAACGGAAAAGGGAGGCAGTGATTCCATCAAAGACTATTCGAACTGCTGCAGCAGGGCTATACAATTAAGGCACTGACGATTAAAATTCACCACAATTCAACAATTTCTGTTATCCGCACTATCAAAAAGGTGGCACGAGTAAATGTCTACCCCTTAAAGTAAGAAAAGGCCGTCAGTATTTTACCACTTACTCATTCACTTTCTTAAATCAAATAGTTGGAAAACTCAGCGTTTTCAAAGGAGCACTCCAATCAGTTTGGGTGGTTCATGTGCTGTATACTTAACCTGGACTCATCCTTTCATTCATGCTGTTGTAATGTATGACACAAGGTAACAGCAACTGAATCCATCCAGGTGAGAAGTCTTTAACCTTCAATGAATGCCTTTATTTTGTAACCAATACATATAACTGGTCTTCAAAGACATTCACAAGCAAATGATACATTAAACATCAAACAAGTAGGATTTTAATCATACATTTCCAGGGGGCTACACACAACACCCAGTCAAAGCACAAAGCAGGCTAATGCATGTTCTGCATTATAGGCTGCTAATAAAGTGTCTTCTCTAAACAATTCCAGTAATCAGTTTATAAAAATATGATAACCAAAACTATAGTGTTTCCCATATCAAAATTCCACTGCATAAGTGTTCGGACATAGGACAAACTCTCAAAGAGCGAAAATTAAAAAAATAGTTTGATCTTGTCAGTGGTTTGCAAGGACTCTTGAGTAGTGATGGTGGAAAATCCATTTGCATGTAGGATATAGGCCTGTTAACACATGTAGCTATGTGTTTGGGTGGGGTGGGGGTGTCAGTTCAGTGTTGCCGGAGGGGTAAGAGGAAGAAAGATAACTAAGGAAATACAACTGCTGATCACTGCCAAATAAACCTTGAGGTAAAACCATTTACGTTTCTTTAAAAAGCTTTTATTATTTGTATTTGTTTATTTTCAACAGGTTAATCATTTATTCGTAAATCCTCTTGTTCCATCCTCCTCTACCATTGGTGAACACAAACCCCACCCCCCTTCTCATGAAAACACTCCAAAAAAACCACTGAAGAGGAAAATATATCACTAAAGGGAGTAAAGGAACTGGAGAAGTCCACAAGTTCGTTTAGTTCCCGTGAAGGAACTGAGACTGCTGTTCAGCCCATCTGTTAGAATGCCCATCGTCACTTTAGCCGCTGCACAATGACAGCATTGAGGAGGTTGGCATCCCGC
The DNA here is from genome assembly GCA_022829145.1 of Albula goreensis. Taxonomy (NCBI): domain Eukaryota; kingdom Metazoa; phylum Chordata; class Actinopteri; order Albuliformes; family Albulidae; genus Albula; species Albula goreensis. Next base: position 27,368,972 of record CM040752.1, read on the forward strand.
AGCGTCTGTGTCTCGTCCGTCAACTCCTTGTTGGGAAAAGTAGTCATGAGCACAAACTCTGCTGCTGCCAAGGCAGGGCGTGCTCCTACGACAAACTGACGCACATCTGACACCCTGGGAGAGAAAGGGAAAGAGTAAAGGAAAAGGATGAGAGAGAAAGAGTGATAAGAGGTATCAGTTAAAACAAACACTGGCTCCACTCGCAATTCTGGGGAAGAAGGGTGACTATATGGCCACTGGTATGAACATGAAAGTGAAGACAGTGTGAAAATATATATGTGAGTGTGCAATGTAAGTGTGTGTATAATGGCATGGAAGTGAGTGTGTGTATGGCTGAAGCAGGTGAGTGTGTATGATAACAGGAGCCAAGTGAGTGAGTGTATGAATGCAGGGAAGTAAGTCAGAGTATGATAGCAGCAGGTGAATGTGTGGATGGGGGCAGGCAAGCACAGGCAGGCTGAGGACGGCACCCACCTGTGAGTGTGATTGAACTTCTGCACCAGCCGACCCCCGTCAGCCAGTCGGATCTGGATGCTGGTCACTGGCTGCGCAGTGTCTAAGGAAACGGAGGCGCTGGCCTGAGCCTCACTGACCGCAGGATCCTGCTGTCCCTCCACCATGCTAGCACCTGATACCAATTCAGGAGTTGCACTGAGGGGGAAGAGACATGGACAGACTGAAAACTGGCATGTTAAATGTGACATGGGAAAACATAAAATACAAAAATATGCACAGCATCATATAACTGCTGCAATACATCTGGTTGATAGTACAGATCACTACAACCAAGATAAAAAGCAGTCTGGTGAAAATGAACACAGTAAACTTTGGTTCTTTATGCAAGTGGACAGCATTGGAATAAAGTTTACCTTGCCATTCCATTATTTAAAAATATTTTTAAAAATGTAAAAAAAAAAAAAAAAAAAAAAAAAAAAAGACTTTGTCCCCATACAAGCTGAATCGACAGGTACACAGTCTGATCCACGTGGTACTTCCTGATGGAGTTCATGAGTAACTGCAGCTTCTTGATAAGACTGACTGATGATTCTGTGTAGACGAACCACTTATCACCCAGGAAAGGAGATACCCTAGATATGGTGCAGTCTCTTAGTGGACTCAGACACCTTCACAATCCCTACAATTTCACTGCAGTCTGACTTAAATAGTTGTCCAGTCTAAAGCAAAATATGGTAACAAGTTGAGCAAAGCTCTATGTGCTTTATTGCTCTGAATGATGCAACACCCCCCTTCTGCCAGTCACTGCAATTCTGTAAACGCTGCCTGTCCATGACTTATTACGGACGTCACTCAGGTTTCATCGAAATCAGGTCAGTAGGTCACATGTGACTAAAGAACTGACTGACGACAGATCCATAATACTCCCCATCCAATTTCACCATGGAGAAGAAACGGGAGATGATGTCCCACCTGCCTAGCTTCTGCCCCTCCCCCGCAAAGGCCTTGAAGGCAGCTTTGGGCTTGAAGAACTCCTCATCCCTGTGGTCCTCCATGTCCAGGTTGACCTGGCCGCCCCGTGACCTCTGCCGCAACTCCATGGGGATCTCTCTGCAGGGCGAGACAGGATGATAAGAGAGAACAGAGAGGTGGGGATGGAAAGACATAAATCAACGTGCTGCTCTGCACTGTGCAATTCTCAGAACTGTGTTATAAAGCCTAAAAATGTTTCATGGGGGTGGAGGGGTTGGGCAAACACCCATGGGATGACCTGTAATGATGGTGGGAGTGAACACCGATACCCTACATTCTTCAAATAACGCAGACTCATTCACACCACAGCCATTAACATTTCTCCTGCATCCTCAAAGAAGTCTCATCACCTGCCTGATCACGACTCACCCTCTGCGGATGGAGTCCAGGAAGAGGGCATTGCTGGGGTCAGAATAGTTCCTGAGGTCCCCGTCATCCAGACTGAACCCAGTTTTCCAGAGCTTCAGCACCACGTGCACCTGACGAAAACCACCACAAAGCAAACATCACTTTCCACACCAGTGAACGTGGATGGAAATTCTATCACTGCTTTGTATTCAATTACAGCATTGCACTCGATCTGAGTAATCATGCAACATCCTGACAGATATCCTGAAAGGCCACACAGACAATAGCCATCTTACTCTGATTATCGTGAGCTAAAGGAGGGTTCAAAGGCAGACCTTGGCTTCCCAGCTTTTGCAGCTGCCCACTGTATTTTCACAGAAACTAATGAACGACATCTGGCTTTAGAAGAGGTCACTGGATCAGGCAGAGCTCCCACTGTTCACAGTGAGTACATACGTGCATTCATATTGTATAAGACTACCTTGAGCAACAACAGAGCATTAAGAGTTATAAATACTTTACTATACTATAGTACTATATATCTTCAGACATCATAAGCATATGCACATTTTCATTTTTTGTGTGTTGCAAATTAGAAGAACATTACAAGACAAAACTTTTTTCCAGGCGTCCATTATCTGCAGTATTATTATTATTATCTGGTTGTGTAAGCTTCATACATATGCAAACGATAACATTAAACAATTAAATTCTAAAAAAAAAAAAAAAAAAAACTTGTCAGTTTCTCTTTGAAACTTATGCAAAAGCAGAACAAAGCAGACTATTTATGCAGATGTGCAGGTATGTATATTCAAGATAACATCATCAATACCAGAGAAAGAAAAATACAGCTACAAAATAATCTTAAATTAGGTTTTCAATAACAGTGATAATATAAAGATTGTAATATAAAGTTCAACAACTTCCTCTGAATAAATTTTACCATTTAGAAAAAAAAACTGTAAAGCCACTGAAAAAATAAACAAGAAACAAAAATACCTGAAAATCATACTCATTTTATTCTTCAGGCTATTTGAAAGCATATACAAAAAAAATCCAGGGACCCATGGCAACAAAATCTAAAACATCACTGAAAAACATACATTTCTAGGAAATGAATAAAATTTATGAAGGATGAAGTCCTGACTTGACCTGCTTAGGAATTCCATGGAACACTTTATCAACTGTACTGCTGACCTGAAACAGTGAGCTGTACTGCTGGCACAAAGAAACATTTCCTTAAATGTACTGCAATTTCACAAACAGTAAAGCAAAAAAACAAGGAGTCCAAAGTCTTAATACCATTCTCTATCCAAGCTAAACAAATATGAGACTGTACCATTTTTACAAGGTGCTTCATACTTACATCCTGTGTGCTGTCTGAGGGTCTCCTCTCGCCTGCCACATACGTAGACTGCTCCTCTGGGGCAGCACCAAGCCGGTACCCCCCTCCCACAAACGGCTGCATACAAACACACACAGAGACCATATGGTGAGGATGAGAGGCACAGAGAGACAAGGCGGAAGCACCTGACTACAGCACTGTCATGGAAGTTACCACATCCACTTTGCCGACGGCATAAAATCATTAATACATCACAGAGGTGTTAACTTGAGAGGGAAAGGTTGCGGTTCAACTGAGCGCCCCGCACCCTCAGGTCCAACCTCAGTGTATCACATTGTTTTGAAAACACCACATTATAGCTACGGTGAGTGGTAAAGGACTGATGGAGATGCACGCATCTAAAAATGCAGGGCAGGTGTTGGGTAGTAAAAGGCATCTTCAGTCAAAATACACACAATTCTGCAGAAAGCTCCCAATAGGGTTTCATTGCCAAGAGAGGTTTTTTTTTTTTTTTTTTTTTTTTAAACTGATGCCAGAAGCGATTTACTGCTGTGTGAGGTATGTTCCAGCCCTGATGGTTGCTCATACCCGCGCGCGACTTGGCTCCCCAGGGCCCCTGCCGGCTCTGTCAACAGGTACAGCCCCATGCTCCTTTGCCCCTTTGAACAGGTCCTCCACCACCTCATTAGAGCTCTTCTTCTTAGGAGGACCCACGATCTGCTGACCGCTGCGCTCCGAGCCGCCCGCGTAGAACCTGGAGGAGAGCGGGGGCGCGTTAAGGAAAGAAGGGACATCCGATACACACATCCATTCTAATGCTTGATGAATGCTTTGTCATGGATCAGCAATACAACCATGAGAAAACAGTGTCTGTTCACTCCAAAGTGACTGGTTTCCTCACAGTTCAAGTACACCCCTTAATCTAACCCATCAATGTGTAATGAAGCCTACCATCACTGCGGATTTTAAAGTACAAGCAGCTGGACTGAAGAAAGGAGCACCCCTGTAATTATCAAGCCTACAATCAAATGGACTGATGCGTATTTTACTGCAAACAGATCAGCTGCTCTAGTTAAAATGGAGAAATGTACAGGAAGGGGAAAACAGAGATATTAATTAAATGCTGATATAATTGTAACTGAAACCAAATGACAGTTTAGCATGTCATCAATAAAAACATAATTATACACTTTAACAGAAAACAACTAGGCCTATATCAAAGTCAATTTACACAGGAAACAGTCAATTTATCTATTGCCCTTTCATCACAAAACATTAACTTTTTTCCCTTTATGAGAACTTTAGGTCTCTTATGACATAGACTAGGCTAACTGCATCAGTGTCAAAGTGCCACACTGTGGAGAGAAATGGAAAGGCTACAAGAGATAGCTACAAAATGTCAAATAAAATGTATTATCTGTTAATGTTATTTGTCTGCAATTCATGTGCAAGCCTGACCTTTGGCCTTCCTCATCACTCTCCTCCTCTTCCTCATGCATCAGATCTCTGAAAGACGTTACTCTGTGCTCGCTGCCAAGCAAAATACAAAGGTATATTATGGACACAGGAAGCATTCTCATTATTTGTACCTTGTCTGACATTTCTGAAAACTTAACAGCATATAAAGATTATTAAAGTATTATTACAACAGCTGTAAGAACCTTAAACTCCAATTAAATATGCATGCAGTGCTTCTTAACATTACATTTTAAAAGCAACAGTATGCTTGCATCAATACATTGTTTGTAATTAGCCTATACTTCATTTTAAAGCACGTAATACCTAATTTTCAGGTAAGCAGGGTCAAGTATACCTGGGTCCTGTTGAGCGAGAAATGGAACCACCATCAGGTGGCGGTAAGGTCACAATGTCATCTTCTGCTCCATCTTCATAAAAACTGGCCAAGGCAAGCTGAGAATAAAAAGACAGCCCAGGCATGATATAGCTTTTGCCACACTTGCACATAGCCTACATATTTACATTAGGGCCTCAATAATTAAGATTACCTAGAACACCCAATTTCATTATCCTTCCATTCATTCATTAATTTCTTAGTGAGACAGATTCTCTTACACTAGGGTGTCTTACAAGACTATATTTATCCATTGATGCAGCTTCACATACAAGTGAGACAATTCAGGTTACACAGCTTTATCAGGGGTTCAAGCAATGCCACACCCGCACACAAAGTAAAACTACAGTACAATAGGCATATGACCTGCCATTCCATACAGAATGACTAATGTTTAAGGAGTGGTCATGGTTAATTTCTATTCATCTTACTGTCCATTGACACAATAAGGCACATCAAGTACCTTAGCCCTACGACATATCTGTTGTTGCCGATAACTGCGTCAGCAAGTTATTTTACATTGCAAATACATACGTTAGCCATTACATGAAAACTATGTTTGAAACTATCATCAATTAAAGTAAAAAATGTTATATAAAGAATATAAACCTCACTGGGAAAGCATAGCTCCATTCTAGACAGGCCTAGCCCGGTTAGCCTAATTGCTAAAGGCCACATTATATTAGCCAACGTAAAAGGCCACTATACATATTCATCTGACTGTTGTCATGCGGCAAAAAAGAAACTGAAGGACTATTTTTGCTTTGATTTACAACTAGAAATAACTTGAAATACTGCGTGAGGAGAAACATTAACTTGTGCATATGAGAAATCAGCTGTCATAAGGTTAGCAAATTAGCAAACTAACCTGTTAGCGAAGATATATTTTCTTCAACTATACTTCCAGCAATTAAGATTACCAATGTTAGGCAACCAGTATCCGTAGTGAGCCTGCAAGTTACATAACTTCATTATGTAGCTGATTAGCTATCACTTTGAAGATATGCAGCGACAGCATAGTAGCCATAACAGATAGTGAAAAATGGTTTGCTAGTACTACTAGGACTATATAGTTGATAACATTTCATATAGTTTGCTCACTGGTGTATCAACCTAGCTACGGCACAGAAAGTGGTGAGGCGGGTGCACATAATCTGAGACTGCACTAACTAGTTACCTAGTTATCTATTCTAATAAAATGGATATCGTATATGCTAACAGGTGATCACACTTGCAATCTGGGGTCTCTTAGTTTTACTCAACCTCAGTTAGCCAGCTACCTTGTTGAGCTGATGCTATGACGATGGTATTATCTATCTTGGATACCAACAAAGGAAAAGGCAAATGTAAGTTTTTTGTGACTTTGTTCTATCACTATCCTATTCTGACATTCTGAATTCACTGTGTTTTCTGCATACCTGCAAATCCCATCCGGCTGACTCTAAGAAAAAGCGGGCCCTCTCATCGTCTACATCTGTTACCGCAACGAACTCCCTCACCGCCTCATCTTGGTCCGCCATCTTGAAATGACACACTTGTCGTGTTCCGTTGGCCCTGATGGAAACAACTGACTACCGGTACTTGTTAGTTCCGACCAGTTCCCTTAAGGAAACTTGGTTGCAGTTGCAACATAATGAGCAATTAAATGCGTATCTGCATTCTAAAGACACATCTTTACGCGCATATTATACTTGACTGAAATAATATTTTGTCCTCATGCTGCTTTTCCCCACAGCTAATGTATTGCAATAACAAAACTAGTAATTTGCCACCGTCGCAGAACACCAAAGGACATTGTCATAGCATGGTCAATCGGGAACTGTAGTTTATGTATTTACGCCACACAAATACTTTTCCGTGATCAAAATGAAAGGATAATCATTTCGAACAAGTGACGTGCAAGTGAAGTTATACCAATAATTATTTACCACATTGCATATTTCGACGTATAGTATGTCTTAAAGGTTAATATACATGTATTATCAGTTAAAGCACAATTAGATTAAGCGTGTTTAGTGCAGTGTGTTTAAATAGGTAATAGAATCTAGTTAACCTGAGCGGAAACTAAAGATTCCCAGCACAGAACTGGAATTTAAAAAAAATTCAAAATCTTTGATATGATTGCAGGTATATCTGGAGCAATATTCCCTTTTAGCATATTAACAGAAAACAATACTTACATGCATAACACATGTTTTTCATGGGAACAATTTCTTGAATGTAATAAAAAATGACACTAACGGATGTATGTCACTTTTCACTTTCTGCACATGTCCACATACTCCAGGGAGTCTTTTGTCCATCACTGACAGAGAGCTGCGAGTACACTTTGCCGTTCCAAGGAATATAAAATGAACCTACAACCCTTTTCCTCCACGAGAAGTGCAATGTTTTGGGTTGATTTATTTCTAACCATTTGGTTTTTAGTTATTGTAGTTAATTGACCACTAGAGGGAGACATAGACTATGAAAATGACCATAACAGCAGTTAAGCAGTCAATATTTTCATGTTTTCGTTACATAATTTGATGCAAACAAAGTGAAGAACCATGATGTCAACAGAAGCTTAAAAGCAGTAAGATAGTTGCATGGGGCAGCCTATAGCCTAGTGGCTAAGGTACATGACTGGGACCCCTGAGGTTGGTGGTTCAAGTCCCAGTCCAGCAAGAACACCATTGCTGTTGGGCCCCTGAGCAAGGCCCTTAACCCCACATTGCTCCCAGCTCCCTTGGTTAGTCTAATCAACTGTACGTCGCTTTGAATAAAAGCATCAGCTAAATGACAGTAATGTAATGTAAAGTTAAGAATCCTTCCCATGTAGTAAAACTGAGGTGTTCAACGGCATGTTATTTCATGTTAAAAAAAATGGCATGAAGGGAAAAAATTTCATACAGATCGTACAGCAGCATGCATGCTTCCTGTGGTACTGTCTGCTGCATTACAAAGACAGAGGACATATTGCTGTTAGGCTCTTATAGCTGTGCCTGCCTGGACATATGTTTGCATGAATGGATCTTCCTCAAACACTGTATGAGATGGAAGTGCTGGAACTTCCTGCTTTCTTCAGTGTACAGTGAAACTTTGCAGAAACAGTGAGCAATACAGGAACTCTAAATACTGGAACCAATAATCTCAGCCTTCAACACTTCCAAGTACTGGACTGTTGCTCACTATTAATTAATGTGCAGGGCCAGATGTTTTAACAGTTCTTTTCAGCCTTTTAACAAAACTGGAAGGCATGATACCTGTCCTAAGGTAGTACTCTTATGTGAAAACATATCATCATTTCAGCGCTGTGTGATACACTGACTCTCACTGTAGTAGAGTTAAATTGTGCAGCTAGAGTCAAGCAGCTTTGTTCCTCTCCTGCAGGCATTTGAAGTTCCTGTATAGTTCAGTTTACCCTAATTTTCTGTGTTTTCATTGTGCTTTGTGTTAGTTAGTGTTGGTTATGCAAGCCTCAGGGCAAAAGCAAGCTTACTGTTCCTTTTTTGATCTACCCAAATTTAATTGGTCTTTTTAAATGTTAATTAATTGTGGGTTTTGGCCTGATTTCGCTCTGCATGCTTTATTAGGTGTATTTTAGTATGAGGAAAATGAACATTTCCATGAAGATATTCAGTGGGAATCCCATAAGATGTGATTTTTTCAATTACATTATTATCTGTAGCCAAATGTCAAAGCACACTCCTTTCTTCATGGTGTAAATGCCCAACAGATTCTTAACAGAGTCTCTCTCTCTCGCTCTCTCTCTCTCTCTCAAATTTCAATTAAAGATTCTTTATTGGCAGGAAATCTATACATAAATATTACCAAAGCAGACAGCAACATATAAAAGTTGAACACAATAAATAGTGCATATGATGGAATACATCTCTCTTTCTCTCCACTGTGTCTAAGCATGTCTGTGTGTGTGTGTGTGCGTGCGTGCGTGTGTGGGTGTGTGTGTGTGTGTGTAATATGCTTTGAGGCAAAATCCTTAGCTTGGCACAAAGTGTACAAATTCATCTTCTGTACATATAGAACAAACCATATAATACTTTAATAGTTTGGGATTCGCCAGTCTGATAGTGTGCTACATTCTCAGGCAGTGTAATTAGCAAATATCAGAATACCAACATACACAGTCTCCCCTGACACATGAGACCCTGGGAAATATATCTAGGCCTGGAGGAGACCGCAGCATCTAGACATGCCTTCAGCAGCCAGGAAAAGATTTTTCATCCCTCAGTGTGAATTCTTCCCAAGAAACATCCACGTGACAGCAGAAGAAGTGTTAAACCACCACCCTGCAATGTAATTTGTATCTTTGCAAAACACATACCTCAGTGCAAAGGAGTGAAAAGGCCGCATTTGAACAAAGAGATGAAAGTCCAGAGGGGGTACAGTGCTCCAGCTCCCACGCAGGAATGTGAGATATTTTACATGCTTCAGACCCCTAGCCTGCCCCTCACCTATCCCACACCACACGTCACATGCCACACGACCACCTCCTCCACGTCTCCTGAGGGAGCTGGGTCATATGACCTGCGTGTGTTCGAGTAAGCGCTCACACACGCTGGTCCCTGCGTGAAAGAGATTCAGCTCTGCAGTGTGTGAAAATCACGGGCACACCAGCCTGAACTAGAGAAGGAGCATCTTAGTTGTTTCTGGGGGGAGATGGATTTTTAATGTGCTTGTGGCCGTTTGATCTTCAAGGGTAATTAAGAACTGGCAAAAGAAAAAAAAAAGTACTGTCACATCTACCTCAGAGCCCCCACTCCTCTACTTATCCAACCCCCACAGCTCCATACGCTGTGGAATTGTTTTGCATATGAAAATAACAACCGTAATTCACAAGTGGAACCCGAAAAAGAAGGCAGTGTGTGTTTCTGTTTTCTCCTCAGGGTTCGAATGCTGAGGCAACAGCACATAAAAGTAGCGCAAGAGAGATACAATAGCATGAGGGTGTTAGAGCTGGTCTCAGGGTGGCCTACTTCAAGCTCACGCTTCCAGCACCACACCGACTCTCTTTAACTGTGATGAGGTAACAGAGAGGCAACATAAATGCTCAGAAAAATTCAGATGAGACATGCAGAGGTAGGTTACATGTAGCAAGTCTGTTTCTGTGAAAGAGAAGGGCACTACAGACGAGATGGGTGTATGGGACGAGGATAGATGCCATAACATTTGAAATTCATCTTTCATTTTTCGATGTAGAATTTTTTCCTAAATTAGTTTTCTTAATTTTAGACTAATTTCAGATGATTTGTTGAATTAATGTGTAAATTGAAAGGAAATCATTCTAAAGGGGGGCAGTCTATCCTGTGTCCCCCCATATAGAAGCAGTGAGGAGAGGGAGAAGGTATAGCAGGGATTAAGCTGAGTGCTGCCACGGTCCTCTCTCCTGTAGGCCCCAGTCACAGCGTCAGTGACAGGAACAGGGTGTGGGCTTAGAGAGCGATGGGCTGCAGACTGGTGCTGGTGAAGAATCCGGAGAAAGAGGAACTCAGTTTTATCTGGCAGGAAAACCCACCCTCGCCCTCAATTAGACAGTGTGAAATGGCACTGAAGCCTTGCCCCACAGGCTGCTGAGCTTTGACTGAAATCACTGAAGCCACTGTGGGACTGTAGAGGAGGTTCATGCTGGCCACGCAGACATGGCACTGTGAAAGGAAGTTAAACAACGGAGGGTGAGCACCTTATTTCCTTTGAGAACACAGGATCCTTCCTTATCATTCTTAGCATGCACACACCAGCATACGCATGCATGGCCTGATGTTTTGGCTCTCTCTCAAACTGATTGATTAAGCCACACGTCTCCATGGAGACATGTGGGCAAGGCTGTTTTGTCTGTGGTGGGGGGTGGATGGGGGGCAGCAGTGGTCAGGAGATGGTTAAAGTCAAAGAGGCAGAGGGGAGAGATAGATGGTGCAGTCTTTAGGTGCCTGGGTCACACACTGTCAGCTCAGCTCATCGTCTGGACGATGCATCGTGAAATCACACAGGCAGAAAACACTTCCACAGCCACCCAGCCTCCGAAGCATGCATGGAACCACCAAAAAACACCTTGTGTCAGGACAGAGATATATGTGAAAAACACGCTCCAGAGACGGAATTAAATCCCAGGGAAGGCCATCCCCTCTCACTCTGGAAGATAAGTAGGCTGGCTCCTTGCCTTCCTCATTAATCTCGACCCCTGCCTCCTGCTTTTCAAACTGAATGGGAGGGCAGGGGCGAAGGGAGCGGCCTCCCTGTCCACCCTGATAAGGTGATAATATATCTCCCTCTCATCCGCACATGCTGGTAGTGATTGGGCCCGTTCTGAAGGGGTGAAAGGAAGGTAAAGATTGGGGGTGCAGGACATGCTCTCCCTCCACTGGGTCACAGCAGCCTACAAGGTCAACTGTGAAATGATCTGTGAGCATGCTCTGTACCCCTCTGCCCAGGGCTCTCAATTCTTTTATCACGCATCTATGTTAATGGTGAGCAGCTCCAGTCCAGAAGGGTTGGTAAATTTGCAGGCTTCTGTTTACCATTAGCTTTGACTCAACTGTCTGACAAGCTGTACACTCACAATCATGGACAGGGACACAGCTGTCATGTTTATCATGCAAGTTATTTGTCAAATTAAATGACACAGAGTAGAAGCTGACATGAAATCCAGAGTTAGATGTGTCTACAGTTGATCTACATCTCCCATCAGGCATCATTCCTGATTGTGATTCAGGTGTGTGGCCGAGGCAGGTTACATGTTTGGACCATAAATTTTCAGATGGGAGTACAGGGTTTAATCTGATGCTCCATGCAGGAACCATTTTTGGCCTCTGAAAAATACTGCCACACTGGCTCAGACATGCAGAGACTGATATTAAAATAGTCTCTCACACTGGCAGTTGCTGTACTATAATTTACTGTCAGTCAGACATTTGAGTCCCGATCTGTATTCTCTTTATAGGGGGTAACTGATTTGCATATGGAGCTTGGCACACTTTCAAAGTTCAAAGCACTCAGAGAATAGTTTTCACATTTGAGCATAATGCTTTGCTCAGAACAACTTGATATTATTTACTGCACAATAAAGAGATTTATTCATGTGGAACACTCGGCGTATGCAGGCACTGGCTGCATATCCTTCACGGTTGTCTTGGAAAAACATTTTGTGCCTGTACATATTGTTCCAAATGATGGTTTGACCCTGGAAATTTCGACTCTCCACAGCACAAGATGAGGTCTCATATGGACGGAGATATATATTGTAACACAGGATAGTACTTTTGTTTTAGTTGAGGTTATTGGACCACTGCTACTTTACCTCCTAATTGTTCTTATCCTGACCTGTTTTGCAGAACTGGCTTGAGAAAAACAGTTCTCTGTCAGTATTGCAAGACTGTTGAGTTTACCAGACCACAGCTATTACTAATACTGACCCATCTTTCATAGTAGGCTTGAGAAAAACCAGTTCTCTATATATCACTATTGATGGCCAATAAAACTGTTATGGGTGGCTTAGAGCTGCTCTTTATGTTTTAATTTCAAGGTGAGGCAAGGATTGGTTGTTTGTTTCCTTTTTTCTCTTCACCATTGTATTTTATGAAAAGGTTCTACAGACATACTATAAAATCCTTCAAACAATGTAAATCCCGTGACTGCATGAAGCTTCACAATTGCACAAAATGGTGCCAATTCTATAAACAGCAGACAAGAATAAAAAAAGGACGCTTCAAATAATTTTGGAATAAGGACAGAAATACCCTTGAATGAAGTGCAGAAGCACGCTTTTGTTGCACAAGCAGAATTTGATTTATTTAGACAAACAGCAAGAGATATGGGTGCAGCCCACAAGGGTGAAGTTCAGAACATGTCTGTGAGCTGTGAAGCATCGCACAACTATGGTGGATCTGGAGATTTGGAGGAGCAGCATAGGGGAATGAACAGGAAGGGGGGGTGGTGACGGTCCCGTCTCTCTGTGTCAGGAAGCTGACAGCATCCCTCCCACCCCTGACACCCCCACACGCTGACCCATTTGCCCCCATCGTTTTTCACTCCGACACTTTAATCAACGAGTCCAGCCACACAGCAGCGCCTCTCTCCTCTCTCTCCACCGCACGGCATCATGGGAGACGCCAGACTGAGGTGAGAACAGGGCAGGAATAGAGATGCTTCTCACAAGTTTTTTCACATTTATGATGAGCTTGTGCCCCAATACCATGATGACAGCAGCAGAAAGAGCGGAGCATTTTTCAGGTAATACCAGTGATTTATTCACCATGACAAAATGAATATAAATCGTTATAAACTAACTGCATTCCCAGGATCAAGTTTTCTGCATAGGAGTTCTTGCGCATTTCACCCACTGACTTGAACATCCACTGGTATCTAGAGAGAGAATAATGCTTGGAACAGTATATCAGAATTCATAACTTAATAAGACAGCCTTGAGGTTTCAGACCAAGTTTGCACAGTGTTGGCACCTTTATAGACTGGCGCCAGAATGACACGCTTCAAAGGGTTAAATACCTTTCTAATCTTGTAGAGGTATATTAGATAATACACATATGGAATTAAACAAAAAAGAAAACAACTAAATAAGTAAAAACCTCCCAAATACACTGACCACATATACTGTTATATTTTTAAAATACCACATTCTTGGTGATACAACACTCTTGGATTTATAATCGACACATGCAAAACACTCTTTATGGCCTTACTGACGCTTAATGGAAAGTTCCACTTTGGTGAGTTGCATTATTGAACAGAATGAAATAAAGTGCTAGAGGTTGTTATCTAAGCAATAAAGCCAAGCACCCACGGGGCTCCTCCAACACTCACAAATGTGAAAACAACCAATCTGAATCAATCTGATAGCTTCATCATTGCCTTTTAAGGTTCACACCAGATGCCCTCTTACCCTCATGGCTCTCCACTCAAGGGGCAATTCCAGCTCACATTCCACTTACTGCCTCCTTGGTGACTGCCTATAGCTTCTTTTTATCAGTGACGAGGAGGGGTATTGCTATGGAAACCAGGCACCGTGGTGGAGAACCTCATCTGGTCAAACAGGCGTCTGGGCTGCGCCTGTGAGTGTACGTCCTAGATCCCAGCTGCCATTGGGTCACCAAGTCCTTTCTAATGTATAGGCAACTGATACACATGTGGGGGGAGGGCCTCAGTGTACAAAGCAATTAGGGACAATGCAAATCAAAGAAGAACTATTATAATTACAGAGGTTTTTCCTGTCAAAAAACACATGATAGACATGAACAGTTAAACAAATGGGAGTGCAGGGTGAAAGGGGTCTGATTGGTACAGTTAAACTAGGATAGTTAAAACTGTGACTTGGGATCACTTTATAAATAATCCAGTCAGAGTTGGGCTTAGGCATGTTTCATTTTATGTGCTTTGAGACAGAGATTTTCCCCCTTTCTGTTGTTGTTGACTCTGAGAAGAAATAGGCTGATCAAATTTTCATATTCCTTCTTGAATATAAGCTCTCCATGCAGTACACATTGCATCCTTCATTGGAATTAAAAATTAAAACTGTCTCTCTCCCCCTCCCTCACTGTCCCCCCCTTCCACAGTGTTAATCACAGTGTGAGTGCAGAGGAAAGGCACAGGCACTCGGCCGGAAATAAAGCACGGCAGTGATGAAAATGGGATGCTTCTTTACTGAAGGCAGCATTTGGGCCACACAGCTGTCCCTGCACTACAGGAAGCGGGGAGACCGCACAGACCTGCGCTCTCTGGCATGTGGGATTGAAAAGAAACATTCAGCAGACCCTGAAATGCCATATATATATATATATATATATATGTATGTGGGGCAACAGGGATGGTGGGGTGGGGGGGTGCTCCTTTTGGGGTTTGTCGAGTTTGAAAGCAGCATCACATGAAAAGGAGGGATAAGGGACGGGACTCGTGCTGTGCACTGGAGCGGCGAGCAGAAACGCAAGACTGCGCGACCCTGGCCTTAACCCCGCACATGTGCGGAAACAGCCCTCAACGCATCGTAGTGCAAGGCATCGCTGGAGTAAGCACATCAGGATGTGGGAGAAACACACACAAGCACAATGGAGCAGGGGTCACCGGGCTTATCTGAGAAAGACTGGTTCGGGTGCAAGCTTTTACTCTAGCCCAATATGAAAACAACTGAATCCCCTCAACAAGGTCCCAGTTAAAGGTCATGATTAGTTGACAGGTTGAAGTTATTTCATTGCTGGGTTGGAACAAAAGCCTGCACTCATACCGGCTGTTCTCTGATGAAACTAGTGACCACTGCAGTGGGGGATATAGATGCATGATTTGTGCTTTTGACTCTTGTGCATGTTACAGTATTGACTGAAGGCCCTGTGATGCCCTGCAGTACCTCTGATTATAATGCATGATCAGAGGTAACTCAGTCAATGATGGGCCTTGTCCAGATATTGTCTCTCATCCTCACCATCCTCACTGTGGATCTTTTAATCTCAGGATAGGCCACGCATAAAGAGGGAGGTATATGCAAAACGTGTGCCCGTTTGGAAGGCCACCCCCTCACAGGGGCCAGGATCAATAATTCAATCTCTGATCAATAATTCAGATGGGTGCAGGGACGGGTGGAGAGCAAGGCAGTGCGGGTGGCGTGGGGGTGGGGCTGCGGGAGGGGCAGGGAGCTCTCACAGTCCACTCAGGTCCAAAGGTTTGGACCTATGGCCAGGCTCAGGACCCAGTGGGACAACTTCTTCTGTGACCCCCCAATAAATACGTTTTACAGGATCTTCATGGGGGAGAGAGGGGGATAGAATCTCAATCTCCTGAACTTTCTAGACAGATCACAGAGGTGGCAAACTAGCTCAGATAGGGGCATCCTAGTTACTGCTGTAAGATGAATACAGTTGCATTATTGTGAGTGTGTCAGGGTAACCGCCATGTCACTAAAACTGAATTTTATTGTGAACAAATGTATGTTCACATTTAGTGTATTACAGTGTTGGAGGTGAAAGTAAAGGAGGTAGAAATCATTTCTCATCTTTCAGCCCAATACCCCTGATGAAACCAAGCTCTATTTTTCTCTCAGAAAAACAGGATTTTAGATTAAAACTGCTCCCCCTCTCTCTCTCTCTCCCTCTCTATCTGACTGATTCAGGGCACATGTCTGGCAGGTAAAGAGGGATTTCAATTTCTACTTGATCAGAGCAAATTTGATCTGCTTAACACAAGCTCACTTTTCCTCCAGCCTTTCCCTTTGTGTCGATCTGTTCCATCCCTCTTTCATTGCTGTCTTTCTTTGCCTTCCCTTCATTTCCCCACATTTTTCTCTCCATATTTTTATCCATTGCACTCTCTGTCATTCTTCCTTTCTCTCTTCCTCTCTCACTCCGACGTTTTACCAGAGCTCCTGGTGGCAATGAACTGCAATCCATTAACAGAGTCGAACTGGCTTGAAGTGGCATCTTGTCCTACATACACACTGAATGATAATAATGGGGGAAAACTTTTAATGAAATATTCAACAGAAACTGGCAAAAGCTCACCCTAACATAGCCTGAATTTTTAATAGGGGTTTTATAGAGAGACATACTTTTGTGTGCAATTGTTTTCTGTGTGAGCATAAACAGTCTACAGCTGGAGGATATGAAACATAGAGAAGAATGGCACTTTTCTGCGCTGATTTCTGTGTTTGAGTGAGTCAGGAAAAAAGAGGTCACCACATTTGTTGCATTTCCAGCTCTAGAAATGTATTTGGAATGAAGCTTTGGCAAGATCATGTAATGAATAAAGAGAAAGCAACAGTGACAGAAAAGGTCCTGTAAAAGCAATTTCTGCACAACAGACGCAGACAAACCCACCATTCACCAACAAGTAATTTGCATTCTTGGTATCGTCACAATCTCTGCTCCAGAAAGACCTCTGTCCAAACGGCACAGGCAGAGTGGAATGCAAGCAATGCAGAGCTCACTGGCACACAGCACATGCTGAATCAAACCCATTCACTGAAGAGCAGCACCAGTGAAAAGCTAGGAGAGAGCTAGAGCAAGAGAGGGAAGGAGGGAGGGAAAGAGAGAGAGAAAGAGGGGAAAAAATGGGGTTGCTGATTCAAGGAGCAGCTCTCTTGTGGCCATTGCACCAGCATTGCATGTACTGAGTATCTTCTCTGAGAGCAATGAACTCACACTGTGAAACACTGGGAGCTGGAGCAGAAGCAGAGTGAGCAGTGAGGGTGGTGGGGTGGGGAGGGGATGGTGCTGGGAGGTGGTGGGAGGGCAGGTGGGGGTGGTGGTTGGCACAGTTTCAGTCCGGACGGTTAGACGTTGTTTACAGACAGAAGAACCCACAGATGACGTGTGTTTTGGGTGTGTGGGGTGGGGGGGAGGTAGACAAGTAGGCACTAGAAGCTTGATTTGGCAACAAGCACCCCGCAGGTTTTGGGTTAAAAAAAAAAGGCTACGCCCCTGTGACATGACACATGATCCGTTCTGGTCTTCCGTTAGAGCTGTAGGCACGTTACAGTGACGGTGCATGGTAGTGCTTCACCGGGTGAGTCAGGAACCACGCAGGTGTGACTGTACAGGAAGTTCCCAGTCAACTACCTGAGCGTGAGCGCACTGACGTCAAACCGGGGGAGAGAGGGGCATGAATAGGGTTTAGTGATATGAATCTGACAAAACACGAGTCTGCTAGCTTCTACGCTGGAAATGACTTGGTGTGATCATGTATCAGCAGCCTCAGGGGATGAGTAACTGACTCTCAATTGCCCTCCCAAAAAACCATTTTGGTGAAATTCCACACAAATACTACATTATAAGACATAAAGAGCCATTTATCCCTGTCTTGTTAACTACTCCTTAGCTAACAAGATAAAAGGGTAAAAATCTAGGGCAGTCTTTTCGATACTGTAACTACACATATTTTACTCAAAAAGAGTTACTGAGATGATAACCAAAAAGGTTAGTGGCAAAGTGTTTTGGCAATCAGACCCAGGACAGATCAAAGATTTACATCCAGTTATGCAGATCCTGGATAATTTAATCTAAGGTTAAGATTGGGTTATGGGTTTGCTGAAAAGGCAGCACCGCAGAGCACAGTTTAGGGTTTTAAGCTGAGCTGGTGTTGAACTCCATGTATAATGATCAGTATTGACTGATCATTTGATTCATCTGGCCAGGTTTAGCCTGGTGGGTGCAGTGTGCAAACCTCAGCTTTACTGTATTACGCTACCAAGCTTTATGAAAGATTTATTTCTACATTAAAATATGCATGTTTTCATTATTGGTACCCTGCAATATGCATTTCTAAAATAAATATTATAAGCTTCATTAGACCACATAATAGCAGCAAGATTGGTGTAATTGCTGAAGATCAAGTGACTGTTCAAATGAACCTCAGGGATATTCTACAGAACCAGTTTTGAAGTGTAATCTTTATAATCCATCTCGGGTTTCAGCAGCAGTTACTCAGCTAGGAAACTGACCCTTTGACCCTCGACCATGAGTGCAGAGTTCAAACTAATACTCCCTCCTCCTTGCTCACAGACACACACACACACACACACACAATTTCCATGAGGTTTTTCTCAGACGTTTCCAAGCACTCATCATCTCGGGTATTCCCGTGGGTGTGTTTGGTGTCTGGAGCGATCCGGATTTGGCCCGGGATGCAGGTAAGAGGATTGTTACCTCAGAGCGGGTGCTCCTCTCTGATTACTGAGACAAATGAGCAGCGGTGACAACGGCTGCCTGGTCTTTTACTAATCTCCTCCGCACAGATCCCAATATCCGTCCCAGTCATCATCTCACATCCCCCACCGCACTCACACCCCTCTCCATGACACAGCTAAAGAAAGAAAAAGCAGCAGATGACCAAAGACTGCCAGGGAATTGCTGATCAGATTGTTTTTTATCTATGCATGTGAGCTAGCCTCATACACATATGAAGATATGAGCTGATTCACCTTGACGACGAGTGCAGCAACCGTGAGTCATGGCTGGGGCTGGAGCCAACAACCCACAGGTGAGGAGTCTATTACCGTAACAACAGACTCAGATACGCCTTTCCAATTTATGCAAAGTCATCACCTTCACCAACTCATTGAGGCGAGTTTGAGTTCAGGGTTTGATTGCCAGTTATTAGGGCCTCAGCTGTCTGCCTGCTCAGCTCGCCTGACATACTGCTGCACAGGCATGCTGCGCAACTACAGAATCTTTATTTGACTGCAAGAGACAAATAAACTAGAGGCAAACCGGGTGGAAACAAAGCCCCCAAGTCTGGCAGGTGTCTGCCACATCTAACAGTTTTGTGAATGTGAAATGACCTGAAACTGATCTGAAGTCAGTGCCGATGGTGTCATTTTGAAATGGGGGATAGATGGGGGGGAAAAAGATGACCAATCAACCAATGACTTAAACTTTATTTACTACATGACCCCATCATAACAGAGCACTTAATAAAATTGAAAGCATGGAATTCATAAGGATTCACGAGATTAACTATAGATCTGTAAACCTGAAAAAGCAGATCAAAATGGCAGAGGATAAGAGTGTAATGATGAACTGGATAAAGTGGATTCATTAAACTTACATTTCATTACACTGTAGGCATTTAGCTGACTCTCTTACCAAGAACAATTTGCATAGATAACATTTTCCACACAATTTATTTATACAGCTGGCTATTACCAGAAGTAATTCTGGAAAGTACTTTGCTCAAGGGTACACAATGCCTACACTGACCTATAGTACCTGCCCTGTGAGAGGAACCTGCAACCTTTGAGTTATGAGGCCAGTTTCCTAACCATTATGTTGTTATACCACGCTGTCTGCAAATGTAAACTTTGGAGTAAGCTTGTCCAGTGGGCTTAAAAATGGCCTGACAAGCACTCAGAAAAAAATGCTGCCCAACCAACCTCTCCTGAACAAGTCAGTGATTGAATTATTTAGAAGCATTTATATGTAACAAGTGTGCATGTCAGGGGTTTGAAACCGAGGTGGGAAACTGCTGGCGTAGTCTCCAGCACGGCATTTTTCCTCAGCTGCCCCAGAAAATAAAGCATTGGATTAAAACAAAAACTGGGTTAAGGTTGCTTTCTCAGCATTTACATGTAAAAAAATAATGAGTCAAAAAAAAAAAACCCTGCTTGTCCCCCAAACCCAGTCAACATTTTTTATATGTGATTTTGTGGGATGACAATCAGAATTAACGATTGTGCGAAATGCACCTGCAGACGCACGCTCAGACAGATTAAAGCCTTTTGTGCAGCGTTACTGGCTATCAAAGGGATTTAAATGTCCAAATACACTTGCATTATCCCTCTAACTTCCAGAGCTTGCAGGGGGGCAAACAGCCACAAACAGTGGTCAAGCCCTCAGTTCTTCTTCTTTTACCAGTGTCTGTTTAGAGAAAGGAGTGTTCCTCTCCCCTGTGTGCGTGTGTTTTTGTCTGTTCTGCTGTAATTCTGGCAGGCAGCATTATCACGAAAAACATAGTCACAGGCTGATGCAAGAAATGCAGAACTAAGCACCGCAGCAATTTTTCATGGGCATTAACTGAAATAAAAGTGGAGTAGATTTTGCATTTTTAATCAGAAGGGGATTTAGCCACTGAAAAGATCCTTCACCGATGAATGAATGAAGGTACGGGAGGGGAGGGGAGGGGGCCCAGAATAGATGTTGTTCTTGTTCAGTTCTCCTTCTCTGAATACCCCGTCCCTCTCTGGGCTCCCACTCCTGCTCCCTGAATGTCAATCGGGTCCCTTTTGCTGGCTCTTGCTAAAGGGGACATTCAATTTAACAACCAAGGGAGAGTTGTGTGTTCTACTTTAAGTAATGAATAAAAACAAAAAATAAACTCATTCAATTTCAGTGTATTATGATATTATGACACCCTCAAACACATGTTGCTTCAATAAACGTATTTTTCCAAAATTAAGGACAAGGAATCATAGTGGTTGCATGTCCAAATGTTACATACATAACATTATGAATCACATACATATACAAGGTACAAACATTAAAACATACTTATATAAACACACACACACACATACATACAAAGGACAGGGAAATATGAAAATCCTTTGCCCACTAACTGAAACAGTAAATCATTACACAGTGTCAGTGCTGGTCAGTGCTGTCCACTGTGTTATATTAGCAGCTGTTCATTTCTGTCCCATAACAGGACACCAGCTGTATCCTGGAGGACCCCCCTGACAGCTGGTGCCAGCCGACCCCAGCGATGATCAGAATGACAGCCACGTGATGGTGGAACCACCAAATGTGCCACTCAGGACTCAGTCGCCACAGGCCACACTTGCTGGTGTGAACCCTAAACTTTGGAGTCCATTCTTTGCAATTTAAACTTTTCTTGGGAATGTTACAATCTTAGAAGGAGTGATATGGAACAAGTATGTCATAGGTACTACAGAGAGCCAGGTGCATCCTACAGCTCACAGCTGAGAGGGAACCAGGACGGCGAATGAGTGCGCCCATACCGATACAGCTACACGCCTGCATACGATGTGCGTGCATGCAGCAATGAACACAGATACAGAAACACACACTAGCATGCACACATACAAATACACTGGCAAGCATGCACATTGTGTATGCACGTAAACTCATAGTACCAGGGGTAACCCTGTCTGCAGATCCACACTCAGTTCTGCCTCCTGTGGCAGGTCCAGTCTCTCAGTCTCTCTGTCTTATCTAAGAAAAACACCTGTAGTCCACTAGGAAATACTGTCAGCATACAGCTGAGGGAAGCAGAGTGGGGGGCCAAAATTTCAAAACACAGAGCCAATGTTGAACAGGATTGGAACAGGATGGCAGTGGAGTGCTAGTGAAACATGTTAATGCAGAAAATGAAAGTCTTTAGCAAAAGAGGAAGAAATGAGAGTGAACAAAAAAGGCAGAGGAATGTAGACAGGCTGCCCATCAAAACAGAAGTGAAAGGGAAGGGCAGAGGGAACCAATGGGAGAGAGAAAACTGGGAGAGTTTAAGTGGCCTATACGCTCTGCCAAGTTACTAACTCTCTCTAATGTCATTATTTTTTTCTATTCAATTTTTTTTAGAATTCTAGCAAGCCTTAATAATAGTAATATAACCTTATACGTCTAAAATTACACTTTTTTAGCAACTGAGAAAAATACTGTTTTAAAGACCTGCACAACATTGAATTTTGTTTTGAATAAGCTTTATTAGTCACAGTGCCATGAAACATTGACTGTACTCAATGACGTCTGTAATATCCCTGTCAGGGACTCCCAGCTCTGTCTATGATGATCAATAAACTGGGACTTTTGGAGGGCAATCAAGGGCCTTTCCAGGCTCATAACTGACCTCATAATATGACATAAGCAGGCAGAGTCTCAGAGGGAAGCCAGTCTGACCTGGGTCACATATCCAGCAGTCAATTAACCAATAACCGATCGAGTTAAGCGTGTCACACACTACAGCAAGAGACATGAGCTTCACAGTTCCATGGCAGCTCACTACTGTGAATTCTCTTCGCAGGGGACTGTGAATCAACATTTGAAAAAACAAATTAATGTTGGAATTGCAGAGAGGTGAATTTTCTTTCCTCAGACACACTCAGAATCAAGTGTTAGCAGCTGGAACTGGAAAAATGTTTGATTTGATTTTGAGAGGAAAATCAGAGTTCGCCTGGTGCTTGAGCACACATGTGGGGGCAGGGGAGTGTAAGGGATTTCTCTTGATTAGTATCAGAGGGATAGACTAGACAAACTGAGAGGGTGAAGTACATGAAGGCTTACCAGCAGCGATTGATTGGAGGGATTTCTCCTCATCTCCTTGACCAAAGACCATTCAGATTAAAGACAAACACAAAATGTTACACATTTTCCCCGAAACCCTCTGAGAGCCATGGTAATAAGTGAAGGCAGCTGGACGTGACCCAGCAGCTTTTCAGAGAAGACATTTTAAGAGAACAGATTTCACCAATGCCTGATGAGAACAAAAATACATTTCCAGGGCATTGGGGATTATGAAGCTGTGCAAAAGACTGCTGCTACTCAAGCCAGCCTGCTCTCACACTCCACGTCATGCTCGTTTACAATCACTATCAATTATTGAACAGTCCTCACGCTGCATACATATTCTATTAAACACACAGGGATCAGGGTGCCAATGAGTCATGCAGATAAAGTACTCTACTTCCTCAACAAAACACCTGTTAGTGTTGCATGAGAAAGGTGATTTGCCTTATTTGTCAGCGACACAGGGTGGTTTCCCAAGCCATCTCCACCGCAGTCTGTGGATTTGAAAAAGTCCAATGCATCAAGGGTCAATGGGTTTTGAAAAGATGGAGGAGGAGTATGCAATGACTGACTCTTCATTTTTCTGAATGGAACCAGCAATGAAAGCGTAAAATAAGCTGTCACAGTTCAGTCAGCCTAAAATGATAAAGGACATTTTTTTTTTCACAAATCATTTTGAGAGCTGCAAATTTGTTATAGTGACCAACACACAAGATGCAGTACGGGGCCAGAGTAAGCCTGTTCATTGTGATTCACAGCCTGGTAGCAGGGGCTGGGGGTCTTCACAACGATGAAAGAACTGGAGTCTGGATGGAGATGAGTCCGCTGGATCCCTGCCACGGGGCTGTCAGTGTCTGGTCACTCAACATTGAAACCCAGTTTCCCAGCGAGCTCCCAGTTCACCATGCCCCCTCTCGGCCACTCCTCCCCCCTCTTCTCCCCATCTGCCCCCTCCTTTTAATCAGCTTAACAACATATATCCGCCACTGAGGAACTGGGTGAGTGTGTCAGGGCATGAAAGCATTAAAGGCTGTGTATTACTATGGCTGTAAACACAGGCGTGAACTTTGCACTAACCCCACCAACCCAAAGGCCCTGAACACGCCCTTCCCCCCACCTCCAGACTCCTTGCACCCGATCTTCCCTGTACAAAGCCACCATATGAGTAGTCAGGCTCAAATACGAATGTGCTCAGATTCGCTCTTACAACTCGCGCAGCACTGCAGATGTGAGTTACTGCAGAGAGCCCTGCAGGGTTTTAAGTAAATACGAACATATGGGCTCCTCTGTGCCTTATTTCTAGGGAGATAGTGGGGTGGGGGGATAGAGACGATCGAGGCGGTTTGTTCAGAAATTTTAACATCTACACTGTGGAAGATAAACCTTTCTTCTATTTCATCTTTCTTTCCACAAAAATGAAACAATAATTTGGGGGTGAATTCTTATTGCACCTCCACCTATGTGCACACAGCCAAAAAGATTGGAATTGGAATATGTTTGACGGTTGATTTAAATAAATCCTGTATTCACTCTAAGTACAATCAGTAGGTAAAAGTACAATTACTCAGTGGCAACAACAGCACTGACTGTGTTGTTGAATAGCTGGTGAATGTGCCCAGGGTAAAAAGGTGCATCAGCCAAGATGACAGGACTGTGTTTACTGTCATCATAGTACATTAGAATGCTGGTGATCGCTCTCTCTCTCTCTCTGTCTCTCTGCCTGCTCCACAGCTGCAGGCATGATATTAATCATGGCACAAACAACAGCACAACTGATAAATCAGAGGCATGGCTGAGACTCCCAGGCTCGCCGGGACAGCATAAAGTCTAAATGAACCGTGGTAAAGATACCCAATCAGTGTGCAAGAAACAACCAGCGCCAAAACAGCACCGAGTTCATATTTCATAAACACGGCGTACGCTGCCAGCGCTGGGCGATGAGCGCCAGGGTAGCTCAGACTTGGGCAGCTGGGTCCAGAGTCCCCCCGCCCCGCGCCCCCCCTCTGAGGAGAAGAACCGTTTCATTTAGGACCGACTGGGCGAACTGGGCACAGGAGCCACAGCTGAGAAGCAGCAGGATTTTGGAGCTGTTCCACCCCAGGAAACAGAAAGGGAGAAGCAGTGGAGCAACGCATTCCTCTCTCCTTCAGCCTTTCCCCTGAATGAGAGTCCTGTTATCTGGGAACGCCGCGTGTGCGCCTGTGTTTGTGTGGACCCCCTTCAGTTTCAATCCTTCATAATGGACCGTGAAAGCCCAAATCTTACAAATCCCTCACGACGGATTAAGCAAACCAAAATCGCAAAGATGTGTAAAAAGGAGAACTGCCTCAACATCGATGCCATTCTAATCATAATGCTGGTGCTATAGTCTTTTGAAACAATTATCTAAATTTGACAAATTTCAAATAGAGCAGGAACACATGGCGCTTTTGGAGTCACAATCCTAACCACATTTCCCTAAAGACAGAACCAATGAGCCATCCTTGGGGACACATAACTTGATGACCAGTGTGTATTCTGGTTTTGCTCCAACCAGCTGTTCTAGCTTCATTTTATGAACAGCTGTACACACCAATGTTAGTTCATGCTTTTATCAGACCACAGTGAAGCATTTTCACGAAAATATTCCGTGCAGCTCATGACTTTTGCAAGTTGTCAGATCAAATAAATGATTGCGTTACTGAAATTATCAAGAGCAGAAATTGGCACAAAGCACTGAAAAAACTCGTCTCTCATCATGCACCCGTCACGCTCCATGAGCAGGATGGGAGTTTGATGGGTGCAAGCGTTTACCGCAGCTTAAAACATTCAGAGGCATTCACCAGACCTCAGGGACATTCCCTTGCAGATAAGCTAACAGGATGTGTAGGCCAGAGACCAAAGAAACAAACTCCAAAACCATTCGCCATCTGGACACCAGCCTCCACACAAACTGTTTGTCACAAGCACAAAGTACACCCAAACCTCATATGAGGGGACACTTTGGAGGTCTGCAAAAAGCAGAGACAAGACAAGTTCAGGAAGTACAACCAATGAGACACCAGTATTATAGGTCCACTGCATAGAGTGACATGCAGCAGAAATCATGAAGATTCTAATGGGGGGGGAAGCATATTAGGAAGGTCAGTCACAGCATTTATTTAACTCTACCTTCAGAAGTCGTTCCATAAAATATTCACAACCATGTTTGGCAGCTGGTAAGAGGCAATGTGGGTGAAAGGCTTTCTTCAGCTTTCTCCAAACATACATTGATGTAAGGAAAACTAAATAAAAACACACCAAACTGCTAAAAATTCAAAGCGTTCTGTACCAGTTACACCAGGTTATCCAATGCTGCACAATTTCTGTGGTGAAAAATCAATTCTGTGTTTCTTTGGAGGCTGATATTTGGGCCTGAATAACGATCCTGTTTAATGTCCATTGCAACCACTGATCCTCTTTCCAGAAACGATTTTTCCATGTTTGATTCCTGCGATTGGAATTTGACATGACCATCCTGAAGAGAAGTTTATTTTGCAGTTTCTGAGACAGACACCTGCACAGACACCTGCACCTGAGACCACTAACACACTCTTTCAAAATGTGTTAGTGGTCTCATGTTGCTTTAGAAACTCATATTTAAGTGCTTATTTTAAAAAAATGTATCACAGAAAAATGTTAGTAATTCATATTGGCAATAACATGAAACACATCTTGACACCTCTTTGATTTAGTTTAAGTAAGTACTTTATTAGGTCCTTCCATTTTAAGAGTTCCTCAGTTTAAAAATGGCAACTGCACTGTGTATGCACAAGTGTTTAAATGTCAATATAAAACAGACAACATTACTTCAGACATACAGATAAATGAAAGAGACAAAGCGGAAATATTATTTAAATACTTTCTCTTTATTGACACATTATGAGTACACAAAAGTTGCAGTTAAAGATACTCAACCGAACACTTCAACCAACCAGTACAACGTGATGAAAAGTGAGGAAGTATTAGGATGAGAATCTCACTTCTCCAGGTAAATAAAGCACCTCTTCTCTCTCACAGACCAGAGAATGCACACTCATACAGATTTTCTTGCATACAGTACATCCTTATATTCCTTTTCTTACACCTGTGCCCATAGCTGTGCAAGTGTGTGTGTGTGTGTGAGTGTAAGTGTATCTGTGCGTGTGAGGCTGTGTGTAGATATCTTTGGGATCACCATTGCACTCTGAGATGAAACGATTCAAGCAAAAAACATCTATGAAAAGAGGGCATAGTATCACAACGGCATGAAATATTAAACTTCAGCAGAAATGGAACTATCAAAACCTATCTTTCTGTGTACCAGCAAATTTGAACTTTAACCTTTCCAGCAAAAACTAAACAACCTTCTTTGTGTCTCTCTTCTAATGACCTTCCAAACTTCCCAAAAATCACTCTGGCTACTTCTCGGTCCCTCTCAGATCCTCGGCTGCAGGAAAGTCACAGTCTAACTCCACTCTGAAGCAACACACCTGTACTTTGCTGCTCTACGCAACCGGACACCTGTCCTCAACTCTCTTTGTCACTTTGTTACTTACGTCAGCCACCCTAGTACGACATCACATGACACTTGCTTATCTTTCATATAACAACACCTTTCAAGGGAGGAAAACAAAAAAAAAAAAAACTACAAACAAAACTCTGCGAATTCAATGCCGCCCCTTTCAGAAATGATCAACAAAAAGGGAAAAAGGCATAAGCCATTTCTCTGAACTGATTGTGTTTGTGTGTGTGTGTGTTTTTTTTTTTTTTTTTTTAAGTCGATGTGAAGAGATTGTGCTTTGATGAAATGACTATTCAGACATACTGACAGAACACGCATGCACACTTACTGCAACATGAAAGGTCTTAACAGTCTAAGCCCAAGTTATTATTACAAAGTGTCAACAAACTGGCCATTTTTTCACAGTATTTTTTATGGGGTTTATCCTCCACTCAACGCGACAACCATGTCCAGTCTCACCTGCATCATAAAACACGGCAGCGACAGCGACTGCTCATGCTTGTGACTGGAATCATCTTGTTTAAAGGCATCCATTTCCACACAGGTTTCATTCACGCTTCCCACAGAGAGTGGACAACACTCACTGCGCTGAAGGCTTTGCATCCCTTTTATCACTGACTTAGTACCTATTACACTATTACCCTCAAGTCACCTTCATCATCATTATTGCTTTGAATAGCCAGTTTCCTCCTGGCTAACTGCAAAGGGTTCATTTGTTCCTCATTTCTCCTTGAGGTTAGCAGTCCTGCCGCATGGTCAGAGCCCTCCAGGACAACTTTTACTGCTTCAAAAGCAAAAAGTCCTACTGGTAAAAAAAAAAAAATAATAATAATAAAAAAAAATTAAAAATGAAATTGACATCACTGAACTGAACGTAAGGCAAGAGAAAAAACACAGAACTCTCCCTTCTTGTAAAACAAATACACAAAAACAAAAAATGTACACCTTTGAGCTTTTGAAGGTCCCGAGAAGTTCTCTTAATAAATAAATACAAAAAGAAAAGAGTAGTAGGGCAGGAAAGGGCCAAGTCTCTGGTGCCCTTCCTCCTGGCCTTCTGTTCCAGCTTTCTCAGATAGAGGGAGTGGGGGGGGAGCGTGGGCTACACATTGGAGACACTGTGAGTGTCGCGTGCCTGGCGGATGCCGTATAGCCACTTTATGACGCGGGCGTTCCTCTCGATGACTGAGATCCCGTAGGGGGCGCGCTCGACTGGTGCCGCATCCTCGTCCTGCCCCGGCCGGCTGTGTTGGGACGGGGCGCCACACTCCGAGCTGGGGGTGCTGACGCTACGCAGCTTGGACACTGACACGATGTCGGAGCTGGCCCGGGCGAAGCGCTCCACACCACCCATGCCCTCCACCTCCTCCGGGTCCAGCCCACAGTAGTTGAAAAAGCGTTCCAGGTCAGCTGTGGCCCGGGAGAAGCGGTCACTCAAGTCCGACTTGGAGCGGTGCAGGGAGGGGTGCTTACGTCCCGAGCCGGGGCCGTCACGTCGCGAGCTGCGGGAGCTGGTGGAGGAGAGGCGGGTGAAGGCCGGGGAGGCTGGGGGCAGCACCCCGCGCAGGAGCAGGGGGCTGGTGGGTAGGCAGGGCTGAGGGAGGGGTGGGGGTGGGGCGGCACTGGCGGGCTGGACAGGGGCAGGCTGCGACTGCGGTTGCGGCTGCTGCGGTTGGGGTGGGGGCGGAGCTTGCGGCTGGGCCACCTGCCGTTTGGGTACCTGGGGTTGCAGTGGCATCCTCTGTGGCTTCCTCATCTCGGCCTGGGGCCGCACATCCACCCGCCGCACGGTCACGGTGTTGGGCGAGCCGCTGCCAGCAGGTGAGCCGTAAACAGCAGGCCTCACTGCCCGCATGGGGACCGGAGGTGGCCGCTGGTTCTGGTCGTCTGGCGGCAGTTTGTTGAGTGGTGAGGAGGAAGAGGACGAGCATGTGGAAGAGTTGCCGTTGCGCTGCTGGGGGCTGCCAGAGGGGAGCTTGTTCTTGCTGGCGGACATGGGGGAAGCAGAGGAGGAGGGGGGCGGGGTGGTATCACAGACATTTATTAGGTTATTTAGGATCTCCAGGTTGAGTGGGGTCCCCCGCCGCGCTGAGTCCCCGAAGCTAGCCTCTGGGTCACCCGGCCGCCGCGGAACCTTCCGGGCTGGAGGGCTGTTGATCCGGCACTGCAGCAACATGCTGGGGGACAGCAGGGGCTTGCGGATGATGGGAGGCTTGACCGGCTCCTGCTTGGTGCTTGCCACCTGCTGGCTCTTCACATACTTGGCTTTGTCAGCCTCCAGGCGCTCCACAGCGCTCAGCTTGCGGGTCCCGGGCTCCTGGGGCCGGCGGAAGTAGTCAGGCCCCTTGTTGAGGATGCGGAAGGGCATGGCAGAGGTGAAGGGGGCGCCCGCCATTCGCCCGTCCGAGGGTCGCAAGGTTTCAACAGGCATGCCGGACAAGGGGTGAGGGGAGGGGGTGGAGTAAGACCCTAAAGCAAATCCTTTATTGTGCACAAGAAAAAGGTCCCAATTCAAAGAGTCTTCAGTGTCCTTTCCTTTTCTTTTCTTCCCAGGATCTATGGTTTTCTTACTGGCCTTACCGCTGCCACTCACTCTCTCTGCTCCTTTTATTTCCTCTCTTCTGGTCTATTATCTCTGTCCGTCCTGGTCTTCTTCATTGAAAGACTGCCCGTCGTACAGGGTCAGGAAGGGTCGCATTCCACATCAGTCCGGCTCAATGGCCCCAGGAACCAAAGGTGAACAGTGGCAGCTCCCTTTAAGAAAGCTGCCGGCAAAAACTCAGGGCGCTGAGGAGGAGGGGGGGATTATATCTCCCACGGTCGGAGCCCGCGTCCCTCAGGTCCTGTTCAAGTTGTGCTTCTCTAGCGCTGTCCTGACGATTTTACCCTGGCTTCCTTCTCAAGTAGCGGAGTTGTACCGGAGCTCCTACAGAAATAAAAAAAAAAAAAAAAAAAAAAAAAAACAGAAGACACTGTCAGAGCAGGAGCAGAGCAGAGCAGCACAGTCAGCCCTCTGCTCCACATTAACAAAGCATACTAGAGCCCTTGACTGGAGACAGACGCCCCTTTTTAATGTCGAGTCTGGCTCCTCCCACTGCACTGGCAGATCCTCCAGATGCTGTGTGCAGAGGCAGCCAATCGGAAGGCTCCCCCGGGTTCTCAACGGACGGCTTGGTGACTTGGGGGTGGGGGTTGGGGGTTGGGGGGTTGGAGTTGCCTTCCCATTGGCTGCAGCCCAAAGATTCCAACCAATTACACCCCTCCCCCCACTGACAACAAACACTCCCACTGAATTTTCATTCAAATCAAATTCTTTGAAAGGCAGGAGGAGAATAGAGAAAGAGAAAAGAAAGAGAAAGAGGGGAAAAAAAACAGCTGTAGGTCTTTACATTTAGCTGCATCAAAACACTGCAGGCAAAAAGAAAAGCATTTATTTAACCACTGTTACAGTTGCTCTGTTGCCTTCTCTCCTAAAGCAGCTGTAATTGACCAGCCTGTTGTTGTCCAGTGACACTAACCCTGAGCACTCTAAGACCTCAGGGCAGATTAGTCCTGGTTTTATGAGCCCACCCCACACCCGTCCCTCATTTTCCAAAGACAGCGAAATCAACGGCTCCACGCAGATGAACTATTTTTACTAAAACCCCTTCGGATTTTCATTCTACTATAAACAAATCGCTCTCTTCCTGCTTCTGTGTAAAGTGAAACAGTAGATTAGACCTCTCAGCTCCCTTTTCATCCTCGGCTTCAAGGGAATCGAGTGCCGCTTCATTGCCGTTACACTATTAAACCTCCGGATTACATCAGACCCAGAGCAGCTCAAATTTTCATCATCCATGCATTTTAATTAATCTTTTTATAGTCTGCCTGTTTCCAAAGACCACATCCCCGTGCCTCCCTGCAAGGACAAGCAAAACAGCCGCTGCTTCATTTCATCTCCTCTCTGCGATTCCAACAAACAAGACATGCTGCCCACCTCTTTCACCTTTACATAATCATGCCACTAAACTCCTCATAACACCACAGTGGGTCCCTGGAGAGGCAAAAACATTTTTTTGTACTGTGCACACTCAAAAATACACACATTCAAAAACACAAACACACAAGGAGGAGGGGGGGGCAAAATATGCACTTTATATATACACACGGCATTCACAGTGCAAAGCTCCTCTGATCTAGCTGGCAGATAACTTCACTGAAGTAAATAAACCAAAGACCCTGAACAACTCACAGCCACTGTGAACAGGGTGATGATGGAAACAGGACAGAATCTGGATTATTGTCCGTCTCCCCAATCTCTACGGACACATTCCTGGGGAGTCTGTGCTATCCAGGTCATCAGCGCCCGTCTGCTGCGGAGTCTCCTGGCACAGCAAGTCTGGTTCAGTACCATTGTTGCCCTCCCAGCTTTTAATAGAAACCACAGTTGCTCCGGACCGGCTGGGTGCTCGGGTGTCTGGGCCACTTTCCCTGGGTGACCATGTTGGCTGCGTCATATTCTCCCCTATGCCCCCACCCACCCAGCCACCCCCCACCACGTCTCTTTTTTTATACGTGACACACTGAGAGCTACTGTGGTGTCGATTGCACAGAGATTCACTTACAAGTCGTCCAAAACAAACCTGGGAGCATTTGCGGCAACTACGTTCCCACGTCGCCTTCTGGAAAGCTCAGCCCTGGCATGACGCTCATTTAATCCCCCACACCCAGTGAATAAATCTCTCCCATAGCCTACAGCTCCACGTGAGCTACTGTATGGTAAACACGGGATATAATCATCTGCCCAAAAGCATCCATTGTGCCAGTCATTATGGTAAACCAGTTCTGTTTTGGGTGGTTAACTGGAAAGACTGTCTCATGTACAGCCTCCAAACCATAATACAAATCAGTCGGTGGCCGTCCTTGTTGTCAACTGCACCCAGCAAACTATGCATTAGAAAGGTGGCACGGAAAAGTGTGAAAGTATTCCTGAATTTTTTCAGGAGCACTACACATTGTCATTCAAGCTGGCCTGCCACCCCTCCACCCCCGACTGCACTCCTTCCGGCTCAAAGCAGGCCAACACAGCGAGCAGGAATGCAGCCCACGCTCAGGACCCTGAGAGCTGTGAACGGTGCCGTCACAGCCCTGCCCAGACATGAGAGGTGTTAACTGATCCCAAAAAAGGGGCTACAGCAAAGTGCCAACTGCACAAAGAGGAGAGAGAGGAGTGCTTTCCAGACCAGAAACGTTACTTCAATGTCATGCAAATGCAGGCAAAGGTTCTGGAATGTCGCTTCTAAACGCGTGCGGTGTCGACAGAGGTTTGGCATGCTGGCCAGGCTGCTAACAGGCGCTCCCAAGAGCAGCGTAATGTGCGTGTATGGACACGATCAAATAATTCTTCCAATATCGTCATTTTATAGACGGTTCTGGACTTGTTAATTATGTCCATTTCATTGCCCACACATCGTGATAAAACCTTATGAGCTACACTATGTCTGAGGGGTGAAAGATCACTCAAGGACCATTCCTCTGCCAGCCAAACCATGGGAAATGGAGCCAGTGCCATTGATCTCCAGCTGGAAAGCCACTCAGAGCTTACCTCACCACATGCTCCTACTGGAGAAACTGGGAATAAAAGCAGTGTAATTACAGAGAGCCACACAACTGGAAGCAATTTGCTTGCTCTTATAATATCTATGTATTACCGCCTGGACATGACACACGCCAGAGGGGACACGTGAGGGAGAGGACGAGAGGGTGGGTCAGAAACGAAAGTTTCCGTAGTTTAACCATGGCGTTCCTGTAGGGAAACACCCTGTGGATGAAATAAGCAAACACCCCCACCAGGTCAGTGGCATTGGGTTTGTTTTTGTAAGTGCGATACGAGCACTGTGAGAGGCGGTTAGGCCCCGCTTGGCCATCTGAGCGCTGACCTCTCCCAGCTCTCGCTGCGCGAAAGACAAAACAAAAACACGCTGTAAACACACCACTAGCAGAGGAAACCGAAAAATGGGCTTGTGTGGCCAAGGTTCTTTTTCAGTGAAGCAGTCCCCACCCTTTTCTCTTTTTATTGCCATGTTTATGTTAGCATAGAGGTGGATGGGATGGCTGCGTTTGTTGTTTGTCAGGTACAGGGTAGGGGGGTGGGGGTAGATAATGATGCATCTCATGGCCGTAAAACGTGATGTTCACCGTAGACTTCGGAAGCAGAGATGCAACCCCGCAAAGCCTTTGGCAGGGAAAAAAAAAAAAAAAAAAAAAAAAAAAAACACTTTTTGGTAGTTGTTAATTAAAAATCAAACGCTGACTGCAGAAGAGCTGCTCTACATTAGCAGATTCCCCAGGACAGCTCTGCTCGAGTGAGAGTCTGCTGAGTGTGTGAATAAAAGCACTTCCAACTGACTGCAGGTTTGGAAACAACTGCACAGTTCTTTATTTCCTTTTCACAACAGCGCTGCAAATCAGACTTCTGAAAGGACGACCAATTAAATCAAAGGCACTGAACATAGGCCCATAGCCTGCTAGTGTATGGGACATTGCAGTTTAACTCGATTCTTCATGCCACAATTGAAGTAAAGCTTGAGGGCATGGCAGCCGACCCCACACCCCCATCTGGGATTCAAAGCACCGGTGTAAGGTCCATGGACTGGAGCACCTCCCCATGTGTGCAGGCAAAGGCCAATGGGGTTGTGTTTGGCTCATGTAAACAGTACAATCTGGGGGTGAAGGCAGAAGGTCCCAAAGCTTTTTAAACTGTGGGGTGGAAGGGAGGGGGCAGGTTCAGGTGTCCCCTCAGCACCACAGGGCACCCAATAGGGGACAGTGCAGCTGCTCCCTGGGTCCCCCAATCCAATCCCCTGTGCCGCCACTCAACCCCCTTCCACATGACAAAGTCAACTATGAAACGCACTCATTAGACCGCAGATATTGTTATTCCAGTGGACACTTCCCCCTCCAATTACAGACTGTGCTTGTGGCCTCAGGACATCCTCAATATTCGCTTGCTGTCACATTTGTCATTAACCGCACTGTGTTGTTCCCTGTGATTCACACACACCCCTCTTCCTCCACTTATGTCCCCCTGGCCTACATAATGCCCCATCAGTCAGGCCTACTATAGTCCTGCCAGCAGGGCCCTGTACAACATGCCGAATGGCTAAAGCTAACGAGATAATCAGATCTGGGCAGGTGGTGCTACTGGCCCGAGGGGAATAAGTCACTTATAACAGACATACGGACTCCAGCTTCGGCAGCATGTTTACTTAATTTGAGGAGAAAGGGAGAAAGGGGAGTGGAGCTGATGGTGGAGCAGGCCGCGCACGCTCTGCGCATGCGTTCACCTGCCTCACACCTGAGCTGGGCGAAATCTCAGGTTCCAGCACCTTTTTCTCACAAGCCACTGGGCGACGGCGGCAACCGCACAAAAGCATTCCCTGCATTTCTCTCATTCCTCTCCTCCCCCCACAGACCAGGGATGGAGACAGGAGGCACAACATGGAGGAGTAGAGACAGAGTGAGCGAGAGAGAGAGGGCAGCATGACTCATTTCCAAAGTTATTGATCTGACATATTCCGCTACATAACTTATTGATGATCAACAAGCTGTCAAACACCATGACCCTGACTGACATTATTTCCTGTCCCTGCCAGCCAGGCTTCTACAGCTTTAGTACAGAAGCACTGCCTGCTGACTAAGGCCTTAACACAGATGTGGCCAACCGAGTCTTTCAGGCTGGAAAAACTTCCCTGCCATTAATACATTCCAAAGACACGCAGGCGTGTTCACAAACACACAGCCCCATGTGCACACAGACGGGAGCCGATGTGTTTTCTTTGCTTGCTTTCCCACTCGTCGAGCTGGATTTTGACCCCGGTTTCCGTGTGTCCACTGTGAAGCCTCTCTCCCACCCCTGGAGCCTAACAGCGGTGTTAAGCTGCAGGTCGACTCCTCACAAAGTCCAAAGTACCTGTCTGACAACATGCTGAGGGCTAGCCAGTTTCGTTTGTTTTGTTGTCGCGTGGAGATATGCAAGCAGCAGAGAGTCTAAGGTCACCAAGAAAACGCAGAGCGGATTCCATGCCGCTGGATGTTCACAATTACCGTTAGTCTAGCACCAAAGCCAGAGGTGGTCTTGAAAAGAAAGTGTTGAAATAAATTCCCTATAATGATGCAGCTTTCCCCCAAAGCGACACCACCATGCTCAGGCTAAATCCAGACACCAGCATTTGCAAAACCGGCATTTCCACATCTTAACAGAACAAGCTACACAAGGTAAACGTATATACCACACAAAAATCATAAAAGTATGCCTTTTAAAGACAATTCAGAGAGTGACTTTCCAATGTTTTAATCAAGGCCAGGTGTATATTATCTTGTCCCCATGTAGGCAGCCTGCTTAGTCAGTCTATTTTAAGTGCTGTTTTTACCAAACACATACTACAAGTACATCTCCATACATCAGGCATGAGACACCTCAACACATTAACATATTACCTGAAAATCCCACAGCAATGTTCAGGGGGAAGGAAAAAAAAAAAAAAAACATTTACATTGCATGTAAGCATACACTATGTAGCTAGATATACAAGCCTGTATTAAATATACATCTGACTATATAGTATACCCATGGCTATACAGTACACAGGTATATATACACCTATATTACACACACACACACATATACACACATGCTTGTGTGTACACACATACAAAGATATATTGCTATAAATATACATGCATACAGACCGCTGACAGTTCAGAGAGCCAAAGTTTTTAAACACATAAGAAAACTAACACCCCTGGCCTAGACATAGGCACACACCTTTCCAAAAACACCGATACTGTTAGATTCACTCCCCTGGTTATGACTTACTTGTGTGTGCGTGTGGAATCTTCAACAGAGAAGGAGAATTCCAGAATGGAACTTTTGCCCTCCGGAGTCCAAACAGTTGATGAGAGCTCTCAGAAGAGCAGCGCCTTAGCTTGCAAGACTGTAGCACTGTGCGTGTGCCCGCGTGTGTATAGCGTATGGGACAGAGCACTCAAACCTGTATTACGCCGTCGTGCTCTCAGCTAAAATACTCCTCCTCCACCCACTGCATCAAATCAGGAAGAACCACTCTGAGACCAGGAAGCAGGTCCCTTCCCTGTAGTCACATGACCTACTCACTTTGCAGCTTTTTTTTTTTCTCCCTGCCCCTCTTGGTTCAATTATTCATTCTCTCTTTAACCTGTTCCTGTGGCACAGGGTGGACGATCGTCAAAAAGTAATACGTCCAACATTCCACAGGCAGGGCATGCTGGGTCTTTGAACCCCTACTTTCCTTTCCGATCCCAAAACATCCATACTCATTTCCTGGCAATCGTTTACCATTCTCTGTTTTGAGAAACCTCTCCAGCACGCACACCTCCTGTCTCTGAGCAGGAAGTGCTCCAACTGTGGCAGCTCTGCTCTGGGGGTAGAGTATAAACACCAACATCCAGCTAAGATGGGGAGGCAGAGTGGAAGAGGTTGTGTTTTGTTGGGGGGGGGATAAAAATATATATTCCAATTAAAGTGTCACTAAGGAAATCACTAAGGAAATCCCACCAGGAAGGACACTCATGAAATACCTGGGAAAGACAATAAAACACTGCCTGGGATAGTCCACCTGATTTACCGTCAGCAGTGATCAGGCAATGGTTTCCCAACAAACAATCATGGTAT
Source organism: Albula goreensis (assembly GCA_022829145.1). Classification (NCBI taxonomy): domain Eukaryota; kingdom Metazoa; phylum Chordata; class Actinopteri; order Albuliformes; family Albulidae; genus Albula; species Albula goreensis. The sequence continues at coordinate 27,405,947 of CM040752.1, forward strand.
ATTTCTCAGACTGACAGCAGTACTGGATTAGGTAACAAAAGGTAATAAAATAACATTTATTTGTTAGTAGAGGATTAATGGATTAAATTACGTTACACTGGAGAGGGAGAGATACTCTCCCTTCAATCTGACCAAATTTCAGAGCCTCCAGGCCCATTAATATATCTCTGAAAATGTACGGTGGGAAGCCAACTTTGAGTTGAGTTTGAATTGTTGCCTTGAATCATCCCAGTCTTAAATTAACCCCTCTATAAAGCCTCCCGATGAAAGGAAGGTGCACAGACAGCCAATTTTCTGCTAAAAAAACGATCCACAAACACTTATTTTTAAAAGAAGCAGTCACAATGTCTGAGACAATCCCTGTTCAAGCCAAAAAGGCAGGCCTTTGGCAGAACAAAGAGCAATGGATCATTAACTAGGAAGCACCAACATGGAGAAGGTATTATGCTGAAATGGTCTTTCTGCTCTGAACACAAGCTTACACACAAGCATGGCGAATACTGATAAATACATGAATTATTAACTAGATACATTTTTGAGATATGTTGCACAGATCTGTAGCAAGCTCCTTCACACCCCCTTCACACCTGTCGTTTAAGAATCATTCATTTTGTCTTTGAAAGTCACCTGAACACAACTGTCACATGTACCAACACTCTGACATGCTACAAATGTGGGTTATGCAGAGACTTAGTGGGGGTGAGAGGCTGGCATGGGTACAAACTGGGGAACAGGAATTGACTCAATCAAGTTTCCCCTTTGTACAGAGGCAGCAGAGGAAACAGAGGACTTCCACTTAAACACACACACTAATCCTGTCTGGTCTGGTACTCACACCAGGGTCTGTGTTAGTCACAGTGCGCTGGCGATGTGTGGATTTTGTGCAAAAAAAAAAATGCAAATTACAGCGGCACTCTGGCTGCGCCTCCTTGCTCAAGGGTGGATAGGCAACTCTGCTCATGCTACTTTGCAGAAATATGACCTGGCCAAGTGTTTTGCAATTGCAGTGACAAAACGGACTACTTGCAAAGATTGCAGGAAGATTAAGGCAACATTGTTTGGCTCTTGCATGTAGGCCAACAGCCACATAATTTATGCTTCATTGCAGATAATTTTATAGTCTGCTCTAATGGAAAGCAGGCCTAACTTCGCTCTTAGCACATGAAATTAAACACTGAATAGAAAAGTCTTTTTAAACATATATATTTCAATAAAGTCAACTAACTGTTCATTGCACCTCTGATGTTCACCATACTTCAGATAAAAGTGCATTTTCAGAAGTAACTGAATGACACATGCCATTATCATCACCCTTCCCCTGAAGTACAGGCTAATTGTGCTTCTGCATTTGTTTTTTCTTGCATGTCGTCTCCATGTAATTAAGGTCTGTTTGTGCTGCTCTGATGCACTGTCGCTCATCCCACTAAGGAGAACACCTAGCACACAGTCACGTAGAGCAGGGACAAAAACAGCCCCGTTCACTCAAACACCCTGCAGGTATGGTAGGCTCCCATCTTAAGCAGTTCAGGTGTAGGCCTCATTATCCCCATGCCTTTGAAATGTACACCACTGGCCCATGGTAGGAGAGATCATCAAAAAGAATGACGCATAATTCTCCACTGCACCTACCACAGCAGGACACGCTAATATTCTGCCATTTAAAATGCCATCACTTGTTCCAAACCACTCCACCCCAGAAGCACTGCGGTCTAAGGGAGATGTCTTGGCAACCAGGGAACTTATAACACATATCAACTAGAAGCTCCAAAATGCCACACTCAATCCTTCAGATAATCTGTCCAGACATAGACTGTTGCTGTGCTTAATTCACTTAACCGTACACAGTCTGGCCATTTTCCAGCCTGCCACAGTTTCTCATAGGCTTAAACAACAGGTGTAGATAATAGTTTTAGCGCTGCCCTAAGAATTAAGTGTAAGTACATCTCCGCATTAGAAACGGATGTAGGATCATGAGCAAGTGCACAAAAACAAACACAATAACCCAGTGCCTGTTCTGAGATTACTTCTGATGTTGAAATGCATTGGTGGACATCCTGGTCTACAAAGCTGACCATAATGAAGGAGTGTGATTGCAGAAATGTGGCACAGTGGTCAGGAAACAGGAAAGGTGATCAGGTGGCCATATGGCAATGAAGTGAAGCAGGGCAGAAGTCTATGCTGAATATTTAGATATCTATATGAATACACACACATTCATTAGCAAGCCATTAAAGACACTGCATATAATTTCCTACCCTCCACCCTGCCAGATGAAAACCAAGAGATAAAGACATGAAAATTATGGCCATTCATTGTTAACACAAAAGTATGCAGAGATAAAAAACAGCATATCATTCCACTGATTTCCTGCTTATGAAAAAAAGATCAATGAGGAGGAGACTTGAAAGAACTTTGATGGCATCGTCCATTGGCCCGAGCCTACATTAACATTACATTACATTAAAGGCATGTTTGATGCTCTTATCCAGAACGACTTACAAGGCAAAGTGCATATGACTGGAGCACAGAATCCTTTCAAAGAGGATATTTCGTATTTTTCCTGCAATGTCAGTGCAGAGCAATAATATTTCAAACTGAAAAGACGCATTTTGGAAGACCAGTGCCGCAGTCAGAGAGCAGAAGCCCTTTTACATACCTTCAAATACATGACCAAGCAAGGAGCCAGTAAACTAAATAATCTTACTATTAAAAACCTGAGCACCTCTGGACTAGCTGGATAATAAAGCACTCTTGCTGGCCTCTGGCTCATCATTAAATCTGTTTTTAAAAGTATATATCAAAAATGCAAAATGGGAATTAAGCTGCCGAGATGAGCCAGCTTATTCACCACATTTTTTTATATTAAAATGCATGAGCTTTCTATTTTAAGACATGGATGTACACAACTATTTAAATAGCACAGACAACCAAGCCCATTAGTACCCAAATCTGAGGGGGGAAAGCTTTAAGTCTGTTCTGCCTTCTCTGTCACAGAGAAAGCCTTCATGAAAGAGTGGAGCTTAAAAATGAAGCTTGGATAAAATTTTACACATCATCGTCGTCTGGGTTTGGTATCCCCTGTTTGATTTGACTTCTGTAGAAGTGTGGAATGTTCCATTCACAGACCCCGGGAGAGAGCGCTGTTCAAAGATGGATGACGTTTATTCCGCAAAGTCGGGTGAGAAACCTGGCACCATCCTTTACAACAGAATATAGATCTTGTCCTGTCACGTTTGCTAGAAATGCACATATCCTCTCAGTGAGGTGATTAATTGTTTGCGCAATTGCATTGGGAAAGTAAGAGGCCAAACCCTGGGCAGGCAACAGGGCTGGGCCTTGCCCATTACCAGGGTAACAAGATGAAATGATGGGAAACAGTACATTCATCCTAAAACAATAACACACAATTCATGCTTAGTTGCTACGGCTCTGGCTAATTCCATGCTTACACATGCAAGCCAAGGAGCATTTTTTTATATTAAAAGAAAAAAAAACTCAACCCACAGGTCCATGTTTGTCCATTGATAACATAACACCAAAAGAGCTCAAAGGGAATAACTAACCTGTCCTAACGCCATATAAGACCATCAGAATATAGAATGGGAGGAATTAACCAGAAAAGGTAAAACCAGAAAAATTAACAATTAAAAAAAAAAAAAAAAAAAAAAAAAAAAAAAAAAAAAAAAAGAGGAAAATCAACATAGCATCCAACACATTCTTTACAGGATTAACTATATTAGGCGTTCCTTCCTTGGAATAAAGTAAACAGTGATTAACGGACTAATAAACGTCAACAAACATCAGCAATATTGGTAGGAATTAAGAGTTTTGACAATTTTATTCTGTCCATTTAATGGTGTGAGAATTGTCTCAAGAAATTGAAGACAAAGGGTTCCATTCCTTTTTCTCTGGCAACAAGATTTGATCAGTGAGTTCAAAAACCAGTGAACATATGTCCTGTGACACGGCACCTATTTACGCCTCCCTGCACCTAAGTACAACATGTCAAATGTGGACATTTGTATCAACACCAAAACTGCATGCACACTGCAACTACCTTGGTGCAGCGCATAAAACAGATGCAGGGTTCAAATGGACTAAAGTGTATGTAAATTTAAAGGGACAGAACAAATTTAATCATGTTTAAACAGACACAAAATTAATAAAATTATTGGTTAATAAAATGCTTTGATGACAAGTCTATTTTATTCAGTTCAGAGTTGAAGAGGACTTTCTCTATGATTTTTGGTGCTGCATGTTATCAGAAGGTTTGATGCATTAGTTTGTGACCGCAGTTTCTTACATAATATCGATATTATCCAAAACCAGTTATAACAGACAAAAAATGCACCACTACAGTTGGAATGAAGAAGACACTGATGCATCAAGAATGTGCAGCCACAATTCATACAGTCTGAATGCAACACTCACAGACAGAGAATTAAGGGGCAGCATTATTCTTCAGTACATTTAGAGTATTAATAGCTTGTCAATTATTTGAAAATATAAGTGGTTGTAACAGTACTTTTATGGATAGAATGATGGTGAAAAAAAATTCAGATGTGACAGCTTGCTAGCTCCCCCTTCCGTGTGCATGTTTTGATCCACTTAAGCCTTTCCCACAACCCACCAGTAGGTATAAATCAAAAGTTTGGAAACTGTTGGTACCATTTTAATTTCTTTTTGTTCATTAATGAAGTGTCTGCCTGCTGTCTACTCAATTATTTCTCTACAAAACTGTGTTAGTTGCATAAGAGGCCTTAGACAATGAATACTGTCTAAAGCAGTTGGTAAACAACTGAATGGAAAGATTACACAACTGTACAATATTACTGACATTGAGTTTAAGGGAAAATAGTTTGTTTGCAATCATTGGCTAATTCATATTCACTGCATTGTTGTGTGAAGCAGTTTTAAAAACAAACTTAAAATGCCACCAAATAAGAATCATAATAATGAAAAAAAAATATCCTGCAAACTCATGCAATTTAAAAAAATTAACCAGTTAGCATTATCTGCTGCCTCTCAGTTGCCAAATTTTGATTCAGTTCCAAAGCAACTGCTGACAACTCCCCTTTGGACCAAAGAGGGAGAAAAGAAAAAAAAAAAAAAAGTATCCTGATTCCAATTAGGCTTTAGCTGCTCAAGGGAACACAAATTCCAAATTAGAGATAAGAAGTCGCTGGTGGTCCAAACTGCTGATGAAAGGAACTCAGAGCATAAACATCCCTGTGGTGTTGCCCGTCAGTGCCATGCATCTCACAGTTTCTGCAGCATTTGAGCTCAAACCCAGACAATGCAACGAAACAGAAAAATAACCGTTAGCACCTGAGGTCATACCAATAAGAAAATTTGCTTAAACGTTTGGGATTTGATTATGGACTGGAGATTACAAATTCAGGGGCAGGGAAGGTGCACCACTCAGGATGCAGGCTGATTTGCTTGGAGATCTTGTACTCAAATGTGTCAATGAGTCTTGACCTACAATTGGTACAAATGATTACCACACATAAAAGAATGAAAAAAACATGTAAATGAACATGCATGCACCTGCTGAGTGACACAGAGACACATATATGAACCTGAAGCTGCATGATGATGACAGATCTACCAGATAGGATATATAAATAATAATCTTTTATGGGGGAGTATGGCTTTCTAAAAGAAAAATAATCCTGATAATAGGGGCAGAAGTTGAGCATATACAGAAAAAGTGTCATCTTGACTGAAGAGGTTAACTGAAATATCTGACATTTCCCTGTATGTATAGTCAAATGATAGATCTAATCAGTACAAATATGAGCGCCAACTCATTGTGATTAACACCAAAAGCCCTTCAGCCTGAACTGCTGAACCTGCAGCACTCAGGCTAAGTCAGGTGCTCCTGCATATTCATGACAAACAAAGGCATTGCTTGTTTGGATCATAATCACTATGGTTTTGCATGGCACCATTTCAATGGGCAATTATTCAGTAGCACAACTGCTCTGTTCATTAATATTCACAAGTGACAATAAACATACCAGTTTAGCTACGAAAGGATAACTCTGGGCTGCAGGTCAGTGACTGGACAGAGACTTACTAGTGGACCGCTACATGGCACAAGAGTGATAAACACCCAACCATACATGATTGACATGTTAAGACATGTTTCAGGCAACAGCCAACAGGTAGGGATAGCTTGAGGCATCTTGTGTGAGAACATGTGTTCCTAGGAGTGAAATCCAGCACGCAAGCTCCTGTGTGTATGTGTGTAGCTGTGGGTGTGTGTGTGCACATGGGAACGTGTGTTATCAACACACCTTACAATGGGCACATGTGCAAATCAACATGTCTAAGGCTCCAAGTCCATTCATGCCAACATCACTCTTTAAGCTGCTCCTCCCCAATCTTAAAAGAAGCCAATGTTTATCCATATTGATTTCAACTGAACAGTCATTCCATGAACTAAGTAAATAAAAGAGGGTTAACTAGTACAAATAATCTAGTGCTACTTGCCACACAAGGAACATAAACACAGAAAAGACCAATAACCTCCATGAGGCCAAAGTATGTGTGCACAGTGAGAATGTCTTGCACTCCTTTCACGTGAGCTGGGAGACCGTGGCATCCAGGAAAGCCAGCCTTTTGCCCACCCACTGCTGCTGCTGTTTCTACAACGAGACCTGAGCGAGGAGACATGAGAGATCTTGCTCACATTCCACCAGACCCGACAAGCTTCATAGCTGGTGTGCATTTGTAAAACCATGTAGGGACCACCTCCTGTCTTTCTGTCACAGACAAACCCTGAATGCTGTTTGGGTAAGTTAGCCATAGGCTGTATCTTAAGATAAAAATGGTTGCATAAGCAATAGCTATTTAAATTTCATTTCGTTTGACTGTTCATTAGAACTGCAGCCTAAAACTACTGAAAATTTGCACATGGACTCTGACATTCTCAGGTAGGAAAAATTGTATTCTGTAACAGTTTGATTCACCACAATCATTACTTTATCAGTTACCCTGTTAAAAGTACATTGTTGGTGAATGATGATAGTGTTAAGCCATTCTTTAATCTGTACTGCTGGCCATCAGTCGTTGACGGTGAATAATCTGAGCATGTTCAATTCAAAGTTTCTGAACACGTGCTTGAAGGGAGTGCGGAGTACTTGATGTGGATGTACTTGATTGAGAACAGACGCTCAACTCTGTATTCACAGTGAAGATCGAACTCCATCTTCTCAACAACATGCACAAGCCCATGTGCAGAACTGGCGAGTGACAGCTCTGCTGTTTGATCTCACCTCTGACTGATGCACGTGGAGTGGCCCTCCTGACCCTGCAGGACCGTGCTGGCTGAGGTGTGGATGACACTCCCTGGTCCCTCTCACTGAGACACTGTACACCAGCTGTTCTGTCAGTAGGTCAAATCTGAGAGGGCCGCAATGCGAGTCTACAGGGCTGCGGTAAAATGATACCTGGTGGCCCAGGTTTATGGCTGTGAAATGCAGGGAGGCTCATAGGGTGAATATAGGCCAGACTGTTACCCTGCTGACACGTGGGGGGAATCGGGGCCACCTAAAAACAACCCTGCGCTGAACCTGAGCTCCACAGTGCTCAGTCACCTGCAGCACCAGTAACATTCAGACTAGGCTTGGGGGTTGGGAAACTTGAGGGCCCAATGCTTTTTCAACGGCCCTTCTTTTTGTATGACAGGCATGAACACCCACGGATTGAGAAAATGTATGACCCTACCAACAATTACAACACGGTCTGCCAAAACCACATTTACGCAACATAGTCCCTCCCCCAGTTGTAAAACCGCACACAAAAATCAGGTACTGACAGATAGGTAATGCGTCAGAGCATAAATACCAGCCCCTGTATGTCTGGGGGCTTCTCAAAACCCTTACTATCCCTCAGATGTACCCTTCCACTCCCACTCTCACTCTCTTACACACCGCACATGCACGCCCCTTTATTTTCCTCAGGAGAGAACAGAGTCCACTTTAACACAGGAGCAGTGTGTACCTGAGATCCTCCACCCCCATTCCATGGATACCTTTCCTTGCTTTAGCACAGGTTACAACACAAAGCTGGAAATGAGAAGATCCCAAGATATGTACCACTGTTGGAAAAAAAATGTTAAATGAGACCTGTCTCAATGTAGGCGAATATCAATCTTAAACCACAAGAGCCACTTTTCATTCTGATGTAGTCACAATGGTTTAACTGCTATTATCACTGGAATACCAAACATTTAAGTCATATGTTACTACGAGAGAACAAACGCGATCGGGTAAATAGTAATACACTGAAACAGTAAATAAATAACTAAAACATGGTTGTAGAGTAGGATTGGACTTTCCCTTCTACGCACCAACCTCAGAGTTTGTAGTTAGGCCAGAATATGGGATTATGGGTCTCACTACTTTCCCCTGACTGATGGATCATATTCCACTTTGTGACAATAGGTCCCAGAAACTGTAAGTGGCCAGAAACTGAATTTTATATTCAACAGAAAGAAACAGAGGAGAGAGGAAGAGGTAAACAAGGTTGCAGTATATGTGTCAGGCATTTCAATGTCATTTCCATAGAATTAACTGAACTCTGGAGAATGAGTGAAGCAGAACTAAGAAGTCTTCTGTGATGGACATCTTTAACAACAACACAAAACAAGACATGGTTCCAAAATCGTACGGTAATGCAAGGTCAGCACAACTAAAAGGGGCACTCAATAACAATGTCAATCCTATTACCCCAATTAAGGACAAAGGAGGGGTAAATGTTTTGGCCTGTTTAATTGGTTTTAAATTGCGTAAGCCCATCAGGATGATATAAGACAGAGAGGATTGCCGAACTCAGAGTGCAGTAGCATCTGCTCTACTCTTCATTCAGATCCATTTCATGGGCTCTGCCAAAGATGTTCTCCGTCGCAGGGTGAGAGCACACAGCGCATCCAATTCAGGGAATATGGGATCTCGAAGGACATCCAATATGGACTTAGGCAGGGGGATAAAACTCCAGTCCCAAAGGACTGTGGTTTTCTTTCAAACCAGCATTCAATTTGGGCTTTCAAATAGCCAATAAATTACATAAAGTAAGCACTTAAGTGCTGAAACCAAAAACTGGCAGAAACTGCAGGGCTGCTGGAGAACATAACTTCACCCACAGTGGTCACTCATGCAGTGCCACTCAGATAACTGCATAGCTGAGATTGACAAGAACAATTTGTCAAGCTTGAAAAACAGAAGGAAATCAGGGAAAACTAAATTCCAAATGATTTAATGGCAACTGGAATTTATATGAAAACCAAATAGGGGACTAAGGATTTTAACTTAAATGAAAGAAAAATGGGGGAAAAATTATTTCAAAATGATCCAAAATTAAAATGTAAAATCATATTCCTCATACATACATTTTTGTAAACAATATTTTCAGCTGCAATCAAACCTATGAACTGGATTGACTAAAAGAACTGGAATAAGGCCCAGTCCATCATTAGAATCTTACTGCTGCCCATAGCGTAGCACAAAAAACAGAAAGCCACAATAACATCTGCAGTTTGAGCAGACCTAATAAACTTTCGTAACTGCAGTGCCTACTACCAAGAGCATAAGAGCGAACAGAGACTGTGTGTTTTGGTATGATGTTTAGGAAGCAAATGAGCCAGGTGGAAACAGAATTCCATTGTTTTATCTCCCGAGATGTTTTCCTTTGCAATCCAAATAAAACTTACATCTATTAAAGTCAACGTAACAAGGGTACCAGAGAATGTTTCCCCCCACCCAGCGAACATTTCTCAGACTAAATTGTATGGAAAGCTTTTCAAAGGAGGGGAAGCCGGCAAACATGGCAATTCAGGAAAGCCCTGCAGCTTCCCAGCCAATATCTTCCAGCTCAGTGCTTCCTTCTTTATGGGAAGGCCCGGAATTGCAATGGTTCCACAGAGGAGCTTGTGTAAATAAACCAAAAAGACAATGGAGACATTGCCCTCACCCCTTACTGAAACAACACTTTTTGCCCTAGACAGTGAAGAAAACTTTCACACCTGTGAGAGGCTGAGTTGCTTTGGTTTGATAACCTTACTTTATGCAAAACTGCCTTTTTGTGTTACCTTCTTTAGTTTCTAGTTGTAGCTTAATTGATAGCAATGCTATTGTTTTTTGTTACACCAAAACGCCAAGGCACATTTCCCTCTTGCAGTTTAAGAAGGAGGAGGAGGAGGAGGAGAGGGTTCTTCGTTTACAAGACTACAGCCAGCCTTGTGTTTTTTGTCTTTTTATACAAAACTCTGAATAATTATGAGATATTGCGTCATGACAACAGAATGCAAATCTTCATGGTTGCACTTATTTTTAAGTCCACAGGTTATCTATAATACAATCTGTGAAGCCTACAAATTATAATTCTTAAAACACCTACCTATGTTATGGAAAGGACTACTTGACCAGTTCGTGCGCTGAAAACAAGCCAAGAAATCTACGGAATAGGTAACGCATAAAGACAAATAAACCAGCAATCAAACAACAACATTCGGCCTTGTGGATGGCTAGCCTCCTTACATAAACAAACGTTAGTCAATCAAACGATATAAACACATTTGCTAATAACAAACTAAAAAAATAGAGACCAACTTGCCAAGTCGATTTTGATTTCAGGATACCTTCACCAGCATAGCCAAAAGCAAATCCTGTAAGTTGGTTATCACTGTAACCAGACAGCAGTGGTAGATGTTGCAATCAACAGATAGTTTTGCAAATAACGGAGATACATAAATACTGGAATGTCAGTAAACAAACGTTAATTTATCCATTCTAGTAGGAGTTGGTGCTAGTTGCAAATTTAAACAATAAACCATCATCATACCGTGGCTAGCAAGTGACATCATCTATCCTGATAACCAATTGATAAACCATTATTTAAGTACCATTTTAATTTCGCACTAGTGAAGCAACCGTACAGCTATACTCACCTTTAGGCAAAGATGGAAAGCTATCGCAGTGGGTTTATTGACAGCAACAAGCGCATGCAATGTTGCATTGGCAGAATTAAATATATCTACCTGCATGAGTCTGGGAAATTCAATTTTTGCGCGGGTGATACCAATATGTAACCACCGCATTCTGGCTTATTCGAAAGCTTGCATTTTCGTATGTATATCCATGAATACACATATTGTATTACACATCTCGTAAATAAAGTGGAGTTAATCTTGAATTTTACAGAAATAATCCGACTTCTGGCGATACATTCACAATTTTATTCTGATCGATGGCTTCGTACACCCCTAATAGGATCTGTGTTTAGTAGGTGCCGCATCCCGCCATTGGTCCTTTTAGAAGACGCCGATGATCCCCGTTCCTAGGATACGAACACTTGCACATGTTTGTGAAAAGGGCAGATTTGCTGACCAAAAGCTGGAGAGCACCTCAACAAAGGCCCCTTTAAGCAGTTTTAACGGTTGCAGTGGTGTTGAATTACGCAACTATTCGCAGTCTTTCACCCGAAGCGCAGTCATATTTCGTGTGGCCTTAGGCAAGCTATTTCATTTTTTTGTGCAACCTTTCCCAGCTTCAGCTGATTTAACTCTGAACTGCTTCGAACTCAAGCGGCACTGGCTTCTCTACACTTAGCTTGATAATGTCATTATTGATATATTGAACATTTTTCAGTTGTCCTGCCATCTCAATATATAGAGCATATATTATCACTATCTGGTCACTTTACCATCCCCTGCAGTTTTTTTTTTTAACCCTTGTCGTCCAGTCTTTATTGCCACAAATTATCTCTGTCAACAAGGAATTCTCTTTCACCAAACAATTGCTTGTCTCTGTGCATCTGCCAGTGAATGGTTTTTACATTTCTGTGTCAGCCGAGAGGAAATAAGCTCACCTGTCAAAGCCTTCCATGCCTACCTTAATTACCAGAGTGAGTTCTGCATTAAAATTCAGTCATAATTAAACTGCACAGCTCTCTGGGTCTTCATTCCATTATCCACTGGATGAAAGCCAGGAAGACTAAACCTGTGGATGACACAGTTTTACTAGTATGGATGTCATGCGTTCAATGTGTGTGTGTACTGTTTAAATATTACACTGTTGAAGCAATTATCTATAATCTAAACTCAAACTACAACTTAATCAACTTGTCCAAATTCAGTCATCATTTATCAGTTTTCAGGATTTCATGCTTCAATATGTGATCTATTTCTTTGCGCCTGTCAGGGAGTTGTTTGGAGAGCACTTGATTCTCTGTCTCTCTGGGAACAGTAATTTGATTCATCTCAGCAGAAGCCTCAGAGTTTATTTTCATTGGCATGATTAAAGAAGAAAGGGGGGGTGAAACGCTTGGCAAGGAGTGTTTTGAGAGCTCTTCACTCTGAAAAGATGATGCAAATTAATGTCTGTCACTTGAAAGGGAAAACATAACAGGGAATGCCATGTGACTAAGTTAGTATCTAAGGGAGATGAGGGGAGCTATAAAGTCACAACAGTGAGCAATGCTCGTACCATAAGTTTCCTTTCTAGCAAGTCATGCAAAAAAGGGTGTAAACAAAGTAGACTAGCTTCCCATGTGGGTCATCAAGTTGAGGTGCTTGTTTGTTGTCAATGCAGTGATGTGCCCAACAGCAAATCCAGAACCATGCCAGTGCCAGCTATAACTAGAGATCCCATAGGCCTTGGCACTGCCCAGGAAGGGGGGGTTTCATTCTGTAGGGTGCCCCATCTCATTTCCCAGCATCAACTCCACAGGTTCATCACAGGCCTGCATAAAGGGCAGCTACATGAGCAAATGTCTTCTCAAACATTTATAAAGAAATCATTAAGGGGGAGCAGAAGAAGAGCAGAGAACGATATGAAGAGATTGGAGAAACTAGGAGCATGGAGGTGCCCCCACCATAACTGCAACCTCTTAAACCCCTCATTAGGGACACCCACCACAGCAGGAGTAACTGCTGCTGCCTCCCCGTCAGATCACAGTTTAAAGTGTCAGACTGAGCATTCACACAGGCCGTTGGGTTCTAGAGGAGATAATGCAGTCCCAGGGGCTTCCGAAAACCGGCTGACACTCTCCTTTCATCTCCCCCACACCCACTCAGGCCTAAGCCTGCTCCTTCTGTCTGGGGAGTTTCTGAGGACCTTTGTGGTGAATCGCAAACAAAACGTCATAGTCTGGCCTTTTGCATCTTAACAAAGAATGAAGCACATAGAAGGAAGTGCAGATCCTCAGAAGGACTAAAATCTTTCAACTTGCATGTGAACTTGTCTAGCAGTGTTACATAATATTATGGCCCTGCCTTCAGTGTGATTTATGAACAAGTCAGCAATAACCCAGTCCCCTCTGAACACTGAATTTCCTCTGAGACAGGTGTCAGAAGAAAGGGCACACAACACAGGAGTGTTACTGTTACAATGAGATAATATACAGCCTGATGTTTTCTGAGAGTGAAAAAAATGAACTCATTGTTTTGAAAGAACAAATTGGAATGACTGCTACAGCAAAAAAATATAGGGTGACCCAAGTTCAATTCTTCATATGAACACACTACTGTCTGCAGATCATTTGGAAACCTTGGCCACAGGTTGTGCAGGCTGATACAAAATTAACCATGGCCTCTGCTAGGGTAGCCTTCATTTGCTACTGTCTCTGCACAATAGCCAGAAGAGGAAAGCCCCAGCTTCAGGAAGTACACGCAATACCATGTACTAGAACCATTGGTGGCAGTAATTAGCTATTCTACCTGGTTGAAGAGTTGTGTTAATTAAAATACACCTGTCTGGTGAATGAATGGAAAAAATAAATACAAGTACCTCTACTTTCTGGCGGGGGTTTTTCACCTCTGACAATACAGATGTTTTATATGTATAGATGTTTATCTTATTTTCTTTTTTTTCCTGTTTGTGTAATGGATAACACAACCTATCTCTCACACACAACTGTTTTTGCTCAACTTGCACATGATCAAAACCCATTTATGAAATTTAATAGGATGTTGTCTCTCTATTTTTCCTTTTTTAATTGTGAGCCAGATTATTGTGTGATTTAATGACTTCCAGTTAACCAGAGAGGCCCTTGTCTCTCACACTCTCACTGAGCCGAGTAAGGCAGGATCAGAGGGGAGGAAATTCCTGTGAAACCTCGGACACAGCCTCAGAGCTTCCTCTGTTTCCTCTCTCAGGCGTGGCTAGGTGATCTGGTTCTCACAGGCCATGTTTTCTGCTTTACTCTGCTCTGCAACTGTGGATCAGGCCCACATCCCCTTTATCAAGAAACTACTCAACCTGCCAGAAAATTCAATGTAAAAAAAATTTGCTTTCATGTTTATTTATCTGTTCTTGCAATCCATTTCCATCAATGTATTATCATTCCTATTGTTGTTTGCAGAAGGTATGTTTTTCTCTGTGAAACACTTATTTGGCCCTCAGGCAAAGATGGGACTGTAGATATCAAAACGAGACAGGAGCAGGTGTGAGGTGCAGTGTACAGGGCTCTTCCTTTAGAGTTCAATAATACCTGAATTCTTTCCTATTTCAGATGGTATCTCTGGATAAGCCTGAGCATGCCTAACGTGGTTTGGAGGAAAACCTTCATTGTTTTGAAACATACTCTTTCCTCCACAGTGCCATAACACTTCACACATTCCTCATCACCCTGATTCATTGTATGTTTGTGAAGGAAGACAGATTACCCCATTTGTGCCATCATTGGCCAACCTGACCATCATGTGATTACTTATTACACATTCACCTGTTCATCAATTTCTCCCCTCCCCACCTACAGAAAGTCATTTATTGGACATGTTTTACTTCAGAATGTAAACCAATGTAATATATGGTATTCACAGAGGTAAACACAACATATGGCATAGACAATATAGCTATATATATATATATATATATAGCAAAAAAATAAACAATAAGGCTGTATTGAAAACAAAAAGGAAGGCAAACAAGAGAGAATGGAAATGCTGAGTTAGACTATTCACAATTATAGGATATGTACACTTTCCAGAACAATGGCTGAACATATTTCTTCCTTTTTTTTTTACAGTATTTTAGGGTAATAACTATGATACTCAATTTTCTACGAAAATCCATCCTTCTACATGCTATACTTTTTAGAAGCAATAAATGTAAATAATTTTGGAATTAAAAACCCCAGAGATCAATATTTTATAAATGCCTGTTCCATTTCCCCTTTTCTAGAAGTTCCTAAATCTTGGTCTTACCTGAGTTTAGACATTATCTCCATTCATACGTGAGTCCATGTCATACAGAAGCCCCTTTGTTTATGGTCCCAGCAACAATGGATCAGTCACTGGCTTTGTCTTCTCCTTTTCTCTGAAATTTCAATACATTCATTGAAGATTGTAGACATGTAATAATTTACACCTCACTTAGACATATTATTCATCATTCCTTAAACATATCTATTCTTGTATATATTTAATGAGATCTCCAAGAGCAACTGTGATACTTTTTAGCATGAGCAAACCTTCAAAGAACATTCAAAGATACATTGATTTCAGGATTTATTGCTGTAAGGTAATGAAAGCATAAGGATGCTAACAGAAAAGCAGCTGCTTACAACCACTGTGTAGTCATTTCAGGTACTGTTGTTTCCTGGATTTCCATGGTTAAATTATCCAGAGTAGCGCAGTAGCTCAGTGTAATAGTTTTTATACACAGGCATCCATCCATCAGCTATAACCACTTCATCCAGTCCAGGGTTGCAGGGGGGCTCAAGGCTGTTCCAGCTAACTCTGGCAGGGAGACACCCTGGAGACATTAGTCCATCACAGGGCCAAACACACTAACTTACACACACAGCCAATTTCAAATGTTCTTGGAATGTGGGAGGAAAACCTGGAGAAATCATGAAGTCTCCACACAGAAGGGGCCTGGCCATGATGGTAATCGAACCTCTGCCTCTATAAGGCCACAGTGCTGAACCCCATGCTGCCCTGTGTGAGTATCAGGGCTGAATGTTATGTGCATTTCGTACATCAGTGATACAGTGAGTTTTCCCCTCCATCTTTCTTAGACACACAGGATGACCTTTTCCCCTTTCTGTGCAATGCTTTTCCTGTGATAACATTTTTAAAAACACTTGCAAAAAGGACCTATCAAAAAGTGACATTTCCACCCGGGCTTCTTCCTTTGTCCATTTGTTGATGGCCATGGTGATTATCTACCCCTGAATCTCATGCAACCTCAACTATTTATAAATTGGGCTTCCTTGTATTCACGGTGCATTCGGACTGTATTTTGAAGGCCAGTCCGCGACATTGGACTCTTCATTCATCAAGCCTCTCACCAGGCCTCGGTCTCATACAGAGTACTATTTTAAAAGCATGATTTCCTCCACAGTACACAGATATTTATAGCACTGATCATGGGCACGTGTCTATTAAATATTTTCGCTCTGTTTTTATACAGGCAGTTTCATCCTTGGAGAGTTGTTTTGTTGGAAGAAATGGGACAAGACCCACCATGTACTTTTTGAAAACTTTTTTTAAAAGACTAAACTAAATGGAATCAACGTTTATGGTCTTTTTGTGTTCCTCAAAGGACAATTCCCAGTGGCAGTGTATTTTTTCCGAAATACAAAGACATGGCAGGTAAGTCTGCATGCGACAGAAGCCTTTAATTTGAAGCAAATTATGGGGATTATTTATTGTTAATGATGTGAAAATGCTTTAATGTTACCCTCACATTAATTGGACATTTTCTGCTTTACTTAACAGGAAACAGCATACTTCAAAAACATACTTCAAATGACAGGACTCTTTGTTGTGCCATTTCATAGATTGATATTGCATTTCTGAGGATTAACGTAGAGACACAGAGACTTCTGAATTCCTCCTTTGAGGAACTCTGGAATACTGAGTGAACTGATTTTTCATGTAGGTGTCTATTGTTGAACAGCACAGGTACTGAGCCCCTCCAACCCCCCATCCCGGTTCTTTGCGGGGTCTGCCCAAGCTAACGATCCCAGGAGAGGGGTCAGCAGATGTCAGACTGCAGAAGTGCATGCTGAATTAAGCAGGGATCTTACTTCCAATCTGCAGCGGCCATAGGGAGTGAAGAGAGGGAGAGAGTGGAACCGAGATGGGCAGAATAGTGAATCAGAGAGACTGCAGCAGAAGTGTGTCCGGGGGAGTTTGGGAGGTGGGGGTGGGGGGCTGGGGGCGGTGATAGACCAGCAGGCACGCTCGTCGGGGTCGTAGGGGTCAAGGTCTTGGCAGCAGAAGGTCAGGTGACTGCTGAGCTGCGACAGATGGAGATTTACAGCCAGCCTACAGCAGCTCTAGGGCAGGTTTACTTAGGATGTGATGGGGTGGTGGGAGGGGAATTTCGTCTGTTGGTTCCGACAGGGACGGATGATAATGGTGATGGTTTTTCAACACCTTCAAATCATAGCTCACAGCTCAGAAGGCCCAGGCTCGTGTCCTTCATTTGCTCATTTGCTTCAATTTCTATTAAAATTAGCCAATCAATAAAATTGTAAGATAACCCTAATGTCAACAGACAGTCTCACAAAAATAAATAAAACAATAAACAGACCATTTTTAAATCTAATTATAAGGTGATCTGAAATTGAATCTTGCCCTTGTCAATTTCCTGATTCTGCTTGCTTTGTTTCTGTTCCTCAGTTCCCCTCTCTGTTCATCCTACCCATTTTGACTTCCTGTTTCCTCCAGACAGCCAGCTGCTGTAGCTGTGCCCCTCTCTGAAACACCCCCAGGAGGAGCAGGAGGGCTGGAAAAGGCAGGGATGCGGGAGTGACTAGACGCCAGGGGTCAAAGGTGAGGCCTGCATGCGCCAGGCTCATTGTGCTGTTCTCTAGTGATGTCACGCCCCCCCAGCGCATACACACGCTCAAACAGCCTCTGCCCCCTGCGCTCATTACCGGGTCGATCATCAGCAGGAGAGACCAGAGCCCAGGGGAGCAGACCCAGAACCACAACACAATGAGGGCCTGGGGAGGTAGGGGGCCTCGTAATTATGGCCAATTCCCTGCTTAATTCACCAGTCTGGGCCTGCATATACACAACACAAATGTACCACACTGCAATGTTTAGCCTCTCCTCCTGTATGATCCTTTGCAGTGTCTCTGCATAAAAAGAAATTCACAGAATTATGATTGCAGTTGAGATGGACGATAAACTGCACTATAGACCTGGCACTTTTCTGATCAGTGACTGAGCTTTTTTCTGCAGGGTATTAGTGGTGCATAGTTCAATAGACGTTTAATTCTGTGATACAATGTTATTATTGTCATCATCATGCTATTTAACATCCCCATCCGAATCCTCTCAGATGGGTCCATGTCTGTGTAGGGTATATACAGAGGCTATTCAGTCAGAATACCTCATTCAAGGGAACAATACATCAGTGCCCACAATGAGATTCAAACTGACTTGTGTTAAAGACGCAGATTCTAGATTTTGTACTGTGTTGCTTTAAACTTGGACATACATTCAGTAGACAACCCTGGGTATGACTATGTAGATATATAATATATTTATATATATACTTATATATATTATAATCTGTCTAATATATAATCATGAATGACAAATAACAGTACGGATATCATACACATTACTAGGCTGATGGCCATGATGTCAAAGATTTTTCATCATCATTTGGGCATATATTTGCTTCATAGTGCACTTTACAGTGCAATTCACACGGTTTACTTCATCCAATCACAAAGCTGTACAGTGAGAGAATATAGTAAAATGATTGTGCAAAATTAAATGTACAGACTCTAGCAATGAATGAACAGGAAATGCATACATGTCTTGTTTGCTCCTCCAGTCCTATCTGGAAGGAGAAATAAAAGTTTTGCAAGAGAGAGGGATTTCAGGCCTTTGTCTACACCACAAAAATGATTAAGGACGTGGCAATAAGAACATATCAGCTTTCCCAGTTTCAGCTGCTCCTCCCCATCACAGTGAGGTCTGCAGGGCTCCTTACTCTGCAGGTAAAATGACCACATCCACATGGGCGATAGGGACAGGAAAAACAATGTAACAGGGACAGAACAGTGGAGACTGGAGTACGCAGACATGGGTGTGAAAGCGGGGTAAAGTCCTACTTGGGTTGGAGGCAGAAGGGGTGAAACTGAGGGAAGGTGGAGGGTACATCAGTGTAACAGGGATGCAGGAAAAAGTGAGGCTAATATACATGTCTGCAATTTTCCCTATAGCTCACCCCTAGATGTCTAATAGTTAAACCAGTAGAACAGACGACTGTCATTTAAACAGATTTAACAGACCATCAGAACAGTCAAAAACCAAACCTTTGTTTCAAACAATTTCATTGCCTAAATTACAGATGTTAGGAGCCTATCTTTGAGGTCTGAAATCTATACACACTGTGGCCCACCTGGGATGGAGGTTGATGGCCCTGATGTGCATCCCTCAGTAAAAGGATGGCCAGAGAGCACGATATATGAATGTATTTGAATATGTGTGTGTGTGTGTTTGCATGTATAAACTAACTGGGCAACAATAGAGCGCTGGAACCGTTGGACCGGTTCAGTGGGTTCCCTGTTGAGCCAGAACAGGTCACGCCTCCTCTGTGGCTATATAACCACAAAGCCCTGGAGCAGTCTGCATATTTACTGCTTTTTATTTCCCTCTTCAAACAGACAACTCTTCATTCTGCAGATAAAAGAAAACTAATTCCCCCAGGCATTTTTCCACGCCCTTCGTCTCAGACTCTCAGTTCCAGGAAACACCAACACGACGGGAAGGTTCAGCAGTCGCTATGGATCCCCTCTGGAAGTTGAAGTTTAAGGCCACTGCAGACCATCCCTCACCACTGAGCTTTAGGACAAAGACTCTGTGCCGCCTTCCAGTCAGAGCGCCTCAGCTTCCAACTCAGCTCCCTCACTCTCTGTATGGAGGCATGGTGCACAGTCACATCTAAATTATTTATGTCAGAGGGCTTTAATTAACCAGCGGTTGTAACTGAGGCAACTACATAGATAGGGGAGACCCGGGACAGTAGTAACACATAATATACTTTCATCAAACACCAAAAAGCTGTATGAGGTAGAAACCCATGTTTTTGCTTTGACAGAGCAAAAGGAGTCACTGAGGATGTGCAAACTCATGTCAAACTCATGTGTGACATCACTCTTGCTTTGACCTGAGTGGGTGAGAGAAATTAATGTTACAGCTGATCCCATGTTACACATGATCCCTTGTCTCCCCTACAGAAGTAAAGTGCATGTACAGTACATGTTGAATAATGAAAGGCCTGACATGGGCCTCAAAGTATTTTAATAAGCAAACAGAGGGGCAATTGACAATATGATGTATGAGATACACTCACTGCCTGTAAAAATTTGGGTACATCTGGCTTAAGAATTTTTATTTTTTTTTCAGAATGGTTGATATGGTTCAGTAAAATGGTGTTAGGATCTTAACACATTTTTGCAAACGCTACAAAACTGAGGGTGGACCATCAAATTTAACAAACACTCAGCTATGAAAAAAACATTTAACTCAGTAATGAACCGGACAGAGAACAACTTTCCAAATCTTAACAGTAACTACAGTTGCCATGGCAAAGCCAGCAAGAACTGTGAGATTCAGGGTCATTCTGTGAAACAGAGCAAACATCCCTCACAAACGTCTCAATCGCTGAATCGCTCACACGGCTTTACAGCCCACCTTTGTTTGCAGTCCATTACAGCCAATTAATTAAAAGCAATTTAATTTTCATCACGTTTTCTGCCTTAAGCCCCTAAAACAAAGTGTGACAGAGAGAGCTTTGTATTGCTGATTAATTGGGATGAAGTTAATTTTGAGGCTACCAAGTGCCCCCTCTCTGGCCATTGTGTTCCATGTGATTTATCAGGGAAAGTGAGGCACACTCAAGCACTAAGAGGAAGGCACCAAATTTAAAGGCAACACAGGGCAGGCTCACTGGGTACTGGCAATGGCAAGGAGCATACTCAATTGAAACAAGCACCATCCTGAGGAGAGATATATATATATGTATGTATAACTATACATCTTCATAGAGATATGTTCATTTAATACATTTATTATCTTATTTCTTACACCATAATTGGCTGTTTATTTTTTGTACATTGGCCATTGGTCAAGATATTATTTCCTTTGGCATGATTTGTGATTTGTGAACTGTGGACACAACCGTTCAGTTTTTTTACTGACTTTTATTTTAGTTATTACAACCTTGTTCTCTGTTCAGCAACACAGCGAAACAAGAGAAAAAAGCAACAATATCCAAGAGAAAATCAAGGACATGAGCACACTTGGGAGCAGATGGCCGCTATGAGGAAATCATAATGAGCTTGGTCCCTCTTCACAGCTTTCTGCCGAAAGAGAGCCGGAAGAGACAGACCCAAACACAAAGCAGTAAAAATGGCAACAAAAATAAACATCTCGGAGAGAGGGAACATGACCCATTTTCAGTCCCAGCCCTACCAGGCTGCAGTGTAGACCTTTTTGACACAATGGAGTATAGGCTGACAAAACAGGCCCGGCAAGGGAGAGAGCCAGCAAGCCTGGGCATGCTGGTCCCATTATGTCTATGAAAACGACAAGTCCCTACTCAAGCGCCTATCTCTGGGACTTATTTTCTCTTGCACTGTGCCCAAAGGCTTGAGAGCCACCCACTCACTCTATATACAGCTAAACAAATGTGGGTCCCACAAAGCTTCTTCCGCTGATGTTATTTAGCAATAATTATAACCTGAAGAAAAGAGTTGTGTGATGTCACCTGTGTACAGGTAGCACACCTGACTGGCAGCCCTAGAGCGATACAATGGGGAAAACCAGAGGTTTCGCACCCAGGTATCAGCAATGCACCATGGAGTACTGTTGCAGATTTTCACTATCTCCCCACCGCTGGTTATACCAGCACATCAGCGTGACTGTCTTAAATTCTGCTCTTAATTTGTGCTGATTTAAAACACTGAATGATTGTAAAACAGAAGAAAGGGCCATCAGCCAGAAGGTTCTACATGTTGACCACTCTACATCTTTCTCTTTGTCTTTGTCTCACTCGCCGAAAAGGATATGTCAATTAACAGTTGGTAGAATACAAATAATGTCCTTGTATGCCAGTCAAGCCACATGTGTGCGCATGCTGTGGGGGTTGATTTATTTGCCGTTGGTTCGGTTAGCGAGCTGGGCGCCTGCTGCGCGTGGGGGAGGCCAGATTGACTTTAGGATGGCTGTCAGAGGCTAATTCTTCCTTCCATCTTGATTCTAGCTTTTTTTATGAAGGAGACAAAATGGAAAAAAAATGACAAATGGTATTCGTGTGTCCCCCCCCCACAAAGGAAATCTACAATTCTAATGGGCTGTTGAGTGTTAGGCAGAGCAGAACGGGGGCCCATGGGGGACAATGGGGGCAGTGACGGGGTTGACACCAAAACCGCTTCTGCCTCATTTTCTGTGAATGAATCAGGGGGCACGTGCCGCTTGGCGGGGGGTGGTGTGGGGGGGTCCACAGCGTGCAGTGTCTGTCTCTGCCCCGCGCTTTGTCCTTGCAGCTGTTATTGTCACGTCAAACACCCACAATAATCAAAACCCCATCCGAACACCCCTTCTGTACGTCCCCCACCCAAACAGACACACACATCCTCTCTGACCCTAAACGGCTGAGGTACGTTTGAAAGACCCACAGCTGAGCTGTGTCTCTCTCCCCCTATCCATGCAGCTCAGAGCCCCAGCACACAGCCAGCTCTGGGTCGTCCGGCCCTGAGGTTCAACCCCCACCAAACTCTGTGATCTGGGTCTGAGGAAACAGTGATAAGCTTTCCCCGTCATGCTCCTCCATTCTCCTGTTTTTTTAAATCCAGGGCCTTTAAGTTGGAACTAGGATGTTCCTTAGCTGTAGTAAATTACAAAATGTCCATTGCAACAGTTTCATACTTGGTCATAGCCCACCGCAGAATGACCTTTCAAAAGAGTCATCAAATTAGAATGGTTTAGCTCCAACAGAACTCTCAATGTTAAACACAAAGAACACAGAGCTGAATAATGGGAAGGTCACCATGATCTGTGTCCCTGTGGCCCACTGCTTCTGTAAGCCTATGAAAAGACCGGTGTTATATATAGTTGAAATGAAATCACATACTGGTTAATTATATCCACACTGGTAGTTAAGTGTCTCCTGCTATAATCTCTACTGGTGCTGAATGGCCACTTGTCATTCCTACTGTTAAAATTCCATGCAGTTTCAGAATCATGTTATTCAAATAGAAATGATTAAAAAAAAGACATATATTGATCTTAGATCCAATGTCACTGGCAACATGGCTATTTTTCATGATTGTATGGAAACATAATACAAATTGATTTGTGTTCTCAGCAAAAATGAATGGCACATGCTGTCAAGATACTTAGTAATGTTCAAATCCTTTTTAAAGGTCGGCAGTTTGAGTTTTCACTCTGAGCATTTAGAAAAGCACACTGTTACTGCAGCAGCTCACATCTGTAATAACTGTCAGTAAAAAATGGAATGCAAAGTGAAAGCTCATATTAGCCTGATCACTTTCAAGTGTATGTGCGTGCAATCACGCATGAATGCGTGTATGCTGGTACCTTTCCCTGCTGTTATCTGCCCGGGTGGAATTTGACCACTGGGCCCAAGTACAGGCAAGCCCGAAATACAGCAGGGCCAGGCCTGTCCCCTACCAAGCTAGCACACACAGTGTTAGGTGGCCTTCCCTTCTGTGAGATAACACAGTAAAATAAAGCAGTATTATCCTTGTTTATTCATGGGTGCAGTGAAAACATGGAAACAAATGATATTCCTTGTTATTCAATTTAAAATGAATATTCAAAGCTCTGATTTCAGACTTCATTTCCTCTTCACATGAGTGGGAATCAGGATTGTGAAATTTCTAGGCTTCATTTATCCTAAATTGTTCCTGAACAACTGTTAAAATATATTCAAACCATACACTCCCCTGAGTTTTACTCTAAAAAAATCATATTTTCAAAACTAGAATTTGAGTGCATAGCTTGATATGTATACTTCCAGTATAGTGATGTATGTTACCTGTATAGTTTTATTCTTTTGTATATTTATATCTTTTTCCTTTATATTTATTGTAGTCAAAGTAGTTATTGTTATCGTAAAAAGTAGTATTGTCGGTGTCATGTCTGCCATATATGTAGCACCGAGGAATGAGGAGAAACATTATTTTACACCTCTGCATGTGTTTAACATATTGTGGAAGTGAAAATAAAACTGACTTGACTTGACTTGACTTGATCTGGCAACTCTGATGGGAGCTCAATAACAGGTGCTCTCACTGAGAAAATACTTCCATCTAGTGGCCAATTTAAACACAAGTCAGCCAAAACATACCTGAATATTTGCACTTCTTTGCACGCTACCCCCTCCAGTATCAGCAGAGCCAAAGCAGAGACACTGCCCCCAAGTGGTGTTTCATTCTCAATGCTGGAGGTTTTCATGTCATCTAAAGCAGTGGTTCCCAATGTCAGTCCTGGGGGCCCATTGTGCATGCTGGTTTTTGTTCTGCAATTTGCAACTGCAATCCCAGAATCTTAACAAGCTGTTAATAGTTCATAATTAGGTGCTTTTCATGATTAGAGAGATAATTTGCATGTCATGAAGATGAAAGCTCCTATATTCACATTGTGTTTATGTGATTTTGCAAACATACACACAAAAGAATAAGTTTTCATAACTGATAAAATTATAGACTGGGGTGAATCGATAGGCTCCATAAGTCATTGAACACATTATTAAGCACATTTTTTTCCTTATGCTTACTAACACAATGTAGGTTTGGCTCATTATAATTAACTTTGTCTTTGACTCCTTCATTGTCTACCAAATGGTTAATTTATAGCAGCATACTTGGGGGTACATAGGGGTACTCACAAAACAAGCTTGGGAACCCATAATCTGAAGGATGTCAGCTTTGAACTTGCAGTACTAATAAACCATCTGTGTTATTAAATGGGGTTATCTGATCCTTAAGGCAATTGTTCTAACATATACACAGACCGCTGATTTTTAAACAGTGTGTCTTCTGTCTGAAATAGCACAACTTTTTAATATACATGCTAATTAATAATCAGCATGTAATATGATATCAGGATCTTGTCTCACCAGGACTAACAAGCATATTTTGTGTGTTATTGAAGACTGACTTGTATACTGTTCCAAATCCTTTCATAACTGCTAAGTGTATTTGAATTAGCCCCTGTAATTCAAACCAAAGTCAATAAAGCAGCTATGGCCATGAAACCAGTGCATTAAAACAAGTCTATGAGAATGTGTTTCAAACGGTTACAAATAATCACTTAACCCATTCAGTTACTGCAAGGATTTCTCAATAAAGTTGGACAAAACTTAAAAAAACTAGTTTAAAAAACCTATTAAAACTGGTACAAAACTGGTTTGAAATTGAATATAAATATTATACATTACAATTCAAAAACTACTTAAAAACCTATTCAAGGCTGTTGTCCCTGACCACACGAATGCTTTCCTCAAAATGCAGCTTGTCTTCAGAAACTACACAATCCATCTGTGGCAGGGCCAGGGCTCACTGTGGGAGAGGAAACCAGAGCAGTCTGGGGCCATGCCTGCTGGCCAGCTACACTTAATTTGTCTAATCAGCCCTGGTTCTGTAATGTGTATTTTTTCTGTGACAAACAGGTCACCTGGGAGACAGCTGAGAGTGAAATACTTCTTTGCCGAAAAGGCGGTTCTGGTCTATATCTTTCCTTTCTGGTTTGCTGCTTCCTAGGTTTTGTCGTTGATGTTCAGTTTTGTTTTGAAGATTTCTTTGTTTACTGAGATAGGCTTTCTAACCTGTAAAATAACATGCAGTGACATAAATATGATATCTGTCTGTGTCTACCTATTCTAGCTCTCCCTTGGGATTCAAACACTGTGTAACAAAATGGTTTGGGGGAAAAATGTAACCAGAGACAAACTGGAGATGAACTGAAACAGTAAACAAAAAGTACACACTGACACTCTTACACAGCTAAATTAATTCAGGCATGTTGGACCCATTCATCCTCCAGTCCTGATGGGGAGGCCAAAATTTCCACTGCTAGAGGAATGTAACAGATCCAGCCCAATCAATACAAATATAATTTGTGTAGTCTGACACAACCAGCTCAGAGAACATGTAATCTGGATTGCAGGTTAAAAAATACAAAATAAAAAGTGATTCTTGATTTTCACCACATCTCTGTGCAAATATGCAACTTTGGATCGGGTAATTTCAATGGAAAATCAAATGGATCCGATTAGTTAAATCCGATTCCATTTTTGGCTCCTCTTTGCTATTTATGTAAATGAAGAATTGAACATGTATCACAGAAAAATAGTGCTCAGTGTCACTGTTCGAAAAAATGGTCCATGGCTGCAAAGTCTGCTCCTTATGACTACTTAGAAAATCCCAGGCATATTTTTGTGGGCATTAAATCCTGCAGACTACATAATCCGTTAGTAAATCTGGCTCCCAGACCTTATTTTGCCTAGACCTAGATTTAAACCACAAATCCACCACTTGAAATGTAAAGGTCATTGTTGATTTGGACTTTACATTAATCATAGCACTTGTTTAACATATACAACTTCACACACGCATACATACAAATGAAAAGAGTCATTTTTAAGCGACTAAACTGAAATGAGTCAACATGAGTTTTAATACATATTCGCTATGAAATTTTTAAAAATGTGTTTGTGCTGTAAAAAAAAAAAAAATTAAAATCAACACTTCAAGATACAAGTTTCAAAAGCAACACAAGAGTCCCAACAGATTTTGGAAGAGGTCAGGCAGTTGGTGCTTTTACAGAGTAGCCACCACACAGCACTCAACAACAAACACAAAAGACCTGGTTCTACACCTCCATGACCCACTCTCAGCAAAAACTACACGTGGTGAGCTCCACAAAGCTGATATTTAAGAAACTGCTTGTAATGTAGGCCAATGCATAACAATGTATAAATGGTCTAGTGAGTTGTCTTACACTTTTTTAAAGTGTCTTAAGTACTTCATGTTTGAGGAAAGTAAAAGGAAGTCTTCAGCCCACGTTAACTAGTCAATGACTATTAAACATGGTGGTGGATCTGTTATTGTACAAGCAACCATTATGTGGGAGTCACTGGGTCTGATTATTATGCTGCATGATAAAATTACCTCCATGGAATACAAAGCTATTTCAGGTGACCAGGTCCACCCTATGGTGCAAATACTGTTAACACTGTTCTCATACTCCAGGACACTACCTCCTTGACACACACTGCTAAATGGATTCAACAGCAGTTTCATTATCAACTATTAGCTCAGCAACAGCAAACCTTGTGGGAAGGTGTGTGTGTTAAGTGGTATATGTGACTATAAACACATCTACAGTGACTTCAGTCTGATTACAATAAGAAGATATTTTGAGACTTATTGTTAGATATACAATGTAATAAAACAGTTACTACACATAAAATAACTAATCTCCACTGAAATTAAGGATCTTACAATAAGTTAAGTTCAAATACATCATTTTACCACAGCATTTCAAAGCAATGTCTTTCCTTTGCTCTGTAATTACATCATTAAATTCAAAGTTAGAAGGTGAGAATTTCAACACTGCAAAGCTGAATGGCTAATCTGTCCTTAAAATACCCCTCCTCAGTATCTCCGCCCACTTCCTCCTCCCCTCTGCGCTATTGACCGTTGCTTGCCCTGAAAAAAAAAAAAAACACTGGGAATTCTGCCAAACTGCAGGGTGTATCTGCTCCAAGAACCGTTCTGCAGACTTCCATTTATACCATGTTAGAATAAAAGCTCACTCCTCCGTCCCTATAAGCACCTAAACCCAGGACCCTCCTGTCTCTGACAGCACCAAAGTTTGAGGAACTAAAGGACCAACAGGCAGACTGCTACTCAAATGCGATCTCTTGGTGAGCCTGCCTCCTCTGGTCCGTCAGCAGAATCACATGACATAATACTGTTTACTTGTACTCCCTCATTCTCCATGCAACCCCCCCGCCTCCACCCTCCCACTGTCATTTTTTATGGCTAGACCAATCCCGTCCCTGTGATAAGAGCCAAAACTAGTCGCAGAAAGAACCAGACAGACAGACAGACAGCGTGCCCAAAAAGCCTGGATATTCTATTTTTGGTTTTCTGCAGCGTGGCTACCTTGGAAAAAAGTGAGTACCTGACAGCCAAGTTGTACCAGGACTTTGTGCCAGACCAGATAGGATAGCCTGGAAACGGGGAGTGGGTTCAGGGGGCAGCTGGGTTCCGAGAAATTTCTCGTGCAGATTTAGCTGGGTGATGGCAATCAGGACAAAGTTTGCTTTGCTTTGCCGAAGTCTGATATTATCAACTAAGAAATGTGCACATTTAAAAATAGACAAAACAGAGCATAGCATGTTTAAAACAAATAATTTGCAAGAAATAGAAAAGTTAAAGAGAAAGTGAAAGAGAGAGAAACTTTATTGGATAGCAAGATTTTTCTCCCAGTTGAAAATGATCTTTCCTTATAATTGTTAATGCTTGAGCAATTTCTGAAAGGTATTCTTTTACTCTTTAAAAAAGCATAATCTGTGTAAGGTTGGTATGAATATAGGAAGTTATCTGAAAGCCATATTTGGCCAACAACCTTCCTCGGCATTGACGATCTATGCTTGCTCTCATTGCCAAAGCTAAACCACCGTTCAGCATATAAAGAAGGAGATCGCTTAGTTACTTTTAGTTACTTTTTTTGGAAGTCTCTATATTGTCTGTAAATCTAAATGAAGTTTATGCACTCTCCTTTTCTGCTTGTTTGTCAGTCTTTAGAGGTCACTCTGGACACTGCTTCATGGCCGCTTTGCAACTTTGCTTTTTGATCATTTGCCAGATCCTCCAGTTTTAAGTTTCCTTCTCATCATGGAAAACAGCCAGTCCCTAGCAGAAATGAGTATCTGCAACAAGTAAGGCAGCACAGGCAGACAGTTAAGAACATAAGAACTTAAGCAAGCATTATGACGAGAACAGGCCATTTAGCTGACCCAACTTCAGCTTACCATTCACCTATAACCTACAAAGTATCTACAGTGCCCTCCATAACGTTTGGGATAAAGATATTTTTTCTTCCTCTGGCTCTGTACGCACAACTTTAGATTTGTATTCTAGGTGCATTTTCTAAACTTTTATTAAAGGGTATGTTTGTGCATTTTGGCTTCATCACATAGATATTACAGCACATTTTAGACAAAGCCCCTCAATTTCAGGGCACAAATCAAAAAATGTCCTCATCCCAAATGTTATGGAGGGCATTATATTGCCATCAAAGGTTTGACCTTCAAGTTTTGCTGAGCTAATACCTTTTTATCTGTCTGTGTGTTGTAGGTTAATTTATAATGTCGATATATAATTCACTGAACAAATGTGCTTTGTTTCTGTCCCAGGAATACACCCTTTGTGGTTTAAATAAACTCTGTAACGCTTAACTTGTATCCCTCCTCAGTGTGCTTTACGAGCCTACATTAATGAGTGCTTACACCCATATTCAGAAGTTACATCTTTCAAACAACAAGCAAGTCTCATTTTTTCCATACTCTGAGAGCTACATTTTATAATGTTCTGATTAAAATTAGACTCAATTTCCAAATGTCAAAGGCCACAAGGCCACTTTATATACCTAGAGCTTCTTCCACCAAATACCAAATTCATATTTTTACCATTTTAAGGATTTGATGTTTATAATCAGGGGTGGTGAAATTTGGCTTAGAAGTAACAGATGTGACGAAATGCATGAAAACTGCAAAACAGATTTTTCTGTGGTGGGCGCTGAACACCATGTTCCTTCATAATTGTTTTCCACACTGTGTAACAATCTTTGAAATGTGTTCACTCCTGTTTGGTGAGCCTGCCAGGGTACTGTGGTGTAACATAACCAAATCAGAGCGACACCTTCTACAACTGGGAACATACCACAATCACCCAATCTCATTGGTTGAATTAAATTTCCAATTACACATCTCTTGACAAAGATTTATTACTCTATCATGAACAGGCAACAGGTTTTCAAAAAAAAAAAAAAAAAAACCTGGCAGCCACATACAGATTCTGCAGTAGTTCGTTCAATGAAAAACAATGAGTGACAAATGAAACTGATATGTCCTGCATACCTGTCTCTTTTGGTTGGTTTGGTTCACGGTTGTACTGCTGTACTGCATGTTCTACTACTTTATTACCTTTTTTCAATGTAAATTACGCCCATGCTGAGAAGAAAGGTACTGCTTACATCGTAAAAACATACACATAGTAATGGGAGGAAAACAGAAAAATATCATTGTATTGTATTGCTTTTTTCACATCTTGAACACAACTTTTCCTTTATAGCTTAGCATAATTAATCAATTAAAGTAAATGTACAACGACTCACCTGGTTTGGCGTGTCTGCATTAGTTAAGTTCAACACCAAAACCAACTAATCCGGTCTGGGTTGGCCACCCTGGTCTATAATAAGATCAAGTAATTATTTTAATTCTGTTTCACAGTATGTTTGCCAATTGCAATTATGGTGAAATTCGTGTAACTGTGTAAAAATAAAAATATTTTTTTTTAGTCATGGAAACTTCAAGTTTTAAAAAAATCGCACTGTGGATCTAATTACTTACAGTGGCAAGACTTCAAGACAGTATATATTTTTTAAAAAGTATGATTATTAGTTGAATAATTGTTCTGATATGAATATCTAAGGACAATTGTGCTCCCCCAATATGTGCGTGACAGGTATGTCAAGTATATCGATCAATTTAATTCCACACACGTGTAGGCAAGTGTCACACTTCTGTGGACCACCTCCTGTGAATCTGACCAGTGAATAACCTTATGTTGCAACAATCACCTATTGCCGCCATATCGGAGAGAGAATTGAATAGGTATACCGGTTAAGTGTAATTTATTTCCGGTTTATTACCAGAAATTACGACCAGAATATAGGGTGGGTATGCATTGAGATTCTTCGAGATCTGGTTATCTGAGTTCCGAGAGTAGGAGTTTGTCATTTTAAAATCGCAAACACTTGTTAGCGAAATTATCCCGCTTTTAAGTAAGGTAATATAACACGATCGATACCCAGAAGCTCAGTGAATGCGTTTGAGTTTGGCTAACTACTGCATGCCATCTCTTGTAGGCCTATATAATGAGGGGAAAAGTAAAAAATCTGATGTAGGCTCCGAAAACAATCGTCTCATTTCAACGTATTTGTTTCAGATGCTTCAGCTGACAGCTGGTCGAGTGGGAAGCCTCGTTACCAGGCGCATGGTGATGGCGGCAACTAGCGCCAGCAGCACAAGGATGGCAAGTCACGGTAAATGGCCTATGCTTTCTAGTTGCTTACTTACTAGTACTATTGCTGTGGTGTCGTCAATGCTTTCTATGGCTAAAATATGAGTATATGAAAATAAAGTCCATGAGACTTCCAAAACAAGTTCAATAAAAAAAAAAACCTTTTTCAAAACATTGGAGGAAACATGCTCAGAACTGAAAAGATTTGATGCTTCCATATGCGGGTTACAGGCTTTGTAGCATGTGAGGCGTTTCTATGTGGAACATCCTGTTTCCGCACCATTTACAGCGGGGATTTCGAAAGTGGGTCATGGAGACCTACTGTGAATGCTGATTTTTCGTTCAACCCCTAATTGCAAATTCTGAATTGAGACGAGCTGTTAGTTGCTCCTTGATTGGACCCTTGACGACTGTTTGATTGATTGTAATGAAAACCAGTTTGTGTAGGGCCTGTTCAATGGTGATGGATGGAAGAATGGGGTTTTATGACACAAAAATGGGATGAGCTAGATTTGGCTGGCAACATATGGTAGGCCCACCCACTTTTGGCATTGTGCCTCACTTCCATTACCGGTACCCTGGATGTGCATAGTGTTCGAGTAAACATTTTCAGCATTATTCGGTGGTAGCCTGCCACATATCAAGTGCAAACTCAGAGAGAGATTGATTATTTATAGGGCATTTATACAGACAAGTAAAATGGCCGTTTACCATTGTGCTTGAGTACATGTGTGCAATCTGTAATCATGCCAGTAGAGGCCCTCCTTTGACCTAAATGTGTTCAGTTAATGGTGTTCACTAGAAATTAATTTCCATATTTTAAAAACAGGGGTATCAGAGCAAACGGACATGTCTCAGCCAATGTATTTTGACCGCCTGGACACCCCTTTGCCGGAGAGACCATACCAAAACGTCCTCGATGCCTCCCAGAAGAGCCTGAAGCAGAAGGAGAAGGGCCCCTGGAGCCAGCTGTCCAAGGAGGAGAAGCTTGGGCGTAAGAATGACTTTGAACTTTTCCCTTTCCTACACACTCTACTTAGGCTACTGTTTAGTTTGTCAGAATAAACAGTTTGACCATATAAGATTCTATGTCCTCTCTCATTCTTTGTTTCTCTGCTCCAATCCTTTTTTTTTTTTTTTTTTTTTCCTGTCATGCTGTCCCTCTTCCTCTGCACCACCCATCCATCCCCAATCAGTGTACAGGATGATGTTCAACCAGACCTACGCAGAGATGAGGAGGCCCTCCAGCGAGTGGAAGACTGTCGTCGGCGGCATCTGCATCTTCATGGGCATCACGGGCCTGGTGGTTCTCTGGCAGCGCTACTACGGTGGGTCACAGTCACAGGAGTCAAACGAGCTGTAGCAGGCAGCCGGTAACTGTAATCAATGCATTTATGTTATAGTGGCGGCAGGGTTTGACTACAACCTCAAGGTGTAACTTGGCATAGTGGTGAATGTGCAGCTCCTGCCTCCATGCATGCTCTGACATGGCAGTGTTCTTCCCTGCCTTGTCCTGTAGTGTTCCCGCCACGCCCTCACACCCTGGAGGATGAGTGGCAGGCCATGCAGGTGCAGAGGATGCTGGACATGCGAGTCAGCCCCATCGATGGATTCTCTTCCCATTGGGACTACGAGAAGAAACAGTGGAAGTAGAGCAGATATGAGCAGAGGCTCTCTCCAGGGTGGAGATGGGGAGACCTTCAGAGCAGCGCTCCACTTTTTATGACAACTTAACCCCTACCATCCTCTTCACTGCTATCCGTCTGGCTTTATCAGTAAATCCGGCTCCATGTTGCGCCTTTGTTTCCTCACTATTACATGTTACATGTTCATGTGACATTGTTCATTTCATGTATTTACCTCTGATTAGCTCTAGAGCTGTATGATTTTGTTTGGTCAGTTTAGTTACTGAGTCATATTGCACTCAGTGGTTCCAATATTCCAAGGTACATACTCACTGAGATAGTTACAGTACTTTTTACCATGAAAATTCTTCCTATAACTTAAGGCAGTGGGGCCACCATTTAAGTACTCATGTTACACATCAACTCTTGCTGTTCTTAAAATGTCACTGTAAATCCTTCTGGGGTGTGGTGTCTCTTCCTCCATATTGAATGTATTAAACTAAATTCATATCATAAATGCAAAAAAAAAAACACATTAAAACAAGTTCTCAAGGATGTAGCTGCTGTCATCCAGTTTGTTTTGGTTCATCAACTCTGTCTTGCATGATGAAATACAAATATGGATTGTTTCATGACTGCTTGTTAAAATGAATCAAATTACCCCCCCCTCTAGCTCACTATTGGGGCTGATGTCACATGAACTTTTCTGGCTCTCACTTTGCAGCCAGTGACTATTTTGGCACTTTTAACATTGTGGTACCCCAATTTCTTAAAACACCTTTTACAATATTTTTCTGCCCTGTAATTCTCAAAAACAGATGGGTTGTTTCAGCCAGCTAGGATACATATCTGAATTTGCTTGCTGGTGCAAGAGGGTAAATTTGAGCAAAATCAGTTCCAATTCTAAGATGAGAAGTAATGACTGGACAGAAGTAAAGACAGAACAAAGCAGTATCATGTTAAGGGTTCAGTTCTAATGGAAAATAAGCAAAAATGTCAAAAGACAAGTGGGAAGAAAATGTCATTTGTTCTTTTTAAGGCCACATTAATGATTGCTGCATGCATTAAATTTGTTTTACCATTAAAAATAAATCAGTCAAAAGTCAGTTTCACCTGCTATATTGCCTTCCTCAAATCCCATGCCTCCCTATTTGCTTTAGATCTTGAAGACCTTCTGATTAAAGGTGAAATTTGGAAATATAGTGGAGTCCCTATAGGGTGACCATTAAAGCAAGTAAACAGTATATTGAATGCAGCAAAGCACAACCAAATCCAACGACACCACTGTTACTGGAGCTCTCAAATTATCTCCAGTGTATTCACACAAAAGCAGAACAAGTAATCACAATTTGAGTTTTATTGATTACTTGACCAAATGCTTGTAAGATTACATCACATTTTGTGTACATAGTATAGCATTTTATCTCTATTTTACATTAAATTTTTACAGTTTTTTTTTCTTCATATACTGTATGTATTTATATATCCTTTTAAGGAAAAAAAGACATCCACAGTTGCGAGGAAAGGAATGCTTTTCAAAAAAATAATGCACTTCATAGAATTACATACATCCTTGTTTTTAAAAACAATGCCTCATGGAATATCAATGTAGGTAATACACAGGGCTGTGGTGAGCTTGAGGGTGAGGATCTGGCTATTTTCCTCCGCTATATGCCATTTTCATAGCAATCACAAATGACAACACCAAATGCTGTTTTGAGTCACTCAAGTTATGAGTGCAGTGCAAGGCTAATGCACCCCATTTTCCAATTTCATACAACTCAGGGTTATGGTTTCGGAACACAGAAACAAACTTCATATAATGGTAACAACAGCAGGCACTGTCATCCTGTCCAGGGACTGCTGAGGGTGGAAAATAAATAACTGAGCAGAAAGCCAGAGGCCCTACATCTACAGGTGAAGTAGCCTAAGACGTGGACCACGTTTTTTAGATAACTGCTTTACCGCTTCAATTTTGAACCTGAATGTGTGCCATTATTACAGGGACAAGCTACATAACCATCACACTCAGTTATGGGGAAAACAGGTAAACATGCACCACTGCTCTCACTTCCTCACATTTAGCCAATCCAAACACACCGACCCCACCCTGCCTTCCTGTTTTTCAACAGGCATTGAACACAAAAGAGGTACTAAAAAAAACACAAAGGATGCCCAGGTGTGTTAAAGACAAGCAGACATGACATCCATTAGAATACTGTCAGTTTGCCACCAGAAGCCAAAGCAAACCAATCGTCCTGTCCTGTCCTGTCCTGTCCTGTCCTGTCCTGTCCTGTCCTGTCCTGTCCTGTCCTGTCCTGTCCTGTCCTGTCCTGTCTGCATGCTACATTCAGAGGAACCTATGGAGCAACGGTGGGAGTCGAGGAGTCCTGGAGATGAACACACCAGAGGCCAGAACTGAGACACCAGAGAATGAGAGCACCTGCGTGTCTTCTGTGAGGGAGCTGAGAGTCAGGTACTCTAGAAATTTATAGGACCTTATGTCCTACCAGGCAAACAAATCTATGGAGAAACATGAGGGATATGTGGGTGTTTGAGAAGCAGCCTTCATGGTGCTTACACATGGATCCAGAGCACGGTCAACCCCCTTGTGCAAGCACCTGTGTGCTTACAGGAGACACATACCTGTGTGTCTCTTGCACCTGGAATAACACTGAAAATTCCACAGGCCAGGGTTAGCACACCAACATCCTTGCACATGGGGGAAATCTATGTGACAGTACAGTCTGGGTCATAACATGGACGGATGGGCATAAATCTATTGACAGAGTTCAAATTCAGGGACATCACAGGGAAGGGAAATCATGAAAAGGTAATCTACTGCATTTGTACTGCACTTTTCATAACATTTCAAAGCACTTTAAAGAGTCGGAACCACTGCTCAGCCACCCCTAATGAAGGCTGATAGCGGGGCTCCATCCGTCTCTGTTCAGTTAATAACAGTTGAGGATTTTGAGGCATAGCTCTGCAAAGCTTGAACTTGCCGGGCAGTAAAAAAAAAAAAAAAAAAAAAGTCTAGTATACAGAGTAAAGATTTTTGTTAAACTTCTTTTGGATATTTCTCATTCATTTTGCTTACATTTGGTTAATTTTTTTTTGTTCAGTCTTAAAAACAAAACAGACAAATCAACAAATAAAAACAAAACAGAAACAGGATATAACATTATCAATAATAAATTACAGTTCTTTTCATCACAACTGACTTTAAAGTAAGTGTGGAGAAGCCATCATAACTGAGCCCTGTCCATCACAGTGTTTTTTAATGTCTGGGGGGGGGGGTTGGCGGCGATTGGGAGGGGCAAATTCAGAGCAACATTTCAGAGACTGATGGATGCTCAGCCAATCCGAGGACACCAGAATCAGTTCACAGTCTAGTCAAGTAGGGCTCGTGCCATGGGTCTCAGCTGGGTCGGTCCGTCCCCTGGATCCCAACAACGGCACGTGTTCCGCTCTCCATGCCCCATCCGTGTCCCCTTCCCCCTCTGCCCCGATGCGGCCCCTAGGGAACCCCGGGCCGTGGCTGACCCCCCTCAGAGGCGGCGATGTGGAAGACGGAGCCGATGCGCAGGAAGAAGCGGCGCAGGACAGCACGGAGCTCTGGGATCAGGTCGAACTGCATCATCTCACACAGGTGAGGGTAGTAACATGAGGCGTGCGGCTTGAACTAGAGGAAGAAATATAATGCATAACTTAAAACAGACCTGCTACTTAAATATCAAAATGTAAAAAATATATTACAAAAATCTACGCCTATAGCTTGTTTATGGAGTACAATAATTTAGCACACCAATATGAACAAGAGTACCAGGAATAACTGGCAAAACTAGCATCCCAAGGTTTGTTTTTGAGTGATTTGAAGTTTAGTTTGCATAAATGTGCATATTCATTTGCATGCACCAGTCAGTACCTTGTCATCAGAGAGTTTGAGTGTCTTGGTGAGCAGCAGGAGCAGCAGGCTGGTCCAGGCCTCCCGATGGCTCTCTGACGTCAGGGTGATAAAGTAGGCCAAAGCCTCGCTGCACACCCTGAGGGTGGAGAGACGAGAACAAACAGTGATTTGCCAACAGCATCTTTCAGGAAATCATGGGACTTCAATATGACTTTCTTTTAGCTGTGTGTGTGTCCACCGCATTTTCACTCTTCTCATGTACTAAATTCACTTCCTTCACAAATGCATCAGGTTACATAAGCATCAGCATTAGTGCCATTGCTTCACTAACGGCTCTCCCCCATCCCCTCTCCCTTGGCTTACAGCAGCAGCCGCGTCTGGATGTCGGGCCAGGATGCCTCTAGCTGCCGGTCCGAGTACATGCGAAATAGGATCCGCAGGCTGCAGGCCAGACTGCTGGTCTCCTGCTTCAGCAAGTTGGGCTTTGACTTCCCCTTGAACCCTATGAAGAGCAGCAGTATAAAACATAGTTTCACAGGGCTACATTTGCATTCTTACCTTCAAATGTCAACAGCCTTAGGCACAAAGCTATCATGAGGGATATCTTTCATCGGTTCAACAGCTTCTTTGGGTCTGATCTACTGTTTTGTTCTTTTGCTGTGAAAATGACACCTAATAATGTACCTGAAACCACATATTAAAATGAGATTCCCCAAAGCTATGGTCAACTTTTTTTGGTAGACATACCACATGTAACACAACGAGGGGGTGGAATTGCATGATTCCCATAGATATTAGATGCATACTACCCTTCAGGCTAAACCAACATTTATCTTTCCTATACTTTAATTTTGTATATACTCATATCCAACAGGGTAGTTTAAACTGATTTTCCATTTTTCAATGCTAGTTTACGAAAGCACAGTGGATTCAGACACTAACCTGCTCTCCAGAGGGCTGTCCTCTGCTCGTTGTTAGAGTTGAAGTTGCGTGCGAAGGTGTGAGACTCCAGCAGACAGTCCAGCAGCTTGAAGAGGTGTGCAGACGAGAGGTGCTTGTACATGCCCTGCTCCCCTGCCCCGTTCACAGGCACGTCTGTGTCTCCTGCTGCCTCTTCCAGTGTGTCCCTCTGGAAGACAGACGGAACAGGGGGATCAGAGACCAGGTGGGGTAATGTCCAACTGCACACATAAGTGAATTTGTCCCTGATTCTGGTCATGGCCCAGGATAATTCTGGGGTTGTGTCTATAGGTAGTGGTAAGGGGAGTGGTAAGGTAAGGGGAGGCTTGGCTCCAAAACCTTCAGATGGGTGGAGTTGTATTTAAGGGCCAATAATAAATCAATTTGATCTCTACTGTAAAACACATCACTGAATCACAGGTCTATTTATAGCATGACAGCTATGGCTTATCAAGCTTCAGCTGCCAACAAATATTTCCAGTATAAACCCAGTAAAATAAACAGCTGACAAAAAAATCTTGATTTCTTGTTTTTCGGTGAAGGATGTATAGAGGAACGTGGGGCCTCTCCATCAGTGCCGTACCTGGGCAGCGGCCATGTTGTCTGCATCCTCCTTCTTGCTGGTGGTGGGGTAAAAGACGATGTTGTCGATGGTCTGAATTAGCTCCAACTGCACCACGCACTTAATCAGCAGACAGGCAAACAGCTTCTGATCCGACATTTCTGCAATTCACAAAAATAAATAAATAAATAAAAGTTTGTCATTCAGAGCATTAAGCCAAAGCAGCACTGAGCTGTTATACTGCTGGAGCATAACAGGCTGGGAGAAAAATGACATGGCAGAACATACTGGCATGAGACTTCCCCCTCCAGGCCTCATCACTGGCGTTAGACATCTGGCTCTGCCCTCGTTCAGACAGGGTCCTCTCAAAGCTGCTCTGAGACTGTGAGTCCACCTCTATGTCCTGTAGACCCAAAGCACAGGCACAGTCAGGGGAGTCCACAGAGACATGGACTATATGCCAGCACAGGTGCTGCCACAGACACAGAGACACGGTGAAGTATAGAGGGATCCATACAAAGACAGAAACTCAGTTAGAGAAGGGCACAATGACAAAGGAAAAAAGGTTTGCAGTCAAACACAAGCAATGACAGAGAAAAGTGCCGAAGAACACTGTTTCCCAGGATGAGAGAAGAGCCGTCAAACATGGGCACAGTCAATTCAGTAGAGTAGTTAAAAACCCAGTTTGCTGGCTACCAGGGAAAGCTGGAATAGGAAGCACGTAAAGTGTTGAATGGCATAAAGCAGCCAAACTCATTGTTGGGGACTACAGCGCTTGTCAACACTCACCATGTGTTTCCCATCTCCAGCCTCCTCCTCCTGACTGGCTGGTCGCCATGTCAACAAGCTGTAGGACAGAGACAAAATATATGTGAATACTTTTGCTTGAACTGAGATGAGAGATTTTTCATAGCCACTCGTCTTACATTTGTATCTCTTACGTATAAAATGCTGAACAGCAATGATAATCACATTAATATGCAATTGATCTCAAATCAGACCAAATTTGGAAGGTTTAGACCTCAGATTTGGACTTTGATCTTCATTGTGGTCATCGTAATTTTTGACACATTCTTCAATGAGTCATAAGCACAAATATCAACTGGTCACTTTCACATTATTCTTCATCATTTTTGAGACATAGAGTCCAATTCAGGTCCAAAACTCAAAAGATTTTTTTTTTTTTTTTCAAAATAAATCGTCTTTGCAGAAATTTTATGAAGTAGTAGGTATATGTAAATGCAAAATTGCACTCCAATTTAAAACAATATTATTTAGCAAAAAGGGAAAAAGAGAGAAAGAGAGAAAATTGTCTGAATGTTCCTAGACTGAGCATCCACAATTAAAAGATTTCCCGGGAAACACTTTAAAATGGCTGCAGTACATTTACCTGTGAGTAAGAATTGAGTGTGTTCTACATACAAGGCAAGTCTAACATCACACAAAATCTAGCACCCTCTGGTGTCCAACGTACACATTTCAATAAAATATGCACTACATCTGATGTTAATGATTCAACAAATAATTTAATGATGAATAAGTATCAAAGAAATATGACAGTTTCCACATTTTAACTATGCACCAACAGCCTTAAAATATGAGCTTGAACTAATATTCCCATTTGAATTTTCTCTCCATTGAGTGTAGTTCTGCTTGTAATTTACTGGTATACTCTGTTGCAGTATACTGTAAATTTCCTCCTGCAGACGCCCATGAGGAAACAGCGGAGGGACAGTGCTGCAGGATTAAAACGGCGGTGTGCTTACGCGTGGGGGCTGGTGTTCTGGAATATCTCCAGCATGCAGTCGCAGGTAACGCTCCAAACCTCGGGACTGAACTTCTCCCCATTCAGAATCACCAGGTTCTCCAGGCAGTTTGTGCCTGACCGAGCCAGCTGCTCGTTATCTGAGAAGAGAAACCACCAAGTGTGACACCCTGTCCCCTCATCTAATACAGTCCTGGGGAAATAACTGGCAGACAAACTTGGATGAGTTTACATTTACTACTTTTTATTTAAACTCTTTGAAGAAACTCTTCCTGCCACACATCACTGTAGAGTGGGTAACTGTGATGAGTGGTGTGTGTGTGGACACAGGGGTGCATCACTGGGCAGGTGAGCCGCTGTGGGCAGAGCCCTACCTTGTTTAACACACCACTGCAGCTGGGTGAAGATATCGGTCAGCAGCACCTCACTGAGGGGCTCGTAGAACTGAGTGAAGACGTCACAGATGGCGTACAGCGCATGGTTGCATGTTGTGGTCATCCACTCCGTTTTCTAAACCCACGGAAACATGAAATCCATGAAAGCACAAGCTAAACATGGCGCCAGAGGACCACAAAAATGGAAATTACCCCTCCCTCTAAGCTCACAACCTACTATTCTGAGCTGGCAGTCTGTCTGGGAGAGCCGTGGCCTTGTCCACTCACCTCAGTCTGCTGCTCAGGAAGCTTCATGTTGTCAAAGATGCGGAAAATGATGCGGAACAGGTCATGCCACCAGTGCTTTTCAAACGTGTGTCCATAGCTCTTCATGATCTCAAACATCACCGTCAGGCCCCTGCCATCCACAAGGAAAATTACAACCGAGCCAGTCACAGTTATTCAGTGTCTTATGAAGGAAGTACAGATGAGGACAGATGAAAGCACTCCATTATCATTCCTGACCATGGAGAAACCTGTGAACAGGAAGAGAGTGAGGGCGGGTTTGCGTACCTGGTCCTGACATCCAGTTTGCAGCGGTTGATGATACAGGACAGCTCAAATAGGATGGGGAACCAGCCTCGAACCCAAACTCGATCGCCTGGGGCCACGTTCATGTCGTCGCTGGTGTACTCCCTCAGGGCCTGCAACCGCAACGAGGTGTTGGAGACTGCTGTATGAGATTTTACAGCCAACAAAACTGAATCCATTTCCTTTGAACTGATCTGGCCTCAGTGTTTTAAAGCACTTTAAGTCAAGTTTTTACTTTCTGGCTGGGTTTTGCTTTCTGGGATGATGAAGTGGCTTTAGCGTTAACATGATGCAGCACTTACCTGTGGCCGTTCGGACACGTATTTTGCACAGTGGCGTATGAGCCTGATGGCCTCCATGCTTGTGTCAGGAAACGCAGCGTTGCACACAAACTCTGACAGGCACTTGACTGCATCCTGGAAGGAGTCGATGGCAGCCGCAAAGTGCTGCTGGAAGGTGTTCACTGAGAGACAGGAAGAGAGCAGCAGGGCAAGGGGTGAGAGAAATAAGTGA
The DNA here is from genome assembly GCA_022829145.1 of Albula goreensis. NCBI lineage: Eukaryota > Metazoa > Chordata > Actinopteri > Albuliformes > Albulidae > Albula > Albula goreensis. The sequence continues at coordinate 27,447,567 of CM040752.1, forward strand.
GAGAAGTCACTTAAGAAAGAATAAGATTCAGCCCATAGCTAGGATAAATATAACATGCCAAAGTGGCTTGAGTTCCATGATACTAAAGAGCTTTCTCTGTTAAATTTTCTTCCATTTCTCTGTAGTAAAATTAAAATTTCACATATCTGGACATATCTCTGGAACCACAACAAACACAAGTCTTACTCATCATGTTAACTCAAATATACAGTGTGGTATATTGTACAGGTCTGGACAGAAGTTTCTTAAATAGGTGTTAAAGATGTTAAAGGTGACAGAAGGTGTTAAGAGCTCAGGCCTCGAGACTTCCAGCTATGGTCTGAAACTAAAACCCAAGCCCCGCTCTCTCTGCACAGAGGCTGTACTCACTGACGATGTGCCCCGTGGTCTGGAAGGCGAGCTCCACAATGGGCTCTTCATGATCGGAAGCGGCCTGATGGAACACGGAGAAGATGTTCTTCCAGCCGGAGCGGATGTTGGCCGCCTGAGAGTTAACCATCTGGGTCACACAGCGGATCACCATGTCCCTGATTGTGGGAGACCTGGGCACAAAAACATGGTGGAAACACGGTGGGTACAAAGATGCCTGATACCCAGATGTCCGTCTGTACACCTTAAATGCATCTGCATATTTGTCATTTGAAAGAAATAATTGTTTCTGGGAATAATGCATGACTATGTATTTTTTCACTATTCATGCTGACAACAGCCTCTGCACATGAACACTTTTGAGCCCAGTCCTTCCTCTACCCCCATCTTTTAGTCACCCACTCTCTCTACCTGTTCTTCTTCATGATATGCTCAAAGGGCCTCAAGAAGTCCTTCTGGAAACGGAAGTTCGCCAGCTCTCCTTTTTCCAGAAACTTCATGGACAGCTGCCGCAAGGAGTCCACGGCAAAGATGGCCACATCCTTGTTGGGATTGCAGCCAACCTACGGAGGGAGGCCATACAAGTGTAAATAAGGAAATACAGTTTCATATAAAATAAAAGATATCCTTTTCAGCCTATCCCATTTGAACACCTCATTGTTCTTATCGTTGCTATCTAAAAGTAATGGTCACAGCAAAGGTTTCTGAACATCTACAGTAGTTGGAATGGCCAGACCAGCTTCATGCAATAGGATCTCCCTCTGGTTGAAAGAATTCACCCAAGTTCACTGATAACCACACACATGCTTGCACACACACACACACACACACCACACACCCACCCACGCACGTATGTATGTTCGCGCTCACACTTACCTTGTTGAAGTGGTCCCCGATAACCTGCCAGATGCGAGACCACTGCAGGCGGATGCGGTTCATGTTGTAGTAGGAGATCTCCACTATCTTCTGCAGGCTGAACATGCGTGGCTGGTGTGGGGAGGCCAGCTCATCCATGGACACCGCACACAGCCACCTCACAAAGTCCACTGCGAACAAAGAAACAGCATCATCACCACACACATACACACTCTCTCACATGTAACGCACCACTTCTGTAACACAACATGGAAGCCACTGTCCACCGCACTCACATACTTACATACCACAAACAAATAAACATATGGACAGCGATGGAAACACACTTGCTGTAGAATAAAATTTGTATATTTCTGGTTTATTGACCATTCCTCCTAGACCAGCAAATGCACCAATTTAACATCCACGTCTGTACGTTTTTATGAACAGTGGTTACAAAGATGAAAATATTTGAAAAGGGACACAGTACATGGACAGACATACCTATTGCATTGCCATCCAGCCTCGTAGATCCAGTGAAGATTCTGAGAAAGATAGTTTGAGAAAGCCACAAAATATAATTACCAGATTTTAATTTCCTTTAAAGGCAAAACAGGCCTTATGGTTCAAATGTAAAAAAAATCGCTACCCTGTCACTACTGAACAACAGTCTAAAAAAAAATATGGATATGATGTTTATACCAACATCCTGTTAGAAGGGTTTAGTTCTGCATGTTTTGACATGGATCCCTTCAATTAGGCAGTTGAGGAAATATTTGATTAACTTAGGGTGAAATGAAAACAAAACCAATGATGACAACCACCAAGGTCAGGGCTGGTTTTCGTCACAGTAAATATTGACAAAAATCTGTAAAAAGCAGTCAAGGCACATCAGATGTAAATCACAGAAAACTGAACAAGGAAATGGAAAAGTCATCAGGTGCCAAGAGATACCCATACATTAAATGACAGGTCACAGCACATACATGCAGTTGCATTAAATTAACCAAGTAGCATGCATAACTGCAGCAATTGCCATGACAACTCTCGCAACATCTGCTTGCCTTTTGAAATTTGCCCTATTTTTTCTATTACATAACCCAGTGGGCCCATGTGCCTCTGACACTACATTAATTAATGCACATGTAAAGATAAGATAAGATCGTCTTTATTAATCCCGAGGGGGAAATTAAGGTGTTACAACAGCAGAGAGCACAGAAAATAGAATGTGTTCTTCTAAGACTGAAGACAATCTTCATCGCTCACATGTACCTGTGCTTTTACAGTTTGTATAGAAAGAGGTACCACGAAATTTACATGGGAAGATCTGAGTCTTTGATGGCGGTGACGAGTGGTCACGAACAACATTTCGGTACGGAGAAGAGTGCTTGAATTCACAAGTGTTGACAACAACACTTTACTCAAGCCTGGTCCAGTCCACTAATATGTTATTTAGAAAAACAGTATGGTTTTCTGATAATCGTATGCATCATCCTTAAGCACAGATTGTCGCATTTTACTCATTTTGATACCTGCTAATGGGAGGACAGTTGCCACTTTAAATTTCCACGGATAATTCATATGCTTATGGAGCAAAACTAGGTCAGAATATGCAGTGCTTTATAATTAAAATGTGTTGAAAGCTGGTTGAAAGTGGTTTGTTGAAACATTCTTTGAGAAAAGCACTTAAAGGTGTTACATTGACCATCAAAAACATTAAAAATCATAAAACTCATAAGAATAGTCACAGCAATGGCAAAAAAAACCCCAAAAAGATGACCTGCTTTTAGAAGACTCATGATCATAAACAGAGAATTTATTCATGAATACATTTCACCATGGTGACCTATTTTTATAGGGATGATGCAAGGCAGCCAGCATGCTTTCACATATGATGAAATATATGTTTTTTTTATATTTACGGCAAAAGATGCATTACTGACATAAATGTACCAAACAAACACTGATAACAATGTTGTAAATTATACAGTGGTGCATACATTTTTCAGTAAGGAACAAGGCTAAAAAACAATTCATTTCAAGCCAATGCTGATCTCCATTCCATGCTTCAGGAAAACTATCAGTCATGTGTTTTCATGACTATGTTCATCATTGTCAGTTAATCTTAGCTACCGTTGCCAACATCACTAAATACCTTCAAAAGATTCTAATTACAGAACACAAAGAATATGATTCTTTCTGGCAGGGAGATGGAATTATTTAATTTACTTGTTAATCAAGTCATTACAGTAATTAACTAAAACTTGGTTGTGGCTTGGTGTTATGGCTGATTCAGTGGATGCACTCATTGCTTGATACATCAAGCAATGATCAACGACATTGATGATCTGTTTTCTGGTGAAATCCAGTTGACAGGAATTGCAAGAGCAATTAAGTTAGTGAAGCAACCATGTGAAATTAGCTTATTCAAAGGGTTAAGCAGGGATGTTTCAAGTCTTGAGGGCAACAGTTCCCACTGGCTTTCACACCAGCCAAGCACCGTAACACTGGATTGGATTTACGTAAGTGGAAACGTAGCTTCCTATCCAAGCTGAGTGTTGGTGAACTCCCAATCCTTCTGGCATTTGATCATTTCTGACTGAAGCCCTACACATTGCTTTGACTGCAGCAGTTATCACTAAGTTCACCTGGAACTGAAGCTCCTCAGGTGGGTGCACAGCCCAGAGTGGCCATTTAAATTCTGGCTTACCTGTCCACCGCCACCACCACGCTCTGTGAGCTCGTCTCTCCGACTGACTCCTGGATGTGAGCCATCTGCTTTCTGTCTGGCCCACCCACCAAATTCCCTGCAATCAAACAAAAACACTCTCTAAAAAAATACATATGCATCCACATATGCCTCTCCTCTGCGGCTGCGCCACCCACCCTCCCGCCCACCCACCAGACTGCCATTGCCAATGCAGAGATAGACCAGTACCCGCAGAGAAAGACTTGGACAAAACAGCAAGCAGTGTGCTGATCCCTGTGAGAACTATTATGAAAACAATGAACGAAATGATATCGTGTTTTACAACAAGATATCCTTCATTCTTTGCATGTGCATCTGTTGGATGTATCCCCACACACTCTTTAATAAAATATACCAGGTAATGAGTACCATATACATTCTGTTCCCTGAGACTGAGCTTGTTGAAATTATTGTTTGGTTTCAATAGCTGTTAACGATCAATATGAAAAAAAGCAAATGTATTTGTTGTTCATATCACAGGCCTTGACTAGTAATCACTGTGTGTCTGGTAAGTCAATGATATGAAAGGCCTACCTAAGCCCAAAGGCATAAACTCCTCCCCTCCGGTGGGAAAGCCTTTGATCCCAGACTCCCTGTCCCGCACAACCCCAGAAATGTAGCGTGTCTTCACCCCCGTGCCGATCAGCTGCGCCAGCTCCAGCTGGCTGATGCACCGCAGTATCTGCAGAGCCGGAGGTCAGAGGTCAAACGGATCTCAACGGTGCCCTATGAGGCAGCCCTGCTACACTCAGTATGATCACGCGTGCTGTTACATGCTGCTCACGGTGTCCCACAGGCCTTCATACACTCAGAAGTGAAATCAGGTGTGACATACCAATAGTAGCTATTTCCATTGAACTCTGTAATTATGCTTTTTGAATACATTTTAAAAACTACTTTTTTGGACATGACTGCATTTAATCACCATAAACGGAAGAGACCTTTCATCAAAATGCGACTGAGTAAAAAAGGGAATGGCAGGATATGAAATGTATTTATCGTAATACAGATATCCTGCTTGGTGTATTTATGGTTCATTACAATGCTAGTATTTTACTTTTGTTTAATGTCTGAATCCATTATTTTTCCAGAGAATACGGTAAATTTCAAATGGTTCAAAAACTTAAAAGAAACAAAAGATAAAAAAGCCTGAGTAAAGGCAGTGCACACACACAGAACTTGCTCACCTCATGCCAGGAATTTCCCAGGTAGTTGCCATCGGTGTGGGCCACTGTGATGAGCGTCTTGATAGTGTCAATGTTCTTCTGCTTCATCTCCGTAATACTGGAGCTGGCAGTCAGTAGTGTGAAGCGTGCCAGAGCCTGGATATATGCATCTCTCTCCCAGCTACAAACACGCAGGCACACACACACACACAGACACACACGACAGACAGACACACAGACAGACAGACACACACACACCATGCCCACAGAGTTAAATACTGGACAGAGACTGAAGGGTGTCTTTGAGAAAAGACTGAATATGATGTATGGTATCAAAGGCACATCCAGTGTGGCAAGTGAAGTCTGTATTGTAATGGTCTGCAGCAAGGGAGCTCATGTAGGAATGGTAAAAAAAAAGCCATACAGAGTATACAGTACAAGCCACAATACGTAGGTAATATATTAAAGGGCACAAAGAGCAAATAAGAAGGTAGGATAAGGTTGGATAACATGAAGACAGAAGTACCCTGGAGGTATTATGACTGCACAGGTAGACAGATATGGAAGATGGCCTGTATGCCTAGATGAAGCAGAACACAGCCAGTCAACTGACCTGCATGCTGAATATACAGGCGATCCTGATGGCACAGCGAATGCCCTCCAGGCACAGGGATGCCACCTCCTGGTCATCACAGTCCTGCAGGCCCACACTGAAGGCAGCCAGCAAGGGGGTCCAGGCCAGCTGGAACAGAGTGGTGAACAGACAGACATTTTGCTCATGCCGACTGCATCTCTATTAGCACATAGCAATCCATTGATCTGTGTGTGTTCCAGACACATCTCCAACGTCTGAGTTACACAGCCCGGCTCACACAAACTTACTTTCTATAATTTCATTCACATCACAGTTTTTTTTTTAAAGATTGTCTGTATTTAACTTTTTTCTTCTCTTTTGTTAGATTTTTAATATTTCTCCAAATCAATTTCAAGGGCTTTGCATACAGCAGCAATGTCTTCTTTTTATCCACAGAAGTACATACATTTCCTTTGAAACATGTTTTCCATGTTCAGTATTATGTCTGCAGCACAAAGGTCACAGTTGACAAATGTTTTTTAACCTCCTATACAAATTAAGCCCTCAGGACTGAGAGACTTGGGGGAGAAAACACCTGAGGCCCAAACGCTGCCTTATGGAAAAACACATGCAAAACAGACTATGACGGTGGGTGGGGTACCTTGAACATGGGCCTGACGTGCTCCAGGTGGGTGGCACTGAAGAAGGGCGCCTGGGCGTGGCTCACTGCCTCCATCAGAGCCTTGGCCGTCTTGGCCATCTGCTCCATCTCCATGTTGTAGAGCAGGCGCCGCTGTTTCTCGCTGGCCACGCCTTCCCGGAGACACACACATCATAACGCATGGTGACTTTACCAGCCACAACAGCCAGGCAAGTGAACTCAAGAACTCAACCCTTTGAGAATCTAGTAAATCTAGTTGTTATTTAGTGGAATCCTGGTGTCGTGTAAGCCCGTATAGCTGAAAACCTTTGTGTGTAAGACACCAAAATAAGTAATAAGAAACATCAATCATACATCAATAAGGTACCTGGAGCAGTTTTTAAACTCTCCATTTGTGCAATGCATGCCTGACACATGCACATAAACACAGACGGAGTTAATACATGTAGAGTATTAACTCCCATTATATTCCAGTGCTCCCACCGGCCCCACTCACTCGGCTTGCTGGTCTTGGGTGTGATGGAGTGCTCCTTGCTCCCCTTCATAGAAATCTTCTTGCCTGCGATCTCGTCGTAGATGGAGGACAGGTACTCCTCCGGCAGGTCCTTACTGTCGTTGATCCCGCGGTTCATTTTGATGTACTGCTCCTTTGTCATCTTGTTTTTTACCTGTGCACCAGGCAAGGGGAAGCGAGGAGGGGGATGAAAGAAACAGAAAGAAACAAAAATAAACCATTCAAGAGATGGCAGCAACGTTTTTATAGAATATACTGAGAACTACATTTTGAATGAGAGCAAAAATTCATGAATGAAATGAGAGCATTAACAGAGCTGAAGCAGGCTTGATACTGGACAAATGCATGACTGGACAGCCTGCCTGCCTGACAGTCCCACCTGAGGGCTGTGCAGATCTGTAGTCAACATGATGATAGAGTAGGCCAGAACGTAAGCCGTGTCCGCACTGGCGAAGAGCGTCTGTCTGCAGTGGGGGAGAGGGGAGGAAAAGGGCTTTCACTCAGTGCAGCTGGTAGTAACTGGAGCATCATGATATCGTTAACTTTCCTCTGTGCTGTATTTCTGAATGACACTGGCTTTTTGCCATTGTGGCCTGTTTTATGAACTGTTTTATGTATTTGAATGTCATACTTCAGTTCTTCAGATGACTGGTCTGAGGTTTGTATGTCAAAGTTTCTCCAGTAGGTAGCATTTGTTGTGGTACTGGTATCCAGTAATGACTACTAGACAACTGAGCACTGTAGAGAGGCCCTTACCCCTGATTGCACTCCAGGTATCTGGCCGCAAACTTCTCCATCAGCCTGTCGATCTTCTGTGCCTCACCCGGTAGCCGGAAGCCCTCAAGGAATGCCCGCAAGGCAGACACAAAGTCCCGTCCGCAGAAGTCCAGCTGGTCCACATAGCAGTACATTACCTCCTTGTTGAAGCGGACATTCTCACCCAGGAACTCACCAACCTGGGTCTGTGGGAGGAAGGACCCAGGTGAGTGTTACTCAGTGGGACAGGAGGATGTGGTTTGCACGGTGGAAATGATCTTCCTCCACTTAAAGTACAGTGGTTTACAGAATCGTTCATGGGAACCTGGCAGATATTTTAGGATAGTCGTAGAGGCTGTATGAGTATAATTCAATTCACAAGGGTGAATTAATGAGTATTTCAAGTATTCTGTCACTATAAACTACTCTCTTACATGACTGCAAGTGATTATGAACCAAAAAAAGGGTTCAATTAAACACTATGCTGATGCTGAACATAATTGGCATTCAAGAGGGTACAGAATGGTCCACAAAGGGCCACATGGGCCACCTGTTCTGTGCAAAACACAGAACAGATGTGCCTGGCATGAACATTCCTGCCAGGGGGCCAGGAACAGCAGAGGGGGGAGGCTCACCGTGTCAAGCCTTTCCTCTTGATGGAGGAACTGGGCGATGTCCTCTGCTGAGACTCCCAGCATGCCCTGCTCCTGCAGGTACTGAATGCCTCGCTTTGGTTTCTTGTTAAAGCTGTCAGTAGGTGACAGAGGTTCAGACAGTAAAATACAAGAACAAGAACATCCCACAATTTCCTGCAGCAGAATGATTCTTCATTATTTTTGGAGGACAGAGCAATTATATGAGCAGAAATCTGTAGTCATAAAATGTTGAATTAAAGTATTGAAAATGCAGTATTTAATATGAAAGTGTTTAAAACAAATTATGGCCCCTGTAAGTGGGATTAAATAACTTTTAATATCCGCTACTCCTTCACTTTGGAGTTGTTATATCAGCTCCAAATGTCAGCTGCGTAGTCACCCAGCCGCTTATTCACTGAAAGTCATGCTGCTCTAAAATGTCATGGATCATGGATGAAGGGCAGGACTGACTCACAGCTCGATGCCGTGCTCAATGATCTCCTTCTGCTGCTTGATGACCTCGTACTGCTCCGGGTGATCGGGCTGCGAGCCCTGCATCCCCGAGGACACTGTGGAGTCCAGGGAGCTGGCGCTGTCCCTCCGGGAGGCCAGGTGCTCCGGCAGCCTCCCTTCCACACCTTCTGCCTCCGCCGAGCGCTCCTGACCTGGATACACACACAGGGAAATTAGCAGGAGCATTCATTTCATGTTACCATTTGAGGGCAGAAGAGAGTAACAAATGACAATACCCTCATATAAAATTGCTCATACAGGTGCAGGACAGGAAAACAACACCCCACCCACCCTTACATCAACCCCAGATTCTTCGATAACACCGGATAGTTAACTCAACACTAAGGATCAAAGTGGACAGGACTATCTACACCTATAGGCATCAGCACACACACAAACACAACACTGCACACAGACAAATGGCCACACATTCAAAGACACGCAGTGGAGGAATGGGGATATGTTTATGCCTGCAGGATATTGAGCTGATAGTAAAACTCTCTTTGGGCACAGTGATGCATACAAATAAATCCCTTCTGTCTCAACATGAACAGATGGGTGACCGACATGATGGGCCCTGAACTCTTAATGCGTTTAGTGAAATTGGGCATGAAAAACACGCTGTCAACAACACTGGCAATAAAATTGGGAGCCAGTTGGATGGCAGGGCACAGTGGCACTTTTAGGAGTCAGTGAGGTACAAGCCATTGTCATTATGGTGGATGATCATTTTGATCACTCTTTTTCCCCATTTATGAGCATTTTCCTGGAGTATGCTTTAATGTGACCAATATGCTCTCCCTTCTCCACCTGCTTTGGGCCAGATATGGCCAGACTTTACATTTTACAGATTCATTTTATGAAAACAGGACATAGGGGTGTTGAAGTGGAGAGAAAACGTGCTGATTTTTCCAATCTTTCTCACACACGCTCATGCAGACACACAGATAGAAGGTCTCACCAAGGTTAGCCTGTAGGTTGGGGTTGACGTAAAGGTCTTTGCTCCACTCCACCATGCATTTAAGGATAGACACCAGGCACTCTAGACCTTTCTTTCGCAAGCTCAGCTCCTGTAAAACGCATCACTTCCCATTAACTGCCACTTACTCAATAGAGTCACACACTGACAACCACAAACGTTGAAACTGCACATGTAAAAGTTGCATACAGCACCCAAGACTGCTGGTATAAGAAACTATTGCTTATTTCAAATAAGGGCATCTCATCCATGAAATAAACATTAATATAGATATGGACAGAAGTTCCTAAACAGTCAACAGTTCAGCTCTTTATTACACTTTAAAAATAATAACTTTGACTGAAAATGCAGGCTATCTTAAATTCACTCTATATGACTCTTTTTCACATCTCAGACATAATGCTGACAATGTAGTAGACTTCAGCTGCATGAATTTAAAGTGATATTTTAGACTGAAACAATTGAATGGCATCTCTACCAAACATCTAAAACATAAACATTTGTAATTTGCAAGTCCTGCTAAAAAGCCACAATAAGAGAACTGGCTCTCTCTTATCTGATTTCTGATTTCTTTTGCCATAATTACCACTTCACACATAATGATCTTTTTTTTTTACGTTTTTCCACACACGCACACTCAAACACACTCTCTCTCACACACTCACACACGCACGCACGCATGCACACATACACACACACACACACACACACACACACACACATACGTTACCTGTAGGGGTGTCATTCCCAGCTCCTGGCCACTCCTGCCCTGGGCTATCTTGGACAGGTCATTTACCAGTCTCTCAAAGATGTTAGCTGCATTGAGGTCACAGTCGTAGTTCACGTAGATATCCACCACACACTGGGCATCTTGGGGAACAGCCAGTGAGACAAAACAACATGAAGCAGAGAGAACACAGACACACCAGATTAACAAGCTGCAAAGTCACATGGTCACAGCGGTTGAATAGGGTAACGGTCGAAAAAAGCTCATTCTCCGGGAGGAGATCTAATGTCATCGTATGTAGGGACAGTGTGTGTTTGACGAAAAGACAGGAGTTAAATGAAAGCGTTGGGGGGAAAGCAGGGTGTGAGGAGGAAGAACACCAAGAGGGAGGGATGTGTGGGATCTGAGGAGAGTGCGGGGCGTGGGTTTCCGGTCACCTGCGCAGATCCGGGTGAGGGTCTGAATCACCATCCACTTGTGCTCAAAGGAGCTTGACGATGTCTCTAGGATGGTCAGGAATATCTCCCTGAAGAACACCTGTTAGGGAGAGAGAGAAAAAGTGAGAGAAAGCTGAGACGCTGAGCAACCTTGACTAAACTGAAATCCGACTGTTGATTCGTCCAACAGCCTTCCTCCCTCAGTCTGTACCTCAATCTGCATCTTGAGGTGGACCTTGAAGTGCGACAGCAGAGTGAGAAAGATGGCGAGGGACAGCTCGAAGACATCGGGCACGGAGGAGACGCCGTTCTTGGACAGCGCCACGCACAGGTACTGCTTGATGGCGTTGACGAACATCTCGTGGGTGCGGAAGACGGGGCCGGCGCCCTGGAGCACTGACAGCAGCAGCTGCAGGGACACCACCTTGGAGCGCAGCTCATGTGACCTGTTAGGGGGCAGGCACCATTAAGTATGGTCGCACGCGCTGAATATCACTCAGCTGAGCAGCAGTGTACTGTAATGGTTAAGGAGCTGGTGTTCTCCATTCCTAGTTACGGCACCGCTGTTGCACCCTTGAGCAAGGAACCCAAATTGCTTCAGTAAAATATCCATTTGTAATAATGGGTAGTGCACAGAAATGCAAGCTGTGCTAGTTGCTCTGGATAAGAGCATCAGCTAAATACCAGAAACTGCTAACACATCTGTACATATATCTCAAAACCACACATACATTGGACGACTATCACTCCAATACAACTGTACACACATTATATTGGACACATCACTCAACTGCAAAAATAACTGCAAATAACTGAATTCACATGGGAGAGAGAGACTGCATCTGAGCCCAGTGCAGAGAGTTTCTTTTGCTCGAGTAGCCTGCTTACACATCAACTGCACCACATAAGAGATTTCACACATCACTGTACACATCACTTATCAGCTTACAAGCATCACTACATTATGCATAACCCTATATTTTGGCAATATGATTGAGTATTGTGAAAGCTCTATGCTGCTTAAGTTTCTTGTTTCATAAGAATGTATCCTATGAAAGCTTAGATATAAACTTAGGAGTGATAAACTTAGGAGTGATTGCTGAGCAGAAAACAAACTGAAATTTTACAACTGCTAAGCACAAGGAATACAAATAAAAGTATTACTGTAAAAACATGAAGCAAAAAAAAAAAAAAAAAAAGTTCTGTTAGGCCATAACAGTTCCTTCACTGAAAACGAATCCTTTGTTTGACCTGCTTTGGCAAGCGTAAATTTGATGCATTACCGGAGCTGGGTGTCAGAACCAGAGATTGCGTAAGGCACTGACTGACCTCATGAATGCGTGTCTGAATTGATTACACTGCTGGGACTTTGGGCAAACTAACAGCGAAATGGGTGAGCAGCCCGAGCGGCGCTCCTCTTGACGGCGCATTTACTCACTTGGGGTCAGGAGGCCCATCTGCGAGGGGCTTCATGGAGAGCTTGCAGAGCGAGCGGAAGACCAGGAAGGCGTCTTTCTGCAGGATGTGGGAGAAGCGGGCAGTGGTGGGACCTCCCTGCATCGCCTCTGCGTCCTTGGGGAGCGAGGGGCAGGAAGGGGATTTGTTGGAGGTGAAAGAGGAATCAAGAAAACCTTTATTTATGGGGTTCCAGCAGGGCGCATCCATACCAATGGCTGCATACCACACTGTTGTCTATACTAGGATCCTACAAGGAATGCAGTCCTTTACTTATGTGAGTATATGATCGGCTGGGTAATCTGATCAATCAGGCCTGTGTTGACGTACCAGGATGTCTGTAGAGGATTCAGTGGTGCGGTCATCCACAATGCCATTGACCTGCTGCGTGACTGCAGGACCAGGGGAGGGAGCAGCCTCTGGGTGTGCATTCTCAGTATGGGGCTGTGGTTCTGATTCTGGTTCTGGTTCTGGTTCTGGTGAATAAGACAGCTTGGTCAGTGCGACAACACGCAATTTCTTCCACATAGAATTACTTCACATGGGAATTTCAAACTCTACATAGCACTATCAAATCAAAGCAGCACTATGACCGCTTTAGAGCACTCTTTTTTTTCCATAATGGCTGACTGTGTCCTTGTCTGTGTACTAATTCTATATAATAAAGGCTAATTTCCCATGTGTCCCTTACTGGGTCCAAATCAGGTCCATGGAGAAAAAAAAAAGTTAGGTTGTTGTTTCCTGACAAAGGATCTAATGTAACCAGGAAATTAAAAGTGTTCAACCATGCCAGAACACAAAAAGAAAACAGCCAAACTACACAACAGTGTGTTGTCGGCATGTACAGGCAAGGCTTTCCATTGATGATTTTGTCACATTTACAAAAACAGACTGCTTTTAGAGACAAGAAAATGACTGCAGCAGACAGCTGCTGGTGACAGTTCACAGATGACAGTCCACATTCGACACACTGGTCATGTCTGCTCACCCTTCTCTTGCCCAGTCTCTGGCTCTGGCTTGGTCTGGTCTTCCACCGCTGGTCCTTTCTCAGGATCTGGTTCCTTTTCTCCATCCACTTTCACCTGTACCTCTGCCCCTCCCTCTTGTACGTCTGCCCCTCCTTCCTGGTCATCCACTGCAGGCTGGGCCACACGCCCATCTGGTTCTGATTCAGGCACTGCTGGAGCTTCAGAAGCATCTGGAAAAATCCAAATAAATATAATGTTTATATATAACATTTACCATAGCAATGCTGGCTTCACAAACTTTTTAACCCAGAACAGCATAGTTAACTTGCATTGGTGCTTGTAAATGTTGCATATACACTCACTGGTCTAGAGGTTTTGCTAGCCAGGTCTTGAAATAGTGTTCTCCCATATTGCAAGTTACTCTGGGTAAGGCCATCTACTAAATGATTGTAGTGTAATGCAAAAATACAGCAAATCATACTTTAAAAAAAAATAATAAAAAAAATTAAAAAATTAAAAAACTTTCAATCCATGCTGAAAGCAAAACTTATGCCTGTGTGCTGACTTAAAGTAACAACACTCTCAGCTTTAAAAAAAAAAAAAAAAACAAAAAAAAAAAGAAACAGGAAAATGAACTTTGGGTATGTTCATCTTCTGTTTTGGATTTTGGATGAGATTGTGGATGAGACTGTCTGTACCTGAAACGGTCTGTGTTTCCTGGTTGGGTTCCTGTGTCCCTCCGTCCTCCTCGGCCCTGCCTTCTTCTGCCTGCCCATTGATAGAAGGCGTGCCCCCTGGGGTGTCTGCTGGTGTGTCCCCCGGGGTGGCGGATGTGGTGCTGGTCTCAGGCAGGCTGGCAGCAGGTGACAGGGACCCGTTCTGGTCCAGGGGGCAGCTGGGCCTGGGGGAGCCGGACCCACGGCTGGGGAGGGGGGAGGCCTGCTGCTGCAGCCGCTGTCGCTCCTTCTCCTGCTCTCGAGCCTCCAGTGCCTGGTGAGAGATGGACCACACAACCGTACAAAGGTGAAGAAAGCACAGTGAACTTTGCAGTGCTCTAATCATTTTATTCAAGAGAAGTGCTTGAATGCATGACAAAACCAAGCTCTCTAAAAATAAAAAGGGCAGATACCAAATGTTTTGCAAATAACTTAATCCCATAATGTTTTTTTGTTAAATTAAAAATCAGTTCTGTCCAAAGCTGATGAGACAGCATTATTCTGGAGGGGAGAGTGAACAGCCATTTAACTGACAAAATGCAACCTGAGAGCTTAAACTTTTCTATTCTTCTTATTATAGGACAATGGGCTGCTAAGCAAGCAAACTAAGGGTGATTTTTTTTTTTTTTGCTGAGATAAACAAGGATATGGCACAAATACAAAAATAAATTAGACCTTTCAGAAAGTGACCTCCATACAATCAGTATCTAGGTGATTTTCATGCATATATAAGAAGACTAATATAAATATACCTAGCATGCAAATGCCAAAATATCAACAAAGCCAGGCACTAGGATGTGCACAAACAACGTTCTAAAAGCAATTATAGACAGGGGCAAATGCAGAAAGCTGCATGCTCATCCCAGTATATCCAGCTGAGATGGTAACCAGTCCCTGTGAGTCAACAGTCCTGGCTTGTTTAACGCCATTTGGTTGGTGTGTATAGGCGCTAGCAAAGCCACATGGACAGTAAGGTTGTATAAATACTAGACAATAATGCTTAATAATTAATCCTGGTAGCACCTTTGTGTGTCTAGAGCTACAGTGATATGTTAGCATGCTGTAAGCAATATTTAACAGTCTGGTGGGACACTGCCAGAGTTAGTGCAGCAAAGTGCAGCTGTGTTGGTGAAGACATTGCAGTTAGCCCACCACAACAGGAATGGTAGGAGTGGTGGAGGTGGCCATATTAAGAAATAAATATATTACTAATAGAGCAATGAAACACTCCCAGCTCACTCCAGAGCTGGTATCATTTGAAATTGCATCAGCTATGCTCCAGCTATAGCTGGTACCATAAAATGAAGAAGAATGAATGGAAATCCCATCTCCTTACCAACATATATATGTACAAATACATATATTCTTACACATACATAAGCATGCACACATAAATGTACAAGTAAAAGTTAGCCTATGATAATGTTAGCATTGATGGGTCCTTTGTTTGCTGTAGATCTGGAGCATGGGCACACTTTATCAGACACTCACTGCCTGTGTCTCCATTCGGGTGAAGATGACATTGAGCATTTGCGTGAGGGTGGCCTTCGCTGTGGTCTGGTTGATGAGATTGCGGCTAGCCAGGTAGATGTTGTAACAGGTGCGAACCGTCAGCAGCACCGTGCCCTCGTGGATTTCTATGTGGGGTGATGTCACTGCAGTCAGGAGAGCCTGGGAGGAAGAAACGAATACAGTGGGAGTAAGAGGAAGTGGGTACTGGACACAGGAGGTCATTCCTGTCAGTACAAAGGAGACCAGGAATGTTATAAAGGTCCCTAACAACTCAATGCAAAAGTATGCATCACTTTGTCCAGGGTCAGATAAGATATGAATGCAAGAACTCACAGGGAACTGCATAGCACTTCGAGGAGCACATATTCCACTGAATCCACAGTGAACAAGCACAGCCAATTTGCACAAAATTTCCCTGCAGCAACATCCCCCTGTCCATCCCAGAGGGCTCAGACTGGTGAAAACCAAATTTAACACACTCATAGAGGCTGGCACACTACCAGACACTGCATCACTCACACTGAGTCAATTCTACGATACTTAGTTACTTACTGTTCTAAAACCAGTCTTGGCCCCTCTTTTGACCAATTAAACCTACTGTATATATAAGGATCTTTGACTAAATTGTTATGCATTATTACAATATTTCAACACGTGAAATGTCCTTAAATCTGTCATGAGGCCTCTCTGGCAATTTTCATTACACTTTAAATTTCTATAAAATAAATTGGTCTATAAGGGCATCATTGTTACAAGCAGCTATGACTAGTAAGAATGCCAAATTAAGTTATCTTTACGAGAGGAAAAGGGCAGCATTAGAGACAAGGGAATCGGTTGGACGGGTGAGATGGCTACTGCTTAGAGGGACCACAACTGTGGAAGACTGCATTAAATGTACTGTACAAAAATGCTTATTGCTCCAGTGCCACCTCTTTGTAAAGCAGTGGAGAGGTCATTCATTAGATATTCTAAAAGGGTTTACACTGGTTAAATGTTTAAAGAATAAAGTACACACAAGCCTGTAATAACTTAACAACCCGGTGCCAGTTTCCTACCTCACAATCGGTATCTAGCCAATAAAGTCTTTATCAGCCGGATATATGTCATTGTATGATCTTGTAGTTTAACAGTGAAGTGGACTTTGAAGTATGAAGCTGGCAGTATTAAGTGAGTTGTGGTACAAATAGGACTGATTTAACATGGAACTTTTGGAAGTATTTATCCTTCTCCAAAATTCGGAATGCCCAATTTCTTCTGCCTACCACCCTGTGACAATATAAAATCAGGACAGCCAGAACAGGTGGGTGTGTCCTCTGAACTCAGTAATGTCGGCCAAAAACCTGTTTGCATCTCTGCACTTATTAGCTCAGCCACTGCAGCTACAGCTACAGAGCTGTAAGGCTGCAAAACTGATGCAAGCAGGTTGTAGGACCCAGACCAGAGGGGTTGCTACTTAGAAATGAGGTAAAGGATACCTTGTTGATTGACACGTCCCATTCACTGGGATACACTATGGCAAATTATAAATCAACTCAAGGGACATAATCAGCAGAGGCATTGTCCAGACTGGATCCAGGCTGTAGGGAACTATTAATGCAGAAGTGCATTAACTGAAAGTGCCACTCAAGAGCCAAAAGACCTGGACAACTTGTTTGAAATAAACTGACATATGGGTTTAGGTGAGGGCACTGAGGGAGTGGAAATATCAGCTAATTTCACAGTGACAGAAATGAAATACTTCTCAGGCACTTCCATGGTAATAAATCAATATCAGACAAAAAAAAAAATAAGGGTGTGAATTCATTGAATGAATGAATGGTGAATGAACAGTCCCGAGCATTTCGAAGAGCAAACAGACAACATGTAAGTTCTTCCTAGGTGCTCTGTGACTTTGACGATGATGTATTTCCAGAGCAGCAATGGACAATTTTAATTGAAAAATTATAAAAAACCAAAGCAGGAAGGACACTTAGAAGTAATTGAATGATCATTCCAGCAAACACCTGGCCATAACAGCTGGTCATAGTTTTTAATGACTCTGGAGGGTTGCTGAACTTGCACAGTGATCTGCTCCATATAACATAGCAGTAGTCTGTCTCTGGCTTGGGTTTCTTACTCATAATGCAGCAATTATTTTAATCCCAATGCTTTTACACTGAGGCTCAACCATTCAGGAGGAAAAAGTTGCTTGCCAAATGAAAACAGGGTGTTCAAAATTACATCTGATTTGGGCTCCACAATGCAGGTTTCAATGCTACCACAAGAAGAGAGTTGTAAGACCGCATTCAAGCCTTCTCCAGGAACTTGACTCACTGAAATCTTGACCCACTGGGGCCTCCTTTGCACTACATGCAATTTAGTTACAACCCCAACATGTAAACAATGAATTTCAAAATATAACCTCTAAAACAGAATGTGACATTGTTAGATCTGTTATAAATCAGAAGGTAATGACAGTTTTAAAAGATGTGATCGCTTGCCTTGATGATCTGCAGTTGCACACCCTCATCCGTCTGCGGGCCCTGGAAGCAGTTACATATGGTCTCCACCAGGCGGTCTATCAGCCGTTTTCCCGGAGCGGAGCTGTCTGGGGCATTGCCTGTGATGTGGCCGTAGGCAATCAGCTTCTGCAATAGGGGTGCCACAGAGAACAGGGCTCACACACTGTTGGTTGCCAGGGTCACCGCTGGAACCGAAGCTGGCCTTGCAAAATAAATGTGTATACCTGAAAGACCATATGTTTCAACATATAATTTGAGATTATAAAATGATATTGCACAGCAGAATACCCAAGCATGAATCTGGCTCTTCAATCACTGATTCAGATGTGGTGCGTGTGTGTGTGTGTGTGTGTGTGTGACTACAGGTGTTGACCCAGAGTTGTAAAAGGTTACAGTTCAAAGAAGAGTGAGAGTAAATGGTGATTCACGTCAAGGAGCTTCTACCTGTAAGCAGTCCAATGAGGTGCTGACGATGCGGGGAGACTTGGACTGACAGGCCAACTCAAAGGGAAGCACATACTTATCAGCCTCAATGTAGTTGGCCCTTGGAGCAACCACGGTGCCATCTCTGGAAAGACCAAGTCACAAGTGGATATAAAGATATATGTTTGTCCATTTGTCTATCTATTTTTATACTTGGGCTCTTTCTCAACGCAGTACTGCAACATGTGTTGCTATGCTACATTAAGCACACTGTGGAACATGAATGATTTCAGTACTGTGGCTGTGATGGACCACAGCACTGGCTTTATATATGACAACCGGATAAAGATAAAGAAACATCTGTGCCCAGAGCTGGAAAGCATTAATGTACACATGACTTAGAAAATGTTCCATTATGCCCAGATCTGTGCGAGTAACCTCAGGCTTTAGGCCTTTATTGAGGTTGTAGTTCAGAGGTTACGGTACAGCAAGAGAAGTGGAGGATAGGACAGGGTTGTGCAAGAACTTACTTTTGTTTTTCGAGTTCAGCTTTGATTTCATCTGCAAAGACAAATTAAATCATGGTAATTAACTGCAAAATCATGAGATTTAGACAAGTCTCACACAGTCAATACTCTCATAACTGTACAGCACAGCAGACCCAACAGGATAAATAGCCATGTTTAAATAATCCTCTCAAGTGTTTTCAGTCAGAAGCAAGTTAAACAAAGATTACTCTACAATACATTTATTTCACTAAAATTGTAAAATGTCATGTGAGGAGCTAAACATGTACATGCACACTCTTGCTTGTAATATCATACCACTAGCATGGTGCACTAACAAAGGAATAACTCCTCAGTTACTGATCTCAGATCTAATTTACTGCTGACACATTGTAGAGATCTTGGGAGCTGCAGGTTTGAATTCTTTTCAACAGGGCACAGCTGTGGTACACTTAAACAGCATAAGTTCCATCAAATGAAATGATAAAGCATCCAGGATTACAGTATAAGGTATTACTCAGGTTACAAGGGAAAGTGCAAATTTTAGAGGTAAGCATTTTCTTAAGGTGAGTCTGGGGGCAAAAAAAGTCATATAACATGCATCAGATTTGCTATTTGCTATTTCCCATACATATTTAGAGTTTTAAACAAACTCAAATGTCCTACTTAATCACACAGTATCACAATATTTGATATTTAAGAAAATACACAGACATGTATGTATGTATATTATGTTATAGGAAACAACTTTGCAAAAGGTATATGTTATGATTTTTTTTTCTACGCAGATAGACTGTTGTTTTGGTTTTGACAGAGTGAGTTTTGTCTGAATGAGTGGATTGCAGCCACCTGTGTTTAATTTCTGACCCTCCTCCCCAATGAGAGCCACTAAAATGTATCGCCAGGTCCTCTTGCAGTACATAGAAGAAAGGTGTGGGCCTAAATTTCACTAATTTTGTCTGACCTGGTTTTTGCCTGCTAGTACAACAGGTAAGGCAAGGCCTCAATGTAGATTCCTGAAATATGTAGGTTACTAGTCAGAGGTCACTTACAGCAGGCAGTCATGTGTCCATAATGTCAGTAATTGCTGGTGTCAACAATGTTAGTACTTTCTAAGTTTTTAGGGCTAAAGAAAGATAGATAATTGACAGGAATTACATAACAATCAAAAGATGATACCATGGTTTCCAATGAGTAACTGCCGTAAGTAAAAAAATACTTTAAAATCTAATCTGGCTGAAGATAGCAAGCATCACGGGTCAATTCACTGACAGCACCCATGCCCTACACCACATTTAGCACATATGAATACTGGCTTCAGTGACAGCGAAACAGCGATAGTGACAGATATTCATCAGGGAACTGAGGTAGCCTGTGTATGCACAGTCTGCTGAACCACACCAAAGAAAGGAAGACTTTTCTTCGACAATGGGATCTGTGGGGTTCACTGGCCACAGGTTTTGCTCCTCACAAATACTAAACTCATTCATCCCAACCCCATCCCCCCCACCAACTCAATTTTAATGTTTTAATGATAGACTGGGAAACCGACACAGCACAGCCCCCAGGGCCTCTGTCAGGCAAATGGGCTGCATTGGCGTCCATTGTTAGTAATAACACAAGCTGAAACAGAACCTGTTGAAACTCTACTCCACCCTGGCCACTGGCACACTGAGATATCTGGCTACCTTCCCTTCTTCCTTTGACCAGCCCACCATCACATCAGACAATCACAACAAAGAGTAATCCTGATTTCAACTGAGAGAGTTAGATGATGTTCTTTGGTAACCAATAGTAGACTATTGTAATGCCTTATACTGGAGGAATTGACTTGCTCCCTTATGACCCAAGACAGCAGGGTTTTTTCTAGAGGGTGTGTGAAACAATAAGCCCTCACTGGTTCCCAGATGAGTAAATGGTCACATTATGAAAAGTCTTTTTTATCATCAAGCAGCTGAAAATGACTCAGGTCATGCAAGAAAATGGAAATAATGTGAGGAATAAAAATGTTGTTTCACAACAACCAATCAATCAAATGGGATACCAAGACAATTTATCATGGGGTTTAAGAATAAACAACTGATAAGACCTGACAATGTCATACAGCTTTTAGCTAGTTATCTTTTGCCTGTTAACCATTCTAAATGAGCCAGTCATTGATTTCAATTATATTAAATATTCCAAGACTTAGCCTTGTACCATGAAACCAATACCAGAAGTACTTGTATCTCCACAGAGCTCTCAGTTTCACCAGCATAAAGCTGACTGCATTTTTCACTGCAACAGGAAAATGAGACTTTCACAGCTGCAAGTACCTGCCATATCTATTTGAATTGGGTACTGTCTTGGCTTCCTACAGAGACCAGGTAAAAAATTAGATGCTAGGCCTATAGAAGTTGTGGATCCAACAAAAAGGAATACTGTACAAGCTCAGGATAAACACTGAAAAGGTGCAACATCTGAGGGCTACTTAGGTACCAAAAGATTATTTTGTGTAAATAAGTCCCTCAAACAAAAGTTTAAGCAAAAAGTACTGATTATTATCATTACAGTCATTAAGCTAACGCTTTAATCCAAAGTGACTTACAGTTGATTAGGATAACCAGGGGCCAATCTCCCTTGGGAGCAACATGAGGTTAAGGGTCTTGCTCAAGGGCCCAACAGCAATGGTGTTCTTGCTGTGGCTAGACTGGGGCTTGAGCCACCGATCTCAGGGGTCCCAGTCATGTACCTTAGCCACTAGACTAAAGGCTGCCCATGTAATGATTTTCACATATCATTACAATTAATATATTTGTGTTAATACCCTTCTGTGAATGCATGCAATAGCACACTAGTGTCACTGATTAGCTGATCAGTCTGGTCAGTTAGCCCATAAGTTCAAGACACAGACCAAGGAAACCTGGGCCTAGCACAGTGTAGGCTTTATGAATTCAGGGTAGAAGTTCTACTATAAATGTAGGTAAGTCTGCATTCTGTGACAAGCACAATCAAAAGCACACACTTTGTTTCACTCAATGTGTCAAAAATGCTTGTTCTAGGTTCACTTCAGGCCATATAATGTGTAGTCTGTATCACACATTGGAAAGAATGTAGATTGAATGCTGTCCAACTCATGATTACTGGACTGGTGTAAAACTAGAAAAACTGTGAAAAGTGAACTGAAGGTTTTAGGAATCATTCCTTGGTGGGACACAAAGGCATTTTGCCCTTGAGCAAGGTATCTAAACACACATCCAGCTGGTAGGATAGTGTGTTAGTCACAATTTATCTGTTTGTAGGTAACACAGCTTAATCCATTTAACCTTAATTTTCCAGGTGCAACTATCATCAAAACCTGTACTAAAGTAAACATTTTAAATTCTAGGGACAGATGAAGTCCTGGCAAAGCACATGAAATACACATTCTAAATATTTGCATTTTGCGGCTACATTCAACAATGTGTACCTATCACTGTCACACCATCAAAGGCTGAAAAGCCCATCATTCGGGTATTGGTTATAGGTGATGAGGTGATCACGACAAAAATGTTCTTGTTGGGAACTGCCCAACAGCAGGAACTTGTGGGGCAATACATGTCTCAAACTTAAGTACCAAGTATGGCGCTGTTTTGACTTCAAATGCTAAATGTAGACATCATGCCGCCTGACAGAATTTTGTTTTGACAGTAATCTGATGTTCCTTCAAGGTGAATGAGCGCGCTGTTCGTCCACCGCTAAGTGGTCAGAGAATCAGACTGGAAACTGCAATTGTAACAGGATATGTCTGTTAGCCCATCTCTTTCCTTAATTCGTAAATAATAAATTCTGCCGACGCGGATCACAGCACAAGCTTGTCTATCCCTTTTTCCGCCTTTTGTACTACACCTGTACAGAATACCCGGAAGTACCATACTGTAGCCGGGGTGATGAACTGGAATTTCAAGCCAGATTACTACACGTTTACCTCACCCACGCACAGCATTTGATTTACACCTTACGGCGAATATGCACACTTGATGAACAACATGGCAATTTCATTTTCGTATAAGGAAATGTGGAGACTTGGTTAACATTGCGTAAAACCTTCCGCTCGAGCCTGTGCCACGTATCACTTTAACATATCGCCCTTCTTGTTAGTTAGCAAACGTTAGCTGATGAAGCAAATGTAAACCTCATCTAACCCCACTGGTTAAATCTCACAATTTATCAGAATTCGCAAAATACTTATAAGTCTAAGTAAAGTTAGTTGGCTAACATTAGATACACACGGTTTTACAGTAACATAAGCCGTGGGTACGTGTAAAACAATACGCTGAGAGTTTCAATGGAAAAAACAGACGTCAGTACACTGCTATGCTATGATAGCTAGGGTATGTCAGTCGAGCTAGCCAGATTGTCACAATAGGTGATGTTAGCCTTTGCCAGTCTGAAGCTATACTAGCTGGTTATCTTACGTTTAACATGCTAAATATGTTGAGCAACAACTAGCCAAATTATAGCAGGATCGCTTGCTAAATCGCTGCTTCTACTGTTCATACTCTCCTCTTAGCTAGTCTACCATAACTACAGTCATGTAACTAAATAAAACAGCAGGAACTAATTAGCTAACGTGTCTTTAGCTACTGCTGCAGTGACAGCTCTGTGCAGCTGTATTTTACCAATATTCCACCAACAATTGATGCTTGAGCTTAGTTAGCTAGCTCCAGGAATTCCTCGCCTGTGTTTTAAATATACACGTCATTCCTAATACAACTTTGCATCATGTTGCATGGTACTGAATATGAAATCAGACCTAGCCTCCTAGCTACCTGATAAGTTACACTACTGTAAAAATTTGAACTGCAAATATGAAAATAGCTACCAGGACCACAGAGACAGGCTGGATATTAATTTTACCAAAGGCCTGCTTTATGTTGGCTAACTAGCTAGCAACAGCTGACAAGTTGTGATGAATGATGTATCCTCACCTCACATAGCTGGCTGGCTAACGTTGGCTAACATTAACGCGACTTGTCCATAGATGCGCTAGCAAGCTTGACACATGCATGAAATGTCTAACACGGGGGAGGCCCAGAATGGCGATGTTACTGAAAGTATATTCACGTAAATGAGAAAAAGCCCTGTCACTGCTTACCAAGTGCTACTTGACAGGCTTTGCGCAGCTGACTGTGCTGGGTCCGCTTCACCTCCTTATCCGAGAGGATTTTCTCAAGCGCCCTGGACAGAAACATGCTCTTGGTTTTAGTACTTTCCGTCTGCTGTTGTTGTTGTCGTTCTGGAAGTTGTTGCTGGAGCATCTCTCGCACGGCAACTGCCTCTGCCTTAAACCGTCATGGTCGGCAGGACCCCTCTTCTATGTAGGTGTCAAATATGCAAACAAAATCGGGCCGACGCTGACTGTCGCTCTATCGGGATTGTTGAGCTGTGCTACCTCAGCACTGTGCCGCCATGTTGGCTTCGCGCAACGTCACGTGATGCTCAGCTGCTTCCATTCACGTCTCCTGAAGCCAGTGGCGAGAAGTGGAAAGACATTGAAAACTGCCCTCAGGCGCTGATTGTAGACCAGCACCCAACTTTAACTAAAAAGTTTAAACACAATTCATTTGGTTGTCTCTAAAAAACTTATCATCATCATTTATACTATACACTACTTTCATTATCATCCCTATTCGGAATGATAGTGTTATAAAGAACTAGTTTCTTGGCTAAAATGAGATGTAAGCTGAAGTAGTTTATTTATTTACGTTGGCCCTCTGTAGAAGGCTACTGCGTTTGCTGGAGTATATTTCAGGACAGCAAGTCTGACTGAACTTGAAACAATCAGAATCCAACCGAGGCACTGGAAATCATTCAGGAGGGAATTCTGTCACCCATTAAGTTAGTCTCTTGGAAGTAACAGCATTCTAGAATTAAATAAATTATTGACATACACAATTAAATAAATATGACATCATGTATGTGGCAATGCAGTAGTGATCTAAAATGTTTATCAATTAACATTCATGTATTTGTCTTTGGCAGACATCTCTCATTCCTAACAGGATTAATTACACCCTATATGAGCAGGTCATATTCCAAAGGGTAGATGCATGCAAACACAAATGACTCTCATTGTAAAAAAAAAAAAAAAAAACTTTTGCATCTACCTATGCAATTTTATCTCATTTAGTATGTGGACAAAATATTTTAAACTGCTGAAAATAATGACTCCAAATAAGGCAGGAATACAGTTTTATCATTATACTGTACATGTATTAGATTAATCTAATTGACACAATGAATTTTAATGATCTGAGGAAGACATAGATTGGATCAACGCAACCAATTCTTACCAATGATGGCCAAGCTTTAGCTGCAGAGCTGTCAACTTTGCACATGGCAAAGTTCTGTTGTAAACACATAGATCACCTAGTGAAACAGGGGCAGGGGTGCAAATGTTTCTCCAGTTTACCCAAACCAACTGACACCTGTGTTCCAACCAAAAAGAGGTGTTTACAGTAGGTAACTTTACAAGCTATTTAAATGATTTGCTTTATTGCCAGTAACGACCCAAAACTTGTTTTATTATTGTATTATTGCATGGTGCGTTTCCTTGTGTCATCAGGAGGGAATTGAAAGGAAAGTCACAAAATAAGACAATATGTTTGGGATTATTATTAGCAGTCTGTACATTTACCCTTTTTTGTATTCCTGTTACAGCTTTGAAATGAAATTGCACTGATGTAGCCTACGTAATTTGGACAACAAACCATATGGGCTATATTAATCATACTCATTACAGTTCATGCTGGTCTTTGATTTCACCTGAAATTCCACTTCAAAGAAAACCAGGTGAGGCGAGTCAACTGTGTAATCAACTGTTTTGATTGGTCTTTAAGTGTTGGGTAAAAATAAAATCCAGTATTCCCTGAGGCTCAGCAGGACCTGGAATGAGTATCACTAATCACTACCTAATCAATGGTGTTTTATGGTGGACAAACATGGAAATCTTATTGCATATTTTAGCCACAAGGTGGTGATATAAGACATGGTAGCTCAGCCACAGATTATCAGATTATCAAAATGATTTATTACTCAATTGAAAGGATAAAAAAATGAAAACTCCTACTTAAAATGTTTCCAAGTGTGAAAAATTCTTATGTATTTAATACAACATGATATTTTTGATGGTGGCAAACCACTTACTATCCCATTCTCAGTTGTGTAATGGAAGTAGTTTTTGAAAGAACTGAAAGTACAACAATGTTCTAGTCATAAGTTTATTTTGTACAGTTCATAGGATTGACTATAATAGATGCGCATCTATATATTTATTTTTTCATCTTAAAACATTTTCATTAAACGTGATACAAATGTACATCATAGAGAATTGATAAGAAAATACTGACATTTTTAATACAAATCTATACCTTAAATTTATGTGGCAAGCAAAATCATTGCTCTTTATTTAAAAAAGGAACTGACATAAACAAAAAAGGTTTAAAAGCCCATTTTAGTACATTCTCTGATACATACTGGTCTCTTCCAGGAGTAAAAGAAAATTCACAGTTAAAAAAACAGCATTGTTGTAAATATGCATTGTCTATTCCCCTAGAAGAATTGTGAGAAAATGCTAATTGTCTAATCACTACAGTATATGGGCAAAATGCCTTTCAGCACTTCTTCAAATGAGCATAACTGTGAACCGGAGTTCACAAACAAGATATAAGATGGATTAAGAAAAAAAATAAAAACTTGTGAGAGGTGTTCACTTAGGAAAGTGGTTATAAGCCGCAACATAATTAGAAAATAAATTAAACATTGTAATTACAATTCTAAAATTGTGTAGTGAAAATTAATCAACATCGGCTTGACAGATGTCATTCAAAATGTCACTCATGCATTGTCTACTGGCCCTCCTGAAATAGGGAATACCTCTGAGGCTTCAGGACTAAGCAGCCTCCGTACACATGGTTGTGGTTGTCTCCATGGGGAGGTAAACTGACTCTAAACAATCGTACCTCTGTGCAGACTCCCCCACTGGCTTCTTATGCAAATGTTTATGATTAACAACAGGTAAGCCTGCAAATAAGACCTCTGGGTAACTCAGTACCAAAGACTAAAGTAGTTTGAAAAGAGAAAATAATAATCATACCATACTTGTGTTTAAAAAAAAATTATAAAAACTGTACATCCACATCAGTCTGCCCCCCCCCACCCAAATACTTTCACAATGTGCTAAACCAACCAGAGTTTAAACACAAACACAATAAACAGTGAAGACTTAACCAAATTACAGCCACACTCCATTTTAGACCTGTGTGCTGATTGCTGCAAGTTCCATAATTAACCCTCATTTTTTAAAAATGAATTATGATCTGACCTCAAACAGAAAAAAATCTCTGCAGGCATGGCCAAATTCGATGCAATGATTTGTAATAACATGTTATTATTATTATTATTATTATTATTTATTTATTATTATTATTATTATTATTACCCCAGAGCTAAATATAGCAGGAATGGTTGATTAAGTGGTGAACAATGGTTGGGAAGCCACTGGATTTTCAATCCCACATCCCTCAAACATAAATTCAGAATATCTGATCCAATCAGAGTGGGAAGCAGCAATCTGACTGAGACACTCAAGGACAACAAGTTCATTTCAGTATACATGGGATGTGGGATGGGCCTCATTAACAAGGCTTTGATAACAAGGTTTGCCTTCCCTCCTTCATCTCAGTTCTTTCAAAGCAACCAGAATTACAATCACTGATATGGGACCATGGAGAACAAAGGAAAGGATTGAGAACTTGCTGGCTTACTTTACACCAAACTTTCTCCATCCTGTTGGGCTGTTATAGTTGGAGGTCAGGGAGGTATGTGTGTGCTAGTCTCCACCTTGGTTAAACAAGATGGTGAACACATGGTGGTGTGTGTGAGAATCAGCAAGGGTGGGGTGCCATTAGGAGCTGGGGGCAAAACAGTGCACAGTTTGCATTACTGCTCTGTTCATTGATATACATTTAAGTAGACAATTCTAATTTATGACAGAAATAAGAGATTTACAGCGGTACTGTTACTTCACCAGTTCGTATTTTTGACTTGGTTCTCGGATAATGACAATTTAAAGTGCTTGGATTAGAGCTCGTTTTCTATTGCTATTCTATTCCTCTTACTTGTTTGATTATTTCAAAAGTCAAATTGTGCAAAATGCTTTTCCATGGCTAAAATTGTCGTCCCAAATGAGAGTGACTTTCACAATCCATAGGAACAGAATTTCTTGAGTGGTTCTATTTATAAAAAGTTAAAGACTGAATGCACATATTGCTGACACCATATGATGAGACAGTTTCTTCAAAGCATGTATCTTTTGACCAATCTAGTCCTTCTGTTTCTATGGCCAAGGAATTCTCATTGGACTTGCTTGGGAACACAGGGGCACAGAGTCATCCAGGAGTATGACTCATGAGGACTGCACGATCAGGTCACTCAGGCAAAGCAGAAAGCCAAGGTGTTGCACTGTGGGAAAGAAACTTAATTCCTCTCTCAGGGGTCCAGTGTTATTCATACGATTACAATTCATTTTCAGAGGCAGGACAGTAGCCCTTGTCATCAAGTTAAAAAAAAAAAAAAAACATATATTAAAAATATGAAAAGAAGTTCATACTAGGACAAACAAGACCATCAAAAGACAATAACTATCTCCAGCATAATGTCCATAGAAATGGATTCAGCATGTATCCTGATCTGAACTCCTGTGTTTTTAACATTACAGTTGGGGGCTTGGCTTGGAGTTTTGATGATTTTTCTGGGGGCAGACAGTATCTTTACAAACCACAGGAATGGGAAACATAAACAAAAAGGTCTTCTGTAGGCCCACACTTAATCACACTACTCATATCCCAACCAAAGAATAAATATTGGGATTCACTTCCAGTCAAATGATTTTGAAAATGAGTGGTTTTAGAAATGAAATAGCTTTACACTTTTTAAAATAACTTAAAATATGTTTTCCCATAATATGATAATAAGAGAAGACAAATCATAGCAGTGGTAGCAAATATCCAGTTAAATGCTAAACCAAAGATCCTTAATTGTGTCCTCACCAAAACTATTGATTATTGCAGACCCTACACTTCCTTGGTCATTTACTATAGTAATTTATGCTATGGAAGTAATTTTTCATCACAATTTGCATGCCATAATAACATGACTCATGTAGAGGACTTCAGTCAAGAATATCAAGGAGATACCAGATTGTCAACATAATGTGTGTCCATGTTGTTCTTTTGTAGTATGTTGTGTTGTCTTTTGTCACCCTGTCACCAAACACCTGACTGACAGGGATCTGATCTTGTGGATATGTGCATTCATGTACAGCTCCAGACACTGAAGAAAATGGCCCATGTTATTCACCACTGGAAGAACACGGGAACCTCCTCATAAGAGAAACAGAGTACTTTGTTAGGTACCTAACAAAGTACTTAAGTTAGGTACCGTGAGATTGACTTCAGCATGTTTGTTTGTGTGTCTCTACAGCGTAATGACTGTCCCGTCCTCCTCAAGCGGCGGCCGCTCGTTTTCGGTGGCGCTGAGAGATCCCGCGCTGCTGCTGGTGGCCAGCGCTCCGTTGGGCCTGAGGCCGAGGTGGGGCTCATAGCGGGGCAGGGAGGGCATGCTGCAGCTGCTGGAGGCCGGGCGGGGGATGGGCCCGGCCTCGCCGCCCACCTCGATTACCAGGTCCTCGTCGTCCTCGTCACTATCCAGCTCGTCGGGCCGGAAGTTCTGGATGATGTGTGTGGCAGAGGCCGAAGCGGAGGCTACCGCAGGGGCATGGTACCCGTGGTGACTGGCGCCACTGTCGGACGAGCGGCCCGAGCTGCCCGAAGCCCCGCTGTTCCGCACCACGTTGTTGCGCTGGTTGGCCGGCTTCACCGTGATTATGAGGTTGTGGCTGTTGGCTATCATCATGTCCGTCACCTGGTCCAGGGATTTCCCAGACACCTCAATGCCATTCACCTCCAGCACCTCGTCATTGACTGCCAGCAGACCCGTGCTCTCTGCCAGGCCACCAGGCACCATGCGTGAGATGAAGATGCCTGGAACCTTCTCCAGGCCCTGAGGCGTGACACGGACGCTGGAGCCGTCCCGGATATAGAACCCCAGGGGCTTCTCCTGGCCGTGCTTGTACAGGCGTACGCGGCGATGTGTCTCGGGCAGGATGTCAACATCGATGATGGAGGACACAGGCCGGAAGTCCCGCGGCAAGCTGATGATCACTGCTGGCTTCTTCCGATTGTTGTCTGGTCGCAGGAGCACGGCCGAAAGAACGGTCTTCTTTCGGGTCAGGGAGTCTGTCCCAAACGCAGAGTAATCTGCTTCCTCTGCAGAGAGAGACAAGCAGAGACTGGGTAAATACAGTTTAAAGAGAAATAAACTTTCAAGTTCTTTGGATCATATATTGAACGAAATGAAAATTTCATTGAATTACAACTTTGCAGACAAATAGTCAAGAAATGAACCCCTTGTAGGGTTTGTAATTATGTAAAAAAAGTGTCCTATATTTTTTGTACAAATTAGCAAAAGATTCCAATCTATATGCATAATTGAACCATGGCCTGTGTACCTTTTGGAATATATAATCAGTTTAGAGCATGAATAAAAAAATGTAAGTATTAAAAAGGAACATCCGTCTCAAAATCCCAACATGGATTTGAAAGCAAATTTCTGTAATTTTCCAACTGTAAAATGAAATCTACATATCAAATACAACACAGATCTCCTCTTATCACATTAGAAAAAAGTTATCTATTATCAATTATATACTGATATGAAATTCTGTTTTAGTTTGTCAATAATATTCTCCTGAACTATGTATAATTGAGTAAAGACAAATTAGTCTGCATGAAGAAATACCTACATCTTTTGAGATTCCAAACGAAGATTATAAAACTCTACACACTTTATACTGCAACATATGCTGTGTGTGTCATTCATAGGTATGTACATGCATTGTAATTTCTAGATAATTACATATCTTTAACAAGGCTGGTCTGATTTAGATTGCACCACTCTAATTCTTCTTGACATGTCATTTGTTGTAAAAGCTTCACATATATTATCTTTGCATTACTTAGATGAAATGAAGCTATTTGAAAAATCACCAATGCAGCTTTTCAAAAAGACGGGGGATACACTCATTGTTAGGAGTGGGCTTAACAACCTTGGAGGATTTGTTGGGGCTAAAGAAGTGTAACAAATAAATAGCATAAATTTGGATTGTATTACACAGAACTGGCTACCCTCATTGTCCCTTAAATTCATTTATGGTAAAATGAATAAGGTGACTCAGTAAGGGCAATAAAAAACAGAGGTTGAAGATAAACCTGGGGGTTTCTAAAGGTCTAAGAACTGAAACCATCCCACCCCCATAGATCAGCTACAGTACTCTCTAAGCCATCTTTCCATCTCAGCAGAAACTGTGTTACCTACAGGAACAAAGCTTGATATTTCCATTTCAATCATATCAGACATGTGACCACATAAATGCCAGGCAGGGACTGTGGCACCCTCCCTCTCACAGTCACAATACTACCTGCTACAACCTGCGTATCTCTCTCTCCATCCCTCCCTCCTTTTCTTTCTTCTTCATCATCTCTTGTGTATCTGGGCACAGACTCAATCATTTCTTTTATTATGGGTATATCTACATTCCAAAGTGGTGTACTCATGTTTAATGCACCTGCACTTTCTACTGACAAGGAGGGTTTAAAGGTCAAAGGTTTGGGCTTGAGGAGACTCTCTCTCTTCAGCCTACTGACTGAGCAATCGTTAACTCGAAAATGGCACTAATAATTAACCTGCATCCGTTAACAGGACTATCAAGCCTCTCTCTCACCCCATTCTCTTTACTCTGCTGCATATCTAGGCCTGACACAGTGTAACTCTCCAGTACAGTACCGGTGTGACTGCGACACCCTGACTTATAAGCAGAATTAAATGGGACTTTTAAGTGGGATTTTTTGCTTCACTGAGACCTGGAGGTTGGAACATTATTTTGTTGTCTCACCAACAATGTGGTAATGAATTGGTAATCTTCTACAAATACCTTCATATGAATATATTTCAGGATTTCCAGGGGTGTTATGAAGTACCTCACATTTTCTACATTTTAATGAGTTACAAAATACAAAACAACTGCAAAAGGCAGATATGGCATGAATGAGAAAATGTTTGTTGCTTTTTGCTGTTGCACTTCTCATTGGAAACCTCGCACTGATTTTGTACGAAAAAGTAAAAAGAAAAAAAAAAAAAAAGATTATGATGAAAGCCATACTTTGCCAGATTTGAGCTGGCTCCAACTCCATAATGCCCAGATCAACTCTGTTTAATGGTGATATGAACTGCAGGACCCAGAGTTGATACTGGCCTAGCATCTGCATTGAAATGTAATACTTTTTTCCTATGTCAGCGAGGGTATGTATTTCATTTCTACACCCCTCCTCTTTGGGAAAATAAAAAATTGATACCAATTTCAGTGTAAATAATGACTCATCGCCAACAGATTTGCCTTCACAAGCAATTTCTAGGAGGAGAATACATAAATACAAATGAACTGTCAGATTTTTTTTGTCAGAGGTTTCTTCAGCTGCACAACATAGATACCATCTGAGGCCATGAACGATTGTTCATGCACATTTTGTTATTGATGATGGCGTTCAGTGTTGTATGTTGTTCACTGTTGTATTAATTCATACCACTGTTAGCATGTAGCACCCCTCCCACACTGTGAGACAGTGGGACAGAGGCCTCTCATGTTTGAGCATGCTGGTGACACACACAGCGAGGTAACGGATGGCAATATCTGGGGCCAGGTAATTCCTCATTCCAGCACTCTTGTTTTGACCCACTCCACCCCCCTCAACAAAATACAAAGGCTCTGTTGTATATGAGAGAGGGAAAGAGACAGAAAGAGAAAGAGTGAGAGCAGCAAGACAGAGAATCTGCTCTTCATTTCCCAGGAGAAAAAAGGAAAAAAAGTTAAAAATCTATCTTGCATGACATTTACTAACCCCCTCCTCACCCTTAAAAACACACACGCGCACACACACACACACACAGGTAAGGCTGAAAACGTCTATCAATCCAAGTTCCAAACTCCCTCCCACCCCCACCTCATCTCTCCTTCTCTACCCACCACTGAAGCATGGAGCCACGAACAAAGGGGTTGCAGTTCAAACTGAAGTGCAGAATAGGAAGTGAATAGGAATCTCCCAGGCCCCTCTGGGCCACTAAAACTGCAGACTTATTTACAAACCAGCTACCCTCTCAGAAAGGGGAAACTGAACCTGGTCCTTGCAAGAGACTTTCTATACAACCCCTTTGTGTGCAATGGAGTGAATGCACTCAGGAGAACTGATATGATCTTAATCCATTACAG
Organism: Albula goreensis; assembly: GCA_022829145.1. NCBI lineage: Eukaryota > Metazoa > Chordata > Actinopteri > Albuliformes > Albulidae > Albula > Albula goreensis. The sequence continues at coordinate 27,480,987 of CM040752.1, forward strand.
TATTAAAGATTAGCCTAAAGTCCATCTAATGATAACAATCAAAACAAAGACATTAAGTGAGCATGTTTGTGGGGGACAGTATATACCATATGGTTCATTTCCTTGCCTGATCACAAAACTAAACGTCCCTTGTACAAATTCAGTCAGGTTGTGACGAGTTGGATTTTTTTTGTTTTGAATGGCAACACACACCCCACACAAACGCATGCACACACACACACGCACACACAAGAATCAACTCTTGACCTTTGTTGAACTTCATATATTTATGTACTTCAATCTGTGTATGTACCACCAAACAGGCCATGTGGGGTCTTTCTTTAGACTGCATTATTTTTGGGGAAGTACATGGTTGAACACTGAGACGACTTTGTTCTGCTTCAAAACATGCTGGAGAAAGTTCCAGCCTTCCTCTGGCTCTGGTCTTACAGCAATTTCCTTACTTAATTCCGTTCTATAGAATACAAATTGCAACATAAAATAATACAATATTCCAGTGTCCCATAACAAGCTCCATGTTGGACCCTGACTGGGTCATGTGGCTGTCTACATCCTTCTATGGCTACTCATTTAAAAATAAGGGTTAAAGTTTGTCCAGTAATACAGCACAAAAAAATTATGCCATTTCAAGGGAATTTCTGCGCCAAAAATCTCTTTTTCACTCTCTTTAAAGCATGATTAATAGCCCAAAGATCTGTGCTGTCTGGGCCGCAGTGGAAAACCACTAGTGCAGTGAGTAACATGCAGGGCAGATCAGGGCACAATGACACAGGTCACATACACATACAAATACAAGGAAACAAGCAAATGCACATGTACAAACTCATGCAAACTGAGATAAGCAATAGGACATACTGCAATAGTACACACTAATCTGTTTCCCACACCGCCAACAGTCACACATTTAATACCTGGAGCTAGGGGTTCTCTTCAGACAAACTCACTATTTCACTGCAGTGGATGGGAACTACAGGCATGCCTGGCCTACACTACTACCCCAGAAACTTTTAGTGCCACACAAACTGGAAGGAACAGGAAAAGTCAAACAAATGGAGCGAAATGGGGCAAGAGTGTGAATACGTCAACACATCTCAGGAAAAAAAAAAGATACACATCAGTGGCGAATTGCCAGGAAAATCAAACTTTCATGAAGTACTTAGACAACGCAATCAGAGGGGCTCTACCTCTGTATGACATCAGTCTTGAGGGAGAGAGAATAATTGAGTACACTGTGGCCACTTCTAAGTCAAGCCTGAACGGCACACCTCGCATTGTACATCTCACATCACAAAGCCCAGCCTAAACTTTCCATGTTACGATGTTCTTACCATTCATTGCCAATGACAGCAAGACCTATTACATCACCCACTTTTACTGATTTAAAAACAGACTTTTGGTTAAAAAAAATTGAAACTGACTGTTCACTTCACCTTTTGTCTGTTCAAAAAGGGCCTAACTTAGGGTCTAACTAAAAAATGGTGAAATATACATGTTTGCACATGTTACAAATGGAGATTCAGTTGGAGTATTCAAACCTTGCATGCATTGTGTTGTCATATAAGGTACTGGTCTGAGCAAAGAGTTTTCCCCCTAAAAAGCCTGAAAAACAGCACTTGCCATACTGTCGCAGACTAGTAAAACTGTACTCCTATAATGCTGTGCTAAGCGACTGTAGTTCCTGCCAGTGTGTCAGTGGATTCGGTAGTTTAATAAGGTGCTGGAACTGGAGTGGCCAACAGAGCAGTTGTGAAAATGGAGAAACAATGTGCGACCACGTTGAAAATGAGGATCAAAAGTCTGGCAAGTCACCAAAGGATTGAGAAGTTTGCAAGTCATTACACTATTGCTGCGCTGCCAAAAAACACGGTGTCTCAGAAAATAATACATTCTTGTTAAATAATTTTTTAAATCACAAAAGAAAATTTAACAAATGGAGCGAAATGGAAGGGAATAAATGCTCACTTAAACAGGGTCATCTTAAATTCAGACCATTCCTTCACTTATGATCCAATCATATTTCTACATTGTTATTCACCTTTTTTTTCATTACTGTACATAAAAATCCTTATACCTGCCAAACACAAAAATATAAATCGGCAAGCACACAAATGCCTATGTGGTGAGTAGGAGGACATGACTGTCATTAATATGCCATATGCTGGGTGTAAGCCTGCTCTCTGCAGGATGACATTGGCAGGATATAAGCACCTGACTGGAAAGATATCAGAACAGATAACAGCACCTGCAGGTGACACAATGATCTGTTTACAGTAACATAGTTCATGTTTCAGACAGGCAGTTTAAGTTGACCAAAAAGTCAAGCATAGGCAGTTTTAACATTGCTAAAATGTTACAGACATGATTCTTTGTCACCTTTGTGCAGACAATGAATGATCATCCAAAGGGAGGAACCTTAAACATGCAGTATTGGCAGTTCAAGTGCAGAACTGAATGCTGCCAACTGCCATGGCCTAAGGGTCACAAAATTAATGTTAGTTTTTAACTTTTATTTTGTAAAACATTCCAGTATATTCTTTTCAGGGAATATTTTACTGTGCAAATGTACAAATGTAAAGTCATTATGCATTAAAAAAAAAATGATTATCATTTGTTAGTTGTGTGCAGGTTTTATTAATAAACAAGTACCAAAACAAATTTGATCACAAATTTCCATCCTGCTGTGGGACACATATATTGCTCTATTCGGGGCCCATTTCCTTGCCTGTGTTTTCATGCATCTGCATGTTTATGTGTGCTTGAATTTGAATATTGGTAAGGGTCCACTTGTGAATGAGCATTTGCAGCATTTGTACGGTGCGTATACATGTCCATTTCCCTGTGCTGCCCTGCATCCGTGTGCAGGCGTGCTGTCAGGGTGAGAAGCAGCAGGGTCCACAGTCATGTTCCTCCCTCTGCAGCTCAGCCCTCCCCTGTGAGAGGCAGGCTCCAGGCTGGAGAGCTCCCACATGGTATGTACCATGCTGCTCCAGGCACGCCGTGCTCTGAGAGGAGAACTAAATCTTCTCCCTCTCAGTGTCAACAAGCTGGATAATGAATGCTCTTAAATAAAAACAAAAAAAAAATGGATGACTAAAAAAAAAAAAAAAAAAATAACCAGGGAATTCCTGAAGTGTTACTATTCTGAGACCAATGTGCATATTTCCTTGGCAGAATGAAGATAAAGGGCTTTGAGCTGATAACCGGACCTGCAGCAAGAGGCAGAGTTGGGGAGTGGGGGCAAACAGGAGACAGATCCGGAGGGAGGAGAAACAGAGAGAGAAAACAGGCTAAAGGGCAATGCTAAAAAGTAGCAAGAGCACACTCCATGCTACAGATATCCGCAAAATGACAAACTCCCAAATTCATTTTTGCTGCAGTCACAGACAAAAAAAGAACACTTCAATACATTTGGAAACAGATTTTCCCTTTGTTGCTAAATTGAAGTTTGACATCATGAGTAGTGCAGCAGATGTCCAAAGGTTTAATTCAGCACTGTAACAAGTTATTAATTGAACAATGGTGTGCCTATTCTTCACATTGAAAATTTCTGTCCCTTGCCACAGAACGGCTACCGGCTGTGTGGAGCATAAATAAACAGGAGGAAGAAGAAGTGCACACAACTGTGTCTTCAAGGTCAGGTCATTTACGTTTATCCAGATGATTTGCTCTAAATTAATGCATATGGTGGGTCATGCCCCTGCCTCAACATTGAAAAGGCACTGTGGCGAAAAGGTGCAACAAGAAGATGAACTGGCTAATACTGTAGAAGTCCCATTTCACAAAAAGACCTTTCGGGAACTGCACTAATTGCAGTGGAACAAATGTAACAACATAGCTTTTGCTTCCTGCTTTCATATAGCATGCAATCTATATCTGGTCATGTGCAAGAGTTTATCACTACATTATAAAATTTATACTGTGTGATAAAATACAAATTTCGCATGGAGACAGGTTACCAGTACCAATATTGTACCCAGTTCCAAAAATTATTTTAAAATGTACAGTGTATGCATATAGTGGAACACCACGCTTGGTTGAGGGTAACATGTAGAACATTCAGAATGCTCCTCCTACTCATGACCTCAACAACGCATTCACTCTCTCACACACACACACACACACACACACACACACACACACACACACACACACACACACACACACACAAACACAAACACACAAATATGGAAGCACCAATACACAAAAAGCTTGTAGTTTCTGTACAGAGTGGCCCCTAACTGGTGGTGAATCTGGTGTCTTGTTACACAGCCAGAGAGACGCCAGTGAGACCGGTACGCTGACCTGCATCATCCACCACACCCTGCTGTTGTTGTTGTTGTATGCGCATGCATGTAAACGAAAGCACTTCAAACAAAAAGCAGTTCAAAGATCAGGGCATAAAGTGGAAAGGGAAAGTAACGGGGGCGGGGTGAATATTTCACTGCTGGGAAGGAAGTTGGAAGAATATGGAGAGTCCCTGAGTAAATTTCCTGATGACAAATTGTCATGTTGATGCACATATACTGATCAAGCAAAGCAAACGTACATACGAACTACAAAACATTCTTTTCCAGACGCAAGCATGCGTGTGTATATACATGCTGTATTGAGGTGTGTGTGTTTGAGTTCTTAATATAATTGAGTCTTTCACTCTGCCTGTCGTCACCACTGCAGGACCCTTCATCAGTTCCTTTCCTGCTGACTGTGCACTGTCTCTCTCTCTCTCTCTCTCTCTCTCCTCTCAGAGCTGCTGGCTGGCCTGGCTGTCCTGCGGCTGTAGCTGTGTGTGCTGGACTGCGTCTGCGCCTGTGACTCCCCCACTATGGCCCGTGGCCCGAGGTCTCCGTGGCGACTGGGATGAGGGGGAGGAGCAGGTGCGTGCGTTGTCCACGCTGAGCCCCAAGTGGGCCACCCTGTCGCTCAGCCTCCTAAGCAGAGACCTCACTGGGGCCTGGCCTGTCACTGACTCACTGCGCCTTTCTGCCCCTGGCTCTGCAAACACAGGGGAGCCTGGCTGTCAAAGGGGTCAGAGGGCAAAGAGGTCACATGTCAACAGTTCAAGGATAAATTACCCTACCAAGCAAACATGTCACCACCAGCTGGTCTGTGTTGTGGTACACCTCTTAATTCAGCACCCTCCCCAATACACAAACCCACCTTCAACTGACAAAACAAAGCAAAGAAAATATTTTTTTCTTATAAAAAAATCTCCACTTTCAAATAGTAAATACAAATGACGAAAGCAAGCAAACATTTAACTGAAAATGTGGGGTCTGACAGAAAGACCAATTAAAAATAAATATTAAGATAGGTACACTATTGACTTAAAGTTAATGCAAAAGTAAAATGTGTCCAGTGGATTGCTGATGACTCAAGAGTTCATATGGGGGGGGAAAGTTTTCAGCTCCATCAGTAAGCTGTGAAAATTAGTTGATTACAGTGATTCAATGGAACTTCAAGTTAAAATTCAAACCGGGGTCCAATCACAAGAGTCACAAATGGGTGATGGCCATCTCTTTACATTTGTATAAATCAATAGCTCAGTGGCTGAATAAAAGTGAACCACAGTCACAGAGCAAACCACCCACAACCAAGATCATATGACTGTGATAATTAGATATCAGGATCAGATCAGTTTAGGTAGCTCGAAAACCTTGGTCCTTAGAGCAAACACAGTGTTTTTATCCTCCTGGTGAAAGGACTACCATAGATATAGAAAAACCCAGATGATCAAGAATCCTGTTTGATCACAAGAAAGATCCTAAAAAGACTCCTGAATGACAACACATAAGCTTAATATAGAACGGATAGACTGAAAAGACAAAGCAGATGAAAACACTGCATTTGAATCGGTCCACAGATTATGATTCAGACCTGCGAGATATGGCAATTGGGTTCTCACAAATATTTGCCCCTCCTTTTTTAAGAGAATAAAGCCAGTCTACTCATTCTATTTCTATGAATGAGCACCACTTTAATGTGGGAATAAAGGAGTCGAGAGCAGAGTGAATAGAGCTTGAGAGAGTCTGGGTACAGACAGAAATGTGTATTCACCATCGAGGGCCAGAGAGTGTTGCTGTGCTGTGGGGAGAGGTGGGGGTGAGGGGGGTGGGAACAGAGAGTTCTTTGTGAGTGTTTTTTCCAGTCAGCGGGTTATCAGCTCTGCAGCAAGCTGGAAGTCAATATCCCTCACAAAACCGCATGCGTTAATAAATCACAATCCAGCACAGAGGTGTCAATGAAACATGACAACAATAAGACACCAACCCACCCAAAATCTGACCCAACCCAAACTTAATTCATCTTATTTTGGCTATGAATGTGGGACGGGGTGTCCCCTTTAGACAGGCACAACACTGGCACAGAATGTGATGTCATGCCTCCACAGAAACTTTTTTTTCCCCAGATAAAATGGAAGATAACATAACACAAGAAATGAGGGAAACAAAAAAAAAAGAAACTGTACAGTAACAGAAGGTGGAAAACAAGAGAAACACTGCTGTGTTTCAAAGATTCTAAATGGTTAGGGAAGTCTTATGTGTTTGACAGAAAACATCACAAACCAAGAAGGAATACTAAGTGGGCAAATAAGCACAGCTTCTTAGCCTTCTAGAACAACAATTTAATTTAACCAATATAAGCAACTCAACTTCTGTGAGTGTGTGCTCTTGTATTACAAATTGCATCACTCATACCGTAAGCCTACATTAGCTAAATGGAAGTGATACTCTATGGAAATGATAAGCTATGGCACATTAACAGAAAGGCCAAATGCAGAAAAGCAGCACTACTCTAAAAGCAAGGTTACATCAAATAGTGCTTCTGGTCTAGGAGTTTCCAAAATTAGTATCCAGTGTCCCTCCTTCATTGTTTTTCCTCAAAACTCTTATAAGCTACTCATAAATGGCTGCCACCTTCAAGAGGCCTGCCAGTCAGTACTCTGCACTTGCTGCTCTTCAACCAAGTACCCTTACAAGGCTCCACCTCTGAAACCCTGCCCCTTCACAAAAACTTGTATAATAAGCTCATTCAAAACTGTTGCGGCCCTACTTGCTCTACCAAGTCCTTCGTCTTATCTTGGCCTACTGTTTTTGTTATCTCATACCCTGCTTTCTCATCACACACCCTGTATTCTTTCTCATCACAAACACCCACAATGCCCCCCCCACACACACCACGCTATTCCCCCTTGTCTGGCTGTAGGTCTGTTCTGTCACCCCCTAACCTTTTTATTTTTAAATGATAAGTAATAATATAATGTAATTATCTCAATATTAGTTTTTAGGTTATTTATTTATTTTCTCTGGACAACAATGGCATCTGAATGAAAGTAAGGACTCTACTGTGATAGTCCAACCTCATACCACAAAGGTGAGGTTAAGTAAGTATTTGATACCAAATAATAGGTATATCTTCACTTTACTATCCAGATTTGTGTGATCGCTGTGAGAGGGGAAAAGTTGTAGCTATTTTAGAGCTGAAATGTCACAACTATAGCCATGTAACTCTTAAATGTTACCCATGTGAAATTGTCGCCACATAATTTTTAATAAACATGACTGCAATTTCTCAAGGTACTAGGCTCTACTGCGACCACAGCCCCATTAGTTGGGACCATTAAAATGCAGTCCAGATTATGCTTTCCCTGACTGAAACTACAGCAGTATGTATGCCCTTAATCAGTACTGTGATTGCCCTCTAATCCCCAGTGCTTCTACCCTCTGTGCCAGACACAATCACCTTTGAGTTAATGTACCATCACATAGCTGAGCAGTGAATCTACTGCCGTGCTCCACACCCCGCACACACCAGTACTCTGCTCACCCTGTGACGCTCTCCTTCTCCCAGCACTTATGGTTTTGGGCTCAAATGTTCACTATTGTGTACAGCCTCCTGTCCTTTCCAATCTCCAAAGTAGGAGTGATCAGAGGCTGGCCACATTCCACATGGTTGAGTTCCCACCCCTCCATCCCCCACCCAGATCCACACACCTCACTGCTTCCCCCCCTTCCTTTGCTCCCTCTCTCTTGCTTTCTTTCTGCCCTCCCTTCCTCCCGCTCAGCCAGCCACAGTGACGGTTCATTGATCACACGGGACCTCTCCAAGAATTTGGACATTATTTTCATATCACTTCTGAATACTCTCAAGTCTTTTTGTTAGTCAGATTAATGTTCTTCAGCATGCCATTTCATACAAACAATAACACAATACATTCTCACTCGAATGAACATCACAAAAGGTAATAGGATTTCATTGTGTATGTGTGTTTAAACTTCACTTGCACATGCACACATGCCAAGAATCTCTGACACAGCTTTTCATGCTTTGGCCAGGCTTTTAAAAGCAGAGATTCCATAAGAAAGTTTTTAGCAACTGCAGCCAATCTTGCTGTGCAGGGTGAAATGTCTCACAATACGAAATAAAGAGAAGAAAAAACAGGTTGGCATAAACGCCTAAACCAAATATGAATATGCATTGACTGTTGATCTTTGAACAATGTTCTTCATGCCAAATGAAAAGACGTGCACTGTGTTAGACAAAAAAGAAAAGAAAACACCCTGGCAACAGTCCACATAAAAAGGTGCATACCGACCATACATAGCTGACGCAAGTCACTGGACTACAATATCCACTTGAGTTCTGGCAGGTAACCGTCTACCTCTGTTTAGGTAACAAGGAGGCCCATCTGCTTTCAACACCTGAGTTATGTGCCTCAATATCTCAGACCATATTAAATTGCTGCTGCCACGTATCATCCCAGCTTGGAGGCCAATGTACAGCCCTACCTGGAAGGTAATGTTTCAGATACCGATACCTGAGATAGTTCAAGTGTAAACACAACATTAGTCAGCATTATGGAGTATATGACTAAGACTAAACCACACCATCAATAATTCTGTCTGCTTATTACACATCCGGTTCATTGTTTATATATTTCAGTGAGGTAACAGACAGGCTTTCGAAACACCAGCACATATCAGGGTAGTCAGGGAGATGACTGTCAAACCTTCTGGTTGGTTACCAATAAACAAATCAGGAAACGCTACCTCCAGGCAATAGGTTTTCATGTACATAGCTTTGGTTTCACAAAAGGGTTGGTGAGCTTCCAATTGTTCCAAAGTATATTATGGCTTCAGCATGCAATTTGCTGACAAAGGAATCAGTAATTACACCGTCATCAGCAGTATCATCAGTTCAGGAAGTCTCCAGGACACGGGAGAGAGGAACAACACAGCTTTTCTGCTGTTGTCTGCTGCCGCTGGCCTGTAACGGCTCTGGAGAGATGCCTAGGCCTTTTCCTGGTTTGAAAAGGGTGCCTAAGGTTTCTCTGCACTGCTTTAAGGCTGCCTGCTTTACCAATGACATTGCAATTATCAGCATGGGAAGAAAAAGGACAAATTTTGCAGGTATACCTGCGGCAAGTTGAAAGTGTTTCAGTGGACGGATACTATCCTCCTCTGGATAGATAAGACAGTCAGACAACACTTGGGGCTCAAACTGAGCCCCAGCGATTAAAGTGGTACCATTGGAATGCTGAGTAAAAACCGTGACAATCCATCTTTTTGAACAATTACTCATGCCTTGGTAAGAGTTGTTCACATAGTTCACACATCGCCTCCGGTAGTATATGGTATCCATATTACATCCATAAATAATCAGCATCATAGGCCACAACTATTTTGCTGTCTTTCCAGCAAAAGAATAACCAAAGCAAAATAATAGTAATTTAGGACATGTTGTTATCGTCAGTTAATCTGTATAGGCACAAAGATTGAGAGTGAACTTGTTCATTTGCTTAAAAACATGTAAAAGCAAGAAATAAACATGTAATAACAGTTCCCAAAAAAATTCAACTCTACAGTCGTTTCTGGGATCAGAGGCCCTTGCATAACGGAATGTAAGACTATACCACTTAAAATGCAAATAATGTATAAATTTGACTGCATTAGAACAGCGCACAAATAAAGGGAGTCAGGCAGGTTGTGTTAAGGTGGATCATTGGAATACACACAAGTACATGAACGTACAGAAGCAGAGAAAACGACACAAAGTTACAGTTAAAAAAACAAAAACCTCAGAGTGCAGATACACTCAGAGTAGGTCCAGCCACACTGAGGCAACAGGGCACGCACTATCTGCAGCACTCAGGGCCGGAGAAACCACAGCCATTAATCCCACAGAATGCAGCCCTCTCGAATGCGGCCATGGAAACGGGTAAACAAGCAGGGAATTTGCTGGTGGTACCGTAGAAATCCAGGCATTACGTAAGAGAAAGTGCATGTCGTGAGGGTTCATGTATCTGTAGGCATGCCTCTGTGCTTGTCTGTGCGTGAGCACATGTCTAGACTTGGGGGAAGGAGAGGTAGGGGTTAGATGGCCCCAGGTTTATAGACACAGCTTGAAATAAACAGTTTGGATAAAGAATGAGAAACAGGTGAACTGACTGCCCACCCCGCTCCAATACAGATTTAGTGAGAGTGATTAAGACCTGAGGTTAAGATGAAGACAAGAAGTACATAAAGCTGAAGGGGGGCACAATATGCACCCCTCGAACAAGGTCTGACAGGAGGGTCAAATTTAGTAGGACACACATATGCTCCCAATCACGCTTTAGTGCATGCACATGCGCTCTCTCGACACACACACACCTTTCACATCCACTCACTGCGTATTATTGTGCCAATGTTTCACAAAAGGGATACTTAAGTATGCTAAAGAAGTATGTTTTCTTTTTGCATCAGTCTTAGGAGTTATCCTTCAATGAAGAAAAAAATAGATTACAAATTCACAGCAGCACACAGTTTCACTATCAACACTAGGAAAATAAGGCATGCGACTGTGATTTAACAGTACGTTACCACTGTGTATTAAAGGAAGTGAGGTTATGTATGTGTGAGAGTGAACAAGATGCAGAAACAGACAGACAGAGTTAAGATAAACAGCTTTGCCTCTCACTTCTCTGGATTGAACCCAGTGCCACAGTAACCTACTGATTGAAATCCAAGAGATCAGGATAGAGCACCAGGCAGCGCCCTGGTCACAGTCACTATCGAAATCCTCCACCTCTGCTGGCTTTTCATGTAGTGGTAACAAACACATGCTACGACTTAAATGCATGGAGGACCATGACTACACAACTACAGAACACTAGGACAGTGATGTTTAATCAGTTAAGTTTACATTACTCTTTTGATAATAATTATGAGCAGGGGAATGAGGTTTAGTGCCTCTTAGACACACAGCTACGATGTAACATAGCAACTTAAACCTCTCCTTGGGGCAAAGTTTTCCTAACAGGTAGGAGTAACAAGGGAAGGATAGACAACCACACACATACAAAGTTAACAGCCTCTCAACTGAAACACAGTTTGTTGTTGCGATGCAGAGAAGATGGAAGAGACTGTGTGTGTCCAACAGTCTGACGTTGGCATCCATTTGTAATCGAAACGCAAGCATACGGCATTACACAGTGACCCCTGTAATCCCCCTCTGACAAAGTGGATTAGCATCTATAGGTCATATGGCACTGAGACAGAGCTTAAATACGGAGCCCCTGAAGTCATAATCTCTTAGTATCACTTGAATACACTGAAATGTATGCTGAATCTGCAGTCCAACCATTTCAGATACAGTCCTGGACCTGTCAGAAATTCATCTGCATCCGCTGATTATATAATAATTGTATTATATATTTATTACCAATGATATAGCCTGTGTTATGTCTTTGGCAAATATTCTAAACAGTAAAGTCAAAGACATAGAAAAGTTGGGGGTAAAACAAAAAGAAGTGAGAGACAAATAAGATCCCCATCTTCAGCCTCTACAAGGAAACCCTCTTTCCGAAGGCACAACACAAACTGGTTGACATTTCTTTCCAATTAAGACAAGACATTAAGAGAAAGGGCACTGGTATTCTGTCATTTTCATTGACTCTGATTGCCCTGGTAAACTGTATAGTCTGAATTTACAGTGCCTCAATACAAGCTGTCAGTCAGGTAAAGGACACGCCCATTTTCAGGAACACATACCTTTCCTTTGTAGGAAGAGGCGCAGAAGTGGGCTGGCTGTGGAGATGGCTTTGTGATAGTTGTCATCATTGTTGATAGGTAGAAGGTCTCCATGGATATCGGCGTAGCCCACCAGTAGGTCTACGTTGGGGATGCGGTGCACGTGCTGCAGGAGCCCATAGAACTCATCGAATCGACCTGGTTTCGAGCGGTCCAGGGAGAATCTACGGAATTCGGCACCAAACTGCCAAAGGGCATACATACACACACACACAAAACATTTATACAACGAAAGGAGGACTTAAAAACACACAATGCATAAATATTATAATGATACAAAAACTTCACAAAAGGGCAGGACTATCTCCACACATGCTCAACAATTTAAGGGCAGTCTTGCATCTCCTCAGGGTCTATGTAGATCAGGTTGCAAGACCTTTATTTTTCAGCTTTTATTGCAGCGACCATTTGTAAAACAAATGAATAAACATTGTTTGTGTGTGTGTGTGTGTGAGAGAGAGATAGAGGGAGAGAGCGAGAGAAGGAGAGTAAAGAGTTTGGGGTATTTTCTGCCGCATGAGTTTACTTGTTGGCACAGATGACTAAATTCAATTTTCTTTTGTTTGACAAACTCATCCATGGGAGCGGTATTTCTTGTTAAATAATCCAGAAATAACACGGGTCTTTAGTCCGTGTTGACACATCGACGGGAGAGCGCAGGTCTAACACAATCAATCGCTTTCTGCCCACAGGAATTCCCTCTAGTGTACCAGTCAAGAACTGTTTGCTTCACGCGCTCATTATTCAAACAGTGCGGTTTCAAAAGCCTTGGGTTATTTGCTATGAAAAGCGAGCCGCCTGGACTTGGGAAAACTTTTGTGAATCGCTGTTAGTTCGCAGGGTAAAATGTTCGACTTGTTAGATGAAACGTACTATACTCAAAATGGGACATGAGACAAATGAATTTCTTCCTACGAGCATATTTTAATATTGTGATTAATGGGGCGAATACCATCACTCATGCCATCCATATTCACGATTTTCACTGAAGAGTCTATGATGTGTTATTAGTTCCGAGTCTGAATGACACCTATTTCTACTAAACCTTTGGAAGCAAGGACGAAAATCAAGGCAAGAAAAATTGTTCTTACAGTTTAACAAACTATTTATTATAAATGATTACTAGAAAAAGTGCATTCAATAGCTAATTTAACTAATCACCGATACCTTTGCTTAAAATACCAGACCAGATGAAAAACTAAATGCTGTAAAGTAAACACTATCTATTAATGTTCCTGTAACGTTGTGTCTCGCAGTAATGGGAAAGGTGTTTTCTCACCTGACTGTCCACCTGTTCGAGGAGACAGGTAACGAACTAACTACACAAGGAGGCCTGTCAAGAGTCCAAGGGCCATTGTTAATTTTTTACTCGTAGCTAGCTTGTTTTAACTTAAGGTTGGGCTATATCAATTCAGCAAGTCAGTACATTCCCAAATGAAGCTGATCTTACTTTCTTGACACAACAACGGCTAAACTTGGTATTCCTATAATAAAAGTTGGAATGAAACTATTCTTAGCTAGTGCTAGCTAATGTAACTAGCCAGCTACACGTAAACTACTGCTAGCTGGCAAGACCACTTGCCTTCTGAAGTTTTTTATAGACCACAGCTGAAGTAACCATCATGATATATACACACACTCTGATCCAGAGAAAAGAAAAGATTAAACTAGTGTTTGATTGTTAACGAACAGCAATTTGTTCTGCGACTTGCAAGCTTGTTGGTTAGAATTGTCCATTGGCATTAAGCACGGTTTGTGATTCTGAATGCTTTCTGGGGTAGCAAGGACTGCGTAATAATACGTGACATGATCCTAGCTTGCTGGCTAGCTAGCTTAAATTGAAGAGAAAGGATGTAAAATAGCACAAAAATGTCACTTCTGAGGACCTCCTGTGACTCGGCGAGCCCAATAACTTCCCGTAAATAGGGAGTAGCGGCTGACAACTTCTAACGTTACGTTAGCAACACCCTCCAAAACAAGCTAGTCTTGACACTTGTTCTTTCTTCAAAGATTAGCATAGGTAGCTACCACAGCAAGCTGGCTAAGGCGAAACATTGATAGTAGCTCGCAGGCAGCACAAGAAATGTAGCTATAGAATGATACAAGCCCAACTAACGTTAGCTAGCGGTAGTTTTAATGTCAGGGGTGCAAAGACGGCGACAGTATACAAGCCGCACACCCACTTGCTAATACGCACCTTGCTCTTCACCTCCACGGCGCTCAGAGTTCGGTTGCTCGGCACTCGGTGATTTTTGTTCATCTTTCAAAACCAGGACCCCGCTACAGCTCACTCTTGCCCGCACCGGGGCTTGCCTTAGACCGACTTGCACTCCCTCTTTTGTACACCTAATTCCCTTCGTGTAATAACACAAGTAAGTATATGTGTCCTAAGCCACTCAGGTCTGTTTCGCCGTGTTGTCCTCCTCTGGGAATACCAACGCCTCCGCCTGACAACAACCTGCTTCCAAACTCTCCCCCTCTATCCTCTCATACACATACATAATACTCACCCTACAGTGACGCTATACGCACCCAGGAAACCGCTCCCGGCTCCAGCCTCGCTTTCAACAAGCGCGCCTCCGCCGGCTTCTTGCGCGAGTGCCCGTCCAACCTAATATTCATTAAATAGCACTGTTTTCCCCACTGAAGCCTAGTTCTTACATAGCGCAAATACCCGAACCAACGCGAGAATGTTCCAATACTGTACGCAAAAGAACAGTGAACGAGCAAGTAACGTTCTGTTATTTAAAAGCTACATACACTTGAAACATACACTCAGCCACTGCTCACCAAATTTACTTGATAATTAATTGATTACACTTTTAAAATGCTATTTAACTGATCTTTCAGCATATCATGTGTATAATGGGTGAATGTGTTATCAGAACTGATCAAATAAGCCTGTTGTTCTAAAAATGAGAAAACATTTCAATTCAACCACAGTGGATCTCTCACATGCACATACCTAATTTAGACATACTCCTTGGTACATTTTCCAGAGATTTAACAGGAGAAATGTGGTTGGTTGGTTGGTTGGTTGCACCAACCAGTTTTTCTTTCTGAATTGTATTTAACATTATGAATTATGTATATAACATGTATGTTATTGTGGGGCGGGTATAAGTCTAAAAGTACAATGACTATATTTGTTCACAGCAGACAGTAATTTAAATTTATTAAGGAGAAAAGCAATTGGAAGGACACCTATTTTCATCAATATTTCAAACGAAATTATTTGATATGATTGCACGGTTTGGTTAAAAAGAAGTACGAAATAAAATTGTTTTCAATGTTGAGTGTTTGATCTCGCCTTTCTCTGCACTCACAATAGATGGGAGGTAAAATGGTGACATCTTGTGGTAATGGCAGAAACACGCAGTTCTTGTTTTTAATTCATATCGATAAAAGATGACCATATGCTGCCAGGTTTTATTTTATATATAGCCCTAATAGTAAGAGTCATTTGATATTTTAAAATTATTTGTTTGTTGAATTGTTTTAGCACAAGTGAATCGCTTAAAGAAAAAAAAAAACAAATACAAATCAAAGACAGACGACTAAACTTTCTGTCTGTGTGCTAAATTTACTTCGTTCTAAGCAAACTTTATTAAAAATCATACAGAAAACATAAAATGAAAAGTTAGTGTGGCAATGCTTGATAGGTTGACAACAGACCAAGAATGTGGGTTGCCTCCATTTATTTCCAGAACAGACTGCAGCAAGCGTCTCCTGTGCTGACGAGGAACAGAGCATCGTTTTACAGTACAGATAGAACACGTTATGTTATCTGAAATAATTGCGGAAATTAAGGAAAACAGAAAGGAGGAGGCTACAGCCACGGCTTAAAACTTTGTAAAGGCAAGATAATCAGACAATACAGTGTGAAACATGGAGCCATCGAAGGAAAAGTACACGCCTGTTTACTGCGATAACACCCATAATAGCGTCTTTCGAGCCGGACCTGTCAAAGGAAGGGCCTCGGGAGGCGAGGGCCCCGCTAAGACACACTGTCCACAGAGGCTTTGGGCGGAGCAGATAATGCCGGACTTAATAGAAAATAACACAGAGGTGAGAATCATATTTGACTATGTATGTGTATCTACAAGATACTGGTAACAATATAGGCTACCTCCTGTCAAGCCTATTCGCAGCCTATCTGATCTTTATGAGAAGCAATGTAAAATTAAATGTTCGGTAATAATGTCGGGCAACAAATGTAACCTAATTTTCTTACCGTATGATCTATAGGTGCCAATTTTGTCGGTGGGATTATTCTAAGTGTTGTCAAGTACCGAATTTCAAAGATGCATTAGGTACAAAAGTCATAGCCTATGAAAATACTTAATTTTATCTTCTTTTTCCTGTAATTAAGGTTCTGGCGTTTCAGGAGGGCATGGATGAGTTGCTATCGAGACTTGACGAATTCTGCACCATACTCGACACAGTAAGATTAAGGACACTCTTAAACATTCAGTAGACTGTTATCTGTATAGATTTACTGGTTGGTTAGTCTGATTAAATCCAGAGTTCCCTGTTTTATCGACACATCTCAAATCACAACTGGACAACATCGGTGTTATGTACAGTATATTATGCTGCAACAGTCTACTCTTAGGTAGTAGCCTTCATAGCTTGCATTTTAGGCTATATAGTCTACAATTCAATCTTATTGACAAACCCACTTGTTGAGCGTCATTGAAGCCCATCCCATTGCGGTCCGTGAATATTCTCAATTAGTTCTGTAATGACAACGATATTGTGCAGGAGATCGTTTGACCTGCGGTAATGGATACTGGCACAAAAAACCATTTAACAATTTCATTCACCAAAATCAATACTACATTATCAGAAAGGCATGTAATGCAGTATGTTTTATACTGGCGATTTTCCATTTTTACAGAAATTAAATATTGTATCTGTCATGGACTACTTACTTGAACAAAGGAAATAATAAGGGCGTTGATCTTTTATTAATAACCATTAAACAATCATAATGTGGCTTCCAAAATCCCACTGTCATCAATTTGTGAAGACAGTAACCGAAAAGAGGAAAACCTAATATCCCCCTCCCTTTTCCTGCCATACAAAAATGTGCACATTCCTCTAACTTTTTTGATATCCTAAAATGGTGCCACAAAAACTTGGGTTTGAAGTTACCGTGTCGTAATCGCAGCTAATTACCTTGAGACATGTTCAGCTATTGTTCAGCTGTTTGAGCTGAATTTGTGGAAAACCAAGCAGCTAAAAGGAAAGCCACCTTATAATTAAACATGGCCAAAGTGGCTTGAATGTTTTCCCTAATTCACTCCAACCTGTTCTGGCTCTCCTTCCTCCACACACCTTAGATATTGGCTTGTGGATTGTTATGAGTGTCATGATTTAATAATTTCTGAAAGCTTTTGTCAACGATTTTAATAAATTGTTTTACCTACTATTCATAATGACTATGCATAACTATTCAGTGATGATAACATGATTCTCACTAACTAATTATATGAAGAAAATGAATTTCTGTTTTTGCGTCTTGTAAGAATCTGACTATTTCACGTATGGAGGACATTTCCAAGGAAACAAGTGAAAGCCCTTTCTACAGCTAGCAATTTGCAATTTATTTAAATTGTAGAACACTGGATGATGACAGTTGTGGAAGATAGATTGGGATGAATACTCTGTCCTGGTTCAAAATGTTGATTCTGGCTTCTGTCTCAGTTCCGCAGCCAGTCCTCTGAGTTGTTGTGGCATCAAGTACCCCTCGTCCTTGCCAAGGCAGCAGCGATGAGGAGCGTCTACTCCCGCATTGACAAATTTGAGGTACGCTTTGCAAAACAGCCATTTTCTGTCAGATTGTGTATTACAAATACTAGCAAGTCACTGCAGGTGTGTATCTTTTAATTTGAAATTTCTTCGAGTGAAAATGAATGTTTAGGGCTACTTGCAGCCAAAGTGAATGCTGCAACCTATTCAGCTTTAGGACCAACAGTTGAGACTCATTCCCTTATGAAGCACCCTGTCCATTTGTTCATTTCAGGCTTTTGTTCAGATGGTGAAGGACTGTGTGTGCAGTCTGGAGCTGCAGGTTCTGGAGGTGGAGCGTACACAGAAGGGATTTCCCTGTTCTCTACATGGAATTCTGCGACCCTTTCAAAGGAGCCCATCAGACAGCCAGGTCAGTTACATCCAGTGATGAGAGAGTGAGTCCTTGTGAGCCAATTGGTGTGTTTTTTGCAGAAAGGAAATTATACTGATTGGCTGAAAAAAGTGACAAATTGATGGCTCAGTGTAGTTCCACCCATTATGGGATCCCTGACCCGAATCTCCTGTTTCTGCTTACTCATGAAAGAGCTGAGGAACCTGGCTGTAACGTAGTTGCACTCTCTAGCTGAACAAGGTGGACATACGAATAGCACAGGCGCTCACTTCTCTTGGTACTACACATCAGTGCTGTGGTAATTGAAGAAGTGGGAAAACTGTACTACCAAAAGCCCATATGCATTTATGGTAAGAAGGCTAATAGATAGGTTTTCTGTATATCCCCTTACCTTTAAGTGGGTATTCTCCACCTAAACGTACGTGCATGTACCCTTCCAGCCATTATCCCCCACAGCTCTCCCTTTTCCTGTTTTCCCATCTACCACTGGGGACAGTGAAACACTAGTTACTGCTCTCTTCCTCCAGGGGGCGCCTGCAAAGGAACAGCTCCAGCTAAAGTGGCCCCATCCCCCACCCCTCCTCCTGGGCTGCTTGGCGCTCTTGCTGCACACAGCACTGCAGATGAGGGCCTACAGCCCTACTTCCCTCCTTAGTGCCTCCAACGGCCGCTCCCTCCCTACACCCTCCATTCTCTTTCTCTGTCATTCACTAGTAAGGCTAACCAGTGTACTCATTCTTCCTCATAGAGGTTTGTTTCTATTAATTCAGTCTCACTTTACATGGGTTAGTGTAAGCTTAATGAACCACTAGATTGTTTTTTTAGGAGCAACAGCCAGTGTGAGTGCTGAGCTAGCTTTGACATTACTGTTCCCTATTTGTTTCAGTGTGACAAAGTCCAACATGGTTTTCCTTTTTCCTAGAAAGAAGAAATGCTGCATCCCTTTGAGCTCCCAACACTCTTCAGGACAGAAGAATGTTTTCATCAAAAATCCTAAGAACACACTACACTAAAAGCTAATGCAAAAACAGCTAATGTCAACAATGTTCGGGTATCAGTGCTGATTGTAACAGCTTCAGATATTTGTGCTAGACTACAAGAAAAAAATCATTGTAATTTCCAGACTTCTTTCCCCCAGGATTTGCAAATAAAAATAGGCTATAAATAAATATTAGTTGCAATGTGCATCAGCAGCAACTTGGGATAAGAATACAATGGAAGCACCCAACCAATCTCCTAAACATGGTCATTTTATGTAGAATTGTACGGGTTGCTTAACGCCCACGATACGTTCTGTGAAATAGGATGTTATGCGACTTGGGACATCGTGTGAACACCGTATTTTCAAAGCTATATGGGATACTGTAGTGTAGCTGTATTGACGTAATAGCTAATATACTGTACACACAGTACTGTATTTCAGCTAATATATCTGACAAGGTAATATCTGGGTTAAATATGTTACGTCTATGTCCCGTTCTCCTATTCGGATTTCTGAACTCAAATATAACCTTATGGGGCCACAGACGTATATGCAGTCAGACGTTGCCCAAAAGGACGTTATGCGGTGCATAGTTTTTGTTTACAAAAATACCACTGAAACTGAAATATTACACAATTATTTTGTTAGGGGTGTAGGCTGTTGTGATGCTGTACGTTATGATACATGTATGGGTGTGTTTTTGGCCAATTCATTGTTTACCAACTGTGAAATAACATTTGTCATCAAACATAAAAAGGGGTTTGTGACGTGCAGTAAACAATGCCCCATTCAACATAAAAGACTATGATGAAATGTCCATTAAGGTGTGTGGGTGTATTCCTGCAGAGGCAAAAGCACTGTCCTATAGCTCACTGGAGACTGAGAAATGAAGCAGATGAGAGGCAGAATGGGGCGTAAGCTCCATTCTGACACTTGTATTTACATGTAAGGGATGGGACAAAAAATGCTGTTATGAGGACAACCAAATTCATAACAAGCTTTACTCTATTATAAAAAGATAACCATACAGACTTTCCACCACAGAACTGATCAGAAAGGAAGGGTGGACTGTGCAGAAAGGAAGAGACTAATAACAGGTTCCATGGTGGGTTTTCCCTTAATGTGTTTCCTTGAATGGGCTGATATAGAATTACAAGAAATTCATCATACAGTCAAATGCAATGCTCCGCCCATTTTCGTTACAGGTGTGACCTTTGTGGAGTGAGTAAAAACCAAACCATTGGGCAACATCTTGAGAAGCACAATACAGCACTTTATTGTTCAGAAATGCTTAAACGAAAAATACAAACAGAAATGAAAATATCACAAATTAACATACATACAGTGAGTCATATATTAATAATGAGAAATGTTCACAACACCGTGGTAGCAGGTGTCAATTCTCTACAAAGTAAAACTATTCAAAAGTGGTACAGCTCTGTCAAGGCTGTTTTAAACACAGTCTAGACTACAAATTACATACTTATGGAATAATGAAATTGGTAAAACTGCTCTTTCATTTAGAGCATGTGACAGACTGAGGGGTGTTGATAGGAATACAGTTCTTATCGCAGAACCAGAGTTATCTTTTACTGCAAAAAACAAACAAAACAAAATAAGCAAGGGATTATGTTCCTTTAATTTGCATTTTATATATAGATACATTATTTTGCAAAATACTATGGTTTTTGTAGAAAAAAAGAGAAAGAAAGATACCAGCCACTAAAGCATTTTTCCATAGGAGAAGGGGGACATAATGTTTAACTCATGAGTCTAGCTTGTGCACAAAAAAGAAAAAAAAAAAAAGAGTAGCAAATTTATCATGGATGCACTATAGCAATGTGATGAGTCTCTTCAAACAGTTCTAAAAGACTGTACAAATATACACTAACTACCTGTACTCTGTATGACTATATGAAAAAATTAGGGATTTTAACTTTTTTAATCCTTAAATCTATCAATAATTTGTAACATGTCATTTTTTGCCCCATTCAAGCAACAAAATAAACATTTCAATAAGTAAATATTGGAATATCTAAAGAAAGTAAACTGAAGGCAAAACTCAAACTTTTTGTACCATTTGGTTGGTGCATCCTCAACATTTTGTTTTCTTGCCAAGAAAACAAGCTATGACATTTTTTTTTCAATCTTGCCATTGTTGAATATTAACACAAAGCAGCTAAGTTCGCCTTTTACATGGACTTGCTATGCTGTTGGATGGCTTAAAGGTGAAAGCCAATAAGGAAGATCCCTCCCTATCCCCTCCCTTTCTACCACCCTTGACCATTTCAAGGTTGAAGTTCTGGTGTAGTGGGGCTTGGGCATGGTCAACTGTGAGTGTACATATGGGTGTGTGTTTGCATGTCTGTGAGTTTGTGTTTTTCTATCCCTCATGCTTCCTGGCTGCTCAGCCCCACACCTCCAGACAGCATGCCAGGTCCGGGCTCCTTGCCCCCTGCTGCTTGCTCCTTGCTGTGTTCCTGCCATGCTGAAGAATGGCTCTTCCCCAGCTGCATCGCCCCATCCTCCTTTTTCCCTTGTCTGTCCAGCTGTTTGGCTGGCCCATATCCATTCTCTCCACGAGATACCTCCCTTGCCCAGGGCGCTTCCTCTGAGTCTGAGTCGCATGGGGAGTTAGCCTGAGGGTCGTCCCCCTTCACCTGATTGAGTTGGTGGTCACACACAGAATTCTCCTTTACTTTGTGGCCCTCTTCCTTTGGGGTGTCGACCTCCATTTCGCCTGTTCCTTCCTCACCACTTCCATCTTTTACCTCCATTGGCTCATTGGCATGAACACCACTCTCTTTAGAACCTTTCCCTCCTTTCTCCTCCTCCTCCTCATTCTCTTCCCCTGACCCACTGTCTGAGTCCAGAGCGATGGGTTCCGAGTGCTTTTCAGTTCTTTGATTTAAGGTGCGTTCGATTGTCTTATTTTGGTCTCTTCCGTCTGTTTCGGGTGTGGACCCAGCCTTGGCACTGTTGGGCCGCTGCGACCCCTGGCTACAGTTAGCATTCACACCTTGCTTCCCCTGCTGGCGCAAGGCTGCTGCAGCAGCAGCTGCAGCACTTTCCTCCAGGCGGCGGTTGATCGAGTCTGCGGACCGCCCCATATAGGTTTTGGACGTCCGACTCTCCTCCTCCTCTTTGCTCTCAAAAAACCACTTAGGGTCAAAGTCCATGTCATGCTCGAGTCGGCTGACTTCCCGCATGTTGAAGCCAAAAAGCACTGCTGGCTTCTTGGTCTCGCAGTCTCGAACACACTTCCTACGCCGGTTGGAAAAGTGGCTAGAGATGTCCGACTTCCAGAGCCATAGGCTGGCGGCCAGCTTTTCCACCTCACGGCGTGATGGGTAAGGCTGCTTGTTGAAGTACTCTGTTAGGAAGGCCTTGCGTGCCTCGTAAGACTCATCCTCGTGTCCCTTGGGGTCTAGTGCTAAGACCACTGGCTCCTCTGGTTTATCCACTGAAGCCGCGGGGCTGTGCTCTTGGTCAACCTTTCTTCGCTTCAGGAATGCTGGGTCCGAGTGCTCGAATTCACGCTTGAGGGATGCCACGCCCGTTGGGTGGGCCACCCGTGGAGGTGCACTGGGCTTGTCCTGCCCATTCTGGGTCTTACCCACACCACGGCAATGCACTAGGTGCAGTGTAATGGTGGAAGCCGTCATGTTACTGGTGTAGACGCCCAGGCAGTGGATGCACTTGTACGTTAGCTTCTTCTCCACAGGGTGCACTGTCTGGATCACCTGGTGCCTCTCCCTCAAGTGGTGCGCAAGTGCATCTGAGATCGGCCCTTTCAGGATGGAGAAGCACAATGGGCAAAGCGTCTTGCCCACATCCTTTTTGTATGGCACGGCAGCCTGGGGTGCACTTTTAACGGGCACATCAAGGCTGTCGGGCATCTTGGGGGGTGCCTTTTTACTTTGCGCAACAGAAGTGTTGTTCTGGGCATGGAAAGCCACAGACTCCTCAGGAGCATCCCGCATGTTGTAGGTGGTGACAATTAACTGGATGTTCTTGGGGTTTCCCTGCTGGAGGGTTAAGTCGAAAGTGAGTGGAGAGTCAGTGCGAGGGCCTACCACTTCAACCGGGTGGACCATCCGCATGTGGGCTACCATCTTCTCCACATCATTGAAGGTGGCACGGCAATGGGGGCAGGACAAGCCGTGGATCAACATGTGGTTGAGGAGAGTGTCACTGGGCAGGTAGCGGTTGCAGTACAGACACTTGCTGGTGAAGTTGTGGATCTTCATGATGTAGTTAGCTACAGCTGGAACCTTCTCCGCTTTATGTTCTTTCTCAAAGTGCGCACTGTACACATTTTCTGGGAAGAGCTCATTGCAGATGGTGCAGATCTTCCACTTCTGGGTGTAGGAGGTACCAAGCAAGGAGCTGCCCCCTTTCTTGGCTGCAACGGAGGCCACAGTGGCAGCAGCAGCCTGCACTCGAGAGGGCAGTGAGCTGGTCTTCAAGGTAGAGGAGGAGGATGAGGAGGACGAGGTCCCTGACGGCAAGCTCCTACTTTCCACTAACCCAACTACCCCTGGGCTTCGAACATTGCCACTGGGCAGGTGCTGCTTGACAGTGTGTGACTGATGTGGGACGGAAACCTGTGCGTTGCCAGGCAATGTGATGCGCACCTGCTGGCCACCACTGGTGAAGGTCTGTGTTGTGCCCCCACTCTTTAGGGCATATGGCCCCTGCTTCATGTGTACACCAGAAAGCAGCCCTGCCGAATTCAGGCCAGCTTTGGGGATGACGATCCGACTCAGCTGTTGAGTGGAAAGCGGGCGGACGCCAGTAGTTACCAGAGCACCCTTCTGTGTCACACCCAGAATTCCCTTGTCCTGGGTCTTTGGCGAAAGCAGCATGATGGGTTTAGACCTGGGCACCACCACGTTGGTGTGGCCGATCATGGCGGTGACCTGATAGCCGATGCGCTCGTGGTCCTCAATGACGTGCTGCACCAGTGCCTCGTAGGAGCGGGGCACAAAGAGGCAGCGTTTACAGTGGAGGGTGTCTTCACGGGCAGTGCTGGAGTTTCCAGCAGCAGCACCATTGAGAGACTTTTCGCCAGGCTTGGCCATGTAAGGCGCAGCCACGTGCTGGAAATGTTCCCGGTAGATGTGCTTGCGCACCACATTGTACAGCGGGTCCCGGTAGGTGCACTTCTTACAGTAGTACACTGCCTGCTCCACACTGTCTGCTGGCCTGGTCTTTTGGTTGATGTCCAACCGTGTGGCATCCTTCAGCCCCACTTGTGCGCTGCCCACCCCCTGCCGAACCACATTGTTGGGCATATGGAACAGCTTGATGTGTGTCTCCAAGGTCTTCTTGTTCCCATTGTAAGTGCAGTAGGGGCAGTTGAGCAGTATTCGGCTCTCAAAGTCTTCACTGTGCACATTCCGGAAGTGGCTCTTGTAGGCTGAGAAGAACTTGGAGGAAAAGGGGCAGCCAGAGCAGCAGAAAGGCTTTGACCTGTAGTCCTGGGCACAACAACCAACACAGAGAAATATGGATCAGTTGGAGCATTTCAAACAAGGAATTAATTGTTTATAAATAGTACTGGTCAGGCGATAAAAATAATGGCGTCATGGTTTTCTGATTTGTAATGAGAATGACTGCATGGTCACATGTAGCATGTTAACCACTACGTCAGGAAAATGAGTGTCAGTGTGTTGACAGGTATATAGAGGAGATGATCTAGTATCAGTCACTGTTGGGCACATAACAAAGATTCCAACAGTCAGAGTGGTATTTATGGCTTTAAAGCAATGTCTGAATGATTATATTACCAAGCGAGGGGAGATACAAGTGTGTCCAGTACTTTTATCTTTAAATAGAAAACTGTGTGTATGTGTTTGTGTACAACCCACCTGGAGTTTGGTTAACGATGGATCCCAAACACACACATCATCCCAGGTAGTGTTCTTCAGGTAGAATTCATTGGGCACAAAATCTTTGAAATCCTGCACAAATGAGAAGGAGATACAAGAGACACCATCTATAAATTCATAAATCATCAACACATAAAGAAAATGTACAAGTTTTAGCTCAGATTCTTTATATGATAAAAAAAATGCATCGTGGGAGCATTTTTCAATGATTCACCAATACTGCTGTAGTGTTTCCTTGAGTGTTAGATGGAAATATTGGTAAAATTGCATATTTGACTCATATCCATTGTTGGAATAAGGTTTACTACCAAAGATGTATCAAACGTGACTTTATACGTCTACACATACGTCTTTATGCGTAATGTGACTTTACACATGTATATGTCTACATTTCCCACCCCTCTGCTGGCTTTGGGAGGAGAGGCTGAGCATGTGACTCCGCTGATTCATGTGATGACAATTCTCACTTCTATACACACTGCAGCCACACCAGTAGTCGCGTGCTGCCTATGACTTCGGAGCATGACGTAGTCAATGCAGCCTAGGTTTGTGCTGCCACAGGCGCCCAGCAAGAGAAAGAGGGTGCTGTGAGACCAACGAGCTTGGCTGGCTTGCCCCCATCATCCCTGGCGGTGGGGGGATGTTGCCTCACCAATGGGGACCTCTCAGGCTAATGTCTGACCCTGTGAGCCACCCGGAGGCCCCTCTTCTTCAACATTCCTCATGAGCAGCTATCAGTAGAACATAATACTGCACAACAGAAAGTCCCTGCAAAACATGCTAACATTACAGATATAAAGTCACATTTGACACATTAATTGTAATCATCCTTACTACAACAATTGATTAAAACAATGACAAAAGAACAAAATGTTACTCATAGTATCAATTAAGGAGTCCATCCATCAGCCTTCTATGACACTTCTTTTAAAAAAAACTGCATTCACAAACTCAGAATGCAACAAGAAACAAACATACATCAAACAAAAATAGAACAGTGTCTCCCACTGTTTGCAGATTCAATGGTATTATGCCTCCCTGTGTAACAATGCCCCGCCCTCCTGCACATTCTATTGGCTAAACTCCATCACAGGTTGCCTCACACTGCAGTGATGTTTCCCCTGGAAAATGTGTACTGCACCTTTCTGTGGACAATACAACTGAGGCTGACTGGCACTGGGTACTGAAGTGAATTCACTGTCACCCCACAGTTTTGCCACCCCAATTATTTCACTGCAATTTTGCTGAAAATGCATGGGTTCTTTTTAAGTGATTTCTAAACAGTGAAACCAACAACTAATGAGATAATAGTATGATATTATTCATGAGATTCTTAACCATCAAATGATAGAAACAGCATAGTAATCAATGTCATACCAATTAGCTGAACACATATGAAATCACCTTCACTACCAGGTTCCACATAGCCACACAACAAACTCAGTGAGAGTCACATGTGAAATGAATGATTACTAAATATTGCATAGTACATGACACAATCTACAGCTCTATACTTGGCTGCAGATGGCCGTGACCCACATCCACTGATTAAGTCAATTAAGTCAGGGTGGTGTAGTTTTTTCACAGATACTTCCTGGAAGTAGGCATAATACAATGGATCGGCCCCTTTCAGAGACTGAACTACAAAGTATTGTAAACCATGAAGAATTCCTCCCCCAACAATTAGCACAAGGTTTAAGAATTCTCTTGACACTGTGACAAAAAGTCAATATAATTTGTGCATGGGAGAAAAAATCTAACTGCAACCAGGTGGCACCACTGGGCAAAGGATTTCAGAATTATTGCAGGGGGTGGTGACATTTTTGTGATTTCCAGCCTCCTGCAAATGAATATGAAATAAATGAAAATAACAGAATTATATTTACTTAGTACTGCCAAAAAATCCAAATTTATAGCTTAAAAACTAGTGTCTTAGCTTGCCAGTTAGCATTCCATTTAGCTTTCCAATCTGTCAGAAAACTGACCAACTGGGTGTTCTGCGGACTCAGACCAGAGGTTCACATTGGTGAGGCAACAACTGGCCCAGCCTCACTGGAGGACAATAAGGGGAAGGCAGCTACTTTTCTTGGTCTCACTGCTCTCTGGTGGCCACTCCTGGTCAGGCCAGAAGACTACGGATGAACAAAACATGTACATGCTGACTTCATTATCCTCTGATGAAATAGGCAGTATGTGAAAAGTGGTGCGTCTGGATTGCGGAAAGTTAGATTAGTCATCACATGAATTGGAGGATTCACATGCCTACAGTTCTCTCCTCCTGAAGTTGGCAGGAAAGGGTTGCTATTGAGAGCTCAGAAATTTCAGTTGAGTTCAGATTGGAAAAGCAGGAAAATTGGGGATAAAACAAAAAAGACAAAAATTACGTGTTTGTGAGTGCCTCATATTTTAGTTATCAGTTCAGGATTTTAAGGCTGAATTTGCAACATCAGGAAGGCCTACATTTGTAACTCTAAGCAGTGACCAAATCCTCACTTAATACATACATATATAATTGAGATAATGGTTACTTCAGTGCTTGGCAGGTAGCGACAGGACGACAGGCTACAAACCACCTTCCATCCAGCTAGCTCAATGGAACAGTATAGATGACTATTAAGTAAAGACTAAAGTCAGTAAATTTTATCAACAGCTGTCCTTATTGAAAATTGTAAAACAGGCAAATCAAATGATCAAGGCAGTGCAACCACACCACACGGATCTCTTCACCTCTGATGTCGGAATCAGAATTGCAACTAGCATGCAAGCAGGTACGTCATGCACTAAACCTTGAAGGCTATCAATCACAGTGGATTTAAAATATATTTAATACAGAGCACCCCACTGATCATGAAATGTTCCTGTCTAAAATGCACGTGCTTTAACAGGGTAACAACTGCAACAAAACCTTACATATATGCATAAATTACAAATGGCTAGCCTTTTTAAATGATTGGCTTGCCATTTAGAGTCAGTTAAATGGATTTGTATAAGAAGTAGCTAGTCCCTTTCACTGGTTATCTTGTTAATTTTCCCCATATTTATAAATATGTCATAACATGCTACTTTGTCTATCTTCAGGTATATCAACAGAGGGTATGTCTTGGATTTTTGCATCTGAATTTGACATTGTATAGGTATAATGAGAATGCAGCTCCCAAGTTAAACAAACAAAAAACAAAATCTACACTAGGCATAAGGGTCTATTTTAAATGAAAGAGAAAATGTTTCCAAAGGTACTTAAATTCAATCATCATGGGGCTTAATTTAACTGCAGGTAGATATTAAGTGACTACACTCCCCTCTTCATCATGCATGTGACTCTGTCTGATGACAGTCTATTTTGTGGGACTTCAATTTGTACTAATTGTACTATGCAAACATGTCTTATTATTACTTTAGCAATATGATAAGCAATTTATCTTTTGATCCCACTAAATCAATCAGGTATTTCTTAATTTAGCTTATACATTCAACAAATTTAATTACACCACCCTACTCTAGACAAAAGCCAAAAAATTATTTATTACGTAACTTTTTAATTGTTTCAAGCTTTGTGTCTCATTTGCTGTGAACATGGATGGTCCCTTTAACTTTCCCCTTATTTCCACCCCCACCTACCCATTATAAGGGTGCTAATTTCAGTGTGAAGTGCAAGACCTCAGACAACTTCATTAACAATCAATGAGGAATGCACAAAAGAGGTCTACCATAAAGGTCTGTGTTTATCGAGACTAGACATGCTCACGGGCAGGACCAGCATAGCATGCAAATTTCCCAAAGGCAATACACAGCTCAGAAAAGTATAAAAATCCATAAACAATAAAGCCTCACACTCACTTGGAGATGGTCCTTGCAATACTCCAAACCAATGTCCCCCAGAACCTTCTTCACATTCTTCCTGGCTTTACGTAAACTGCCCAGGTTGTTAACCGGAAGCTGAAACATACTTTTTCCTGAAATCAGAAAAAAATCAAAACAAACAAAAGTAAGTTATTCCATGCCAGCTCAAACAAATACATGCTGTTTTGCCAAGCACCATCAGTTTTTCTTCCAAAGAAATGTTCTCCAAGGTTTTCAAGTATGCTGGTTTTAAAAAGTTATTACTTCCATTTTAATGCTCCTCTTTTAACTGCGACTAAGAAAAGGTCAATCTAAATGAGAAATGGACCTTGATGAGAAATTATTCTGAACTCAGGTTATGTGCTTCAAGTATGTGTAAGACTTCTTCTGACCACAAATTAACATGACACTCAATAAAAAAAAAAAAAACTTCAAATCATTTCACACCCCCTCTGTTCCAACTAATGGTATTGGAGGTGCACATTTTTCAATTTCATGTAGATCTAATCCCAGAAAATAAAAAAAGACAAAAGACAGATAAATATGTGGAACTTTATTCTGACACTAAACAATGCTGGAAAGCATTATATGAAACACCTTCATGTAACTACCAAAAATTTACAATCCACAGACACATTTTTTTTGGTTAATTCTTGTATAATTTCATCAAGAGCTATGCAAAAATATCTATTGGTGACAAACAGTAATTTAGAGCTAAACATAATGAAATTGTATCACATTTTGGAACTTGAAACACCTTAAAGTTCCCAAGTGATTTTTTCTTATCAGGGAGTATCAAGCAATAGCCCTGAGAGCAAAAAATGACCAACAAGGTAAAAACACAATTTGGGATACAAATTTAGAGGAGCACTGGGTCACAAAAGAGGGGACCATACCATGAAGAGACAGGTCAAATGCCACATTTTTCCAGTATGAACTCATGTTAGTTCTCTGAATAGGGGAAATCATTTTAAAATTTACCATACCTCTGAGCAAACTGCCATTTCTGAATTCAGATAAAACCCCCTTTCTGGTTTAAAAGGGGGATGACATGGCAAACTGTCAATGTATTTTTCTTATAAATCCAAAGTGGAAAATACAAGACGTGTAAAAGTTGGTGTGACACCATCCCATCTGGAATTTAATGTGGCAGTCATTTGGAAACATAAATACAATACTGATTCAAATAGTCTGTTTCATGCAAACCAAAACATTTTGACAGTTTATTACTTAGTGTAAACCTGTTAAATGCTGTCTGGATGATGCAGATTCATTGTGTACATACACAGGCATATCCCATACTCTGCTGCTCTACAGCTCTGGTATAGGATGGCAATTTGGAATAGAACTGGTATGGAAAAGTGAATCTGTTTCAAACAACAATATTAAAACTCAGGCCAAGCAGATCCCAAACATACCTGCATGTCATACCAAGGTGCAAAACTGTCACAGCATCATGTACACAAATATCAAATCACTTATTCTTACAGCCATGTATGCTCTTTAGCAAAAGCAATATGCATGGTTTCAGACAATACCATCTGTCTGAAATTCAAAACTTGTCTGCTCCACCTCCATGTCCATGCATTACTAAAAAATGGTGTGAAAGCAGACTGTGGACAGCTATGGTTACCCAATCACTTTGGCCTCCAATGATACTGGCACTGCCAGCCAGGGATTGTCTCATTTAGTATCAGCAGCCATGGAGAGTTACAGTACAGTAGTACAGTGCTGAAAGGAAAGCCTGGCTGATTGGCTGACTGGCTGTAAGACTTGCTTGCTTTCTCCCATCCTTGGTAGATGGCGCTACGGAGCGCCTCTGCCTCCCTGTTATGTAAGCTTCCTAGCTCTGCCTTTGCAGCCTCTCCCCGTGATCACAGAATGGCGCCTCCTATTGAGTCAGCAGCGGTGCCCAACATCTACGACATGTCTGCAGTGGTTTTTTTTTTTTTTGGGTGGGGGCAGGGTCTAGCCTGCCCTGCTTAGGGTAGCTGGCACAGCACGCACAGACACACTATACAGCTGTAGAGTGGAGTCGTACGAAACTGAAGTGGTAATGTTTAAATCTTCTCTGCGCTGATCGCACTAAAACACTAAACAATCAACGATGTCCGTATCTGATACAAACTTTTTTGAGTATTCAAAATGGCACAACTACAGACACTACAGAATTTGCAAAGCCTGCTGTCATCTTGAAAAAAATACACGAATACTACACACATGTCACTACACATAAAAATCGAACTATCAGAAGACGGGGGGATTTCACATTAACAGTGAACAATAAAAAAAGTTACCAGGCAGTGTAATATCAACACAAACGGCTTGTTAAAACCACTGGCATTAATGGATGCATTTAACTGGCCTTAATTGTTATCGACATAGCTAGTTAAAAAGTAGGTGTCGCATGTTTTTTCTTTCCATTATTTGTCCGCACAAGTATGAATAGATGATGGTGATACGGGTGTGAGGAGGCTCTTCCACGGGAAGACAGCTCTCTTACTCGGTGTAGGGACCATCAACAGCCAGCCAGCTAACTAGCTAACATACCTGGAAACATGTCGAGGCGCAACAATCGAGAGCACAAAGATATTTAAGCTTTTTGGGGCGACAGAAATAGAAATGCTAGTAATGTGGATGGTGTACAAGCATAAGTGTCAATATGGAATGAGAATATAATAGCTGGCTAGCTACTGTGCCCAGTGGGTAGCTATCTGGCTATTGATACATCGCGACACCTAGTTTACAAACAACAGGAGTCACATTCATCAACGCTGTCAATGTGTAGCTAACTGGTTGGCTCTGATCTATTGGTGAAAAATTGCTGGAAACAGCATTTACGTTGGTTAGCTAGCACCCTGCATAAGGAAGACTAGGAGAGATGGAGCGAGGGAAAAACATTCCATCAATTGTTATTGTAATCACTTGTACCGACCCGGCTCTCTCCTCCCCTGCAACGTTCGTCTTCAATTCCTCTCAGCTAGCAGAAAAATTGCTACAATCGCCTCTCTAAACATACAGACACTGCATCTACTTGGCCATCAATCTGATCTACAATTAACGACGGCATCATCCAAACAAATTAACGCTGGGTGGTCATCAACCAGGGGAGCAAACTGGTTAGCTCACGGGAGAGAAAACGGCTAGTTAGCAAGTCAGCTACGGTTAGCCAGTTAGCATAAATCCTTTGTCAAAAGAAAACGAACATCAGTCTCGGTTTACACTGTTGGTTGGTAGCTAGCTCGCCAGATGGATTGCAGCTACCCATATGGTGTTTGCCCACACAGTTCCAACCAAGAACTTAAAAAGAAACATATTCACATTGTGAGCAACCGTTAGCTATATTTGCAGCTAGCTAACAGGCAACCCTCTCCATTTTCAGCGACCTTACAAAGAGGAAGAGGGACACATCGTTACATTAGCTGGCTAACGTTACCATGCTAGCCTGCTAGCCGTGTTACGGTAGCAATAGCAATTGCTGGGTATCGGTGACGGTCCACTTTACCTGCCTGAAATTCGGTACTCCTTCTACGGCTACTCGTCTACACCAAAACCCGCAATGGAGACAAAGGGTGGCCGCTGCTCTCTCTCTGCCTCCTCTTCCTCACACTGGTCAGCCGGACGAGCCACTTCGCCGTCTGATCTCCAGGCGGACACACCACACCGAAAGAGGGAGCTCGACTCCGTTTACTATCCGACCCGGAGCTGTCCTTCTCTCTCTTCTCTGTTCGGCTGCCGGGGATGAAGTACCGCTGTAACTCATCTACATTGATAATCTCTAACTAAATTAGAAGGTTAATAAGGGGAGTAAATCAGTGTAACGGTATTGAAAACGTTACAGTAAGTAAAATATCGGATGTTTACTAGGACTATTATTATTCATAATAAATCTTTTTTTCCCTCTTCTTCCACAGCCTATATCTTCCAGTCCAGAACCTGCCCCGTCCAAAATGGCGTACGAAAAAGACCGGAAGTGACATATGTATTCAATTAGCATAATAGACCTCATTGTGCCGACAGAGAGAGCAGTTGAGCTGACGAATACTCGCTGACAAGAATCAGAGAGTCCTTAAACTTTGTTTTACCTGTCAAAGAAGCATCTGTATTTAGCTCTGATTTGTCTTTCACATGGTTACGCAAACAACATTAATCAGACTGTTTCTCCAAATGCATGAGGGACAGGGTAAAATTTTAAATACCTTATACTTGCCAACAGGGGGCATCATTACTTCGAGCTGTAAAACTGTGTCTCGGTGACTAATCCAAAATGGAATGATGAACGCATGCGTTGAAAGCCTACATCTGGCGCCTTCCCCTGGCGAATGGTCGGATGTATACAGTGCCTCACAACTTCCACAGCGTCGGACGAATGGATTCGTTCACATGGCGGCGCTGTACATATCATTGTGCATGGCTCACCCGGACTACTTTCTCTGAAGTTGAGGTGTGGGCCAGCGTTAACGACGTATATGAAGAATGATACGTTGATGGCGAATCACTCCCCAATGGTCGAGGGGTCAACTCAAACAGGGTTTCTATTGAGGCCGTTGATGGCTGCAGATTTACTGTGGTCTGTTCACTCCGTCTGAATGCTGTTCTGGATCAAACGTCCTTTTGTTGATTGTATTCCAACCAAACTGAACTGTATTGACATTAGCAGGGGATGGGAAATGGCTGATCTCCAGAAAAATGGGATTCATTAAGTAATTGTCAAAACTGATTTACATAATTTGTACAAAAATAAGGGAGTCACATATTTTCTACCAACTGAAGAGATCACTGCTTTTTTGTAACTCCGGTCCCATCCTTGCTCAGTACTGAATATGTCTAAATGCACTAATGACATGATCCAGGTATACCCTCAGACAGGTGTGTAAATGTAGAATTAATGCACACCAGTATGATCAGTTCAAGACATTTGAATAAACCTTTAATGACATTGGGTGGCTCGCCATTCTCCTTCACTCTAATAGACTACCTGGAGACCCAGAAAGCATTTTCTTCTTGTATCATACACTGAATCGCAATCATATTAGTGAAATGAATGTTCAATAGATGTGAATAACAGAATTTTCCTCAACATGCACTGTTTTCACCTATTTTCTGAGAAGTGTTAATCTTTTATTATGGGGTCCAGGTGGTCAGCAGATTGTTGACCAATTACCTGTACATTAGATATCAAAGACATGACCAAATTTAAACTGGAGTGTATTTCTTTTACCCTTGTCTATGCCAACATAAAGGAGTAGGACAATTACCAAATGGACAGACAGCCAAATATTTATGAGAAACATATTAACAGGGTCATTATAATTTCACTTTTAAAACAGTTAGTGCATAACTCTAAGTTTGTCAGTTATAGCACAACAGACAGTGTTTGTGAATAAATGAAACACAGTGGCTGATTCTATGTTAACCCAATTTTATAAAATGATTTATTATTTTCTCTGGTTTTATAATCACAGGTCAGCTTAGCTGACGCTTAGTGTTACATGGGAAACATGATCATTTCATTTGCTTGGAAGGGTTTCATATATTTCCCCTAAACAGAGGAACTTATGGCCACAATATGCAGCAGAAGGAAAAAGTAAAAAGACTATTTAAAAAAAAGCCAAGACGACGTCTGATGTAAATCCTAGATGAAACACACTTGGCAGGGGTAGAGCCATTTAGTGATTTTTTTTGAACATGTGTTCTTTAAGTACACATGAAAAAGCATATAAACACAAAAATGTCAAGTTATACAATAGGGTGTAAAGATTTACAACCTATCCCAAATGAAATGGCAACCTCTGTCTCAAGTCATTACACTGACAGATCTGACAGAAGAGGAACTGTTTGTGTGATATGGCTTGCCTTTAAATCACTTCTAAAATCAGCCCCAGATTTCACCAGTTGCATACAGCCTCCTCTAAGCTTGTTCTCTGTCCAGTAGTAGTTGCTACACAGTAATTATGAGGAATCATGAGTCTCTCTGTGGGCACAGCTGTCATGCACTGTCAAGAACTCACTGTTCTGAACCCACTGAAAAAAAATGTGTTGTTGAGAGTAGTGTTTAAATGGTTCACACCATTTAGTCACTGACAGCACGTGCACCTGATGTAGCCAATAAGCGGTCAATGGGCCCGCTATTTTATTTCAATGCAGGTGTCCACCAAGTCAAGTGTATTGAAACCTCTTTCCAGAGAGGGATTTTAGTAATACAAAAATACAACATTTTACTTAATTCTGTTATCACTGATTGTTTACAGTCATGCTGTTGTAAAAATTTGAAAATTTGGTCCAAATTTATTTCAGTTCGGATACTTCTGTACCAATCGTCTTAACACCGTGCTTAAAAATATGAAAATAAGAAACAAAACAGGACAAATCTGAGCCTAAAGTTATTATTGATATGTTGCTGGAAACAGCCTCTGTCTACTGCCCCAGTTACTTAAATCTCAGTACACAGAAACAATATGTGCAAATGTAGCAAACACCTTCATGTCTATGGTAAGATGTGGTTTTGTGTTATACATGAGCAATGAGGCAAAGAGGAAGAGGACTGAACAGTCTTTGGCTCACTGAATATGGTCATGAGGAGTTTTAGGACTTAAGTACAGCAATGTGGACGGCACAGGAGAAGACACCTAGACAAGACAGACATGCTAAGCTTGGGCTCTAAAAATGTCTCCTTTTTACATTTAGCCTTTTTCATCAGCTTTCTTTGACCTGGCTGTCCTGTACCACTGAGATTTGTGACTGATATTCTGGCTGAACTAAGCTAACCAAAACAAACATCTGTAAATGAATTTCCACTGAGCTATACAGAACTCAGGTTGTGGCAAAGAGAGTCAGAAGCCCTTTCAGAAAAGACACTATTTCATTTCCTCCCAGTTTGGATTCTCCATACACCCGATCCACAAACGAAATTGGAACCTGTCGGGAGGGAGAAAATCAATTCAGAAGATGCAGCTTTGTGGGTAGATCTTTACCTGAATAACAGGAAACTCACAGATGTATACAAACAATGGAGACTGAGAGCAAATACAGAATTCACAAATATTAAGGAATACAGAACTCTGCGGCACAAGATAAACATGTCATCTGAGGGGCCTTACCTCTCCAATGCTGTAGCCCAACTGCCGGGCTCTGACGATCATCTCCATCTGGAAGACGTAGCCCTTGGACACGCACTGCTCCACCAGCCGCTCCAGCACCTCCTTCTTATAGAGCCTGAGAATAAGCAAATGAAAAAACATATGGCGCTCACTGCTTACACAGCACCTTCCCTAGAATTCCACGGTAATGCAATGACATGCCCAAGGGGTGGCACTTTATCAGGAGAGATAGCACAACAAATTACAACCAATGACCAGAGGGCAACACCCACCCCCCACCTAACAAATTACTTCGCTATAATATACAGAGATGGCTATCCTCCTCCCACAAAGATCAACATAACCTTCAACAGAATCAAGTAATTTCCCCAATACCCATAACATTCCATTTTTAGTCTATTGTTTATTGTGTTTTTTTATATTTCAGTCTGTTTCTTGTCTCCTTGCTGCTAGTCAAATTTCCCATCAGAGACAATACAGAATAAGCAAATGGACACAATGTCCTCATCTGTTGACCAGCACCTCCCTGGTTTAAACAAAGTCAAAATAAAGGTGCAACATTTTAAACAGCTTTAAAATTCACAAGAAACATGTCCTTCTCATTGCAATTTCAGTGACTGTCCAAAATTGTGCATGTATTTGTGTCATTCAACAACACAAACAGCGATTACCCTAGCAATGCTTTGGGGTTGAGTAATATTCCTTAGTCTCAGCTTTGGTTTTTTTCTGCAAATGTCTACCAAAATCTGTTTTCTGTCAAGTGTTGAATTCTCAGTACTAGTCTGCTAACAGTAGTAGCAATACAGAATGCTCAGTTAAGAATACTCCAAATGCAGCTTGGTGCTTCTCCTGTGAAATTTTAGTAGGGTTATTTGACCTAGCTGTGTGTGGGCAATGTAACAGGTAAAACTTAGTGGAGTGTGACTTTTGTTTAATCAATCTAGCTAGCAACTGACAGGGCAGCCCACAACAAGGATATTTATCCACCTGAGTGATTATGATGCCATGTGCTGAACAATGTCTGTAATGTTTTTATCAGACTGTGTGGTGATTTCATGACCTCCTACAGGGTGCATGAGTCAGTTGTTTTACAATTCATCTCACTAGCTCAGCTGCAATTAGAAACTGAGGAGACTTATGGGGGATAAAGGAAATTCAAGGAATTATGTTGGCAACGTTTTGGAAAATGGATTATCTGGCAACAATAAGGAGACCAAACTGCCTGTTACGCACTCCCCACACACCCCTCCTCCCTCACCTGAAGCTGCCTGTCAGATCGGACGCTCCAGGTCTCAGCAGTACCTGAGTGATGAAGTTGGCTCCTCGACTGAGAAAAGAGAGCAGCAATTACAGCACAGCTCCAAAGCAGAGATTCTAACACTTCTACATCACACCACACAGAGGCAGAGAGAACAACAGGAGGGAGGACACTCCTCCAGTTACCTGATGAGTTTTCTGCGCAAGTCCCAGCCATACACTCCCCCATTTCCGCTGTATCTTGTCCCAGAGACCAGATCAAACTCTCCTTCCCTTTGTTTCCTACAACACAAAAACAGAGCCTGTTGGACAAACACCTTATGCATGCCATTCAATCAAAAATGTCAAAGTACTTGAGGAACCTTTTCCAATAATTTATTTTATTTACTTGCTTGGCAATTACGAGTAGCGAATTTTTACATTTCTTCCTTGTCACCTATTTATACATCCTGACATTTACTGAATTAATGAGGTTACGCTGCTTATAGGCACAACCACAGCACCTTTTCACACAAGTGCACTTGTGTCTGCTAGTCCTGCTCTTTTTTAAGTACACTCCACTGCTACTTCTTATTTCTTCATGACTGATCTCCCAGTTTTGTTCATTCACATTTACTAAGCCTCTTTCCAAAAAGGAAAAAAAATTTTACCTGGAACTGTGGTGCTCAACATTTTTATTTTTGATTTTTTTTTTTTACTTTCTGCTATTTTCATACAATTCAGGCATCCTCAGGCTGTTTGTTGTGTATTTCAGGGGTGATTCTGACGGTCAGTCATGAATATAACAATTGGTTGACAGCACTAAACAATTACAATGTGAAACAGGGGTGAGACTGGGTAGCTCAGTGGGTAGTGCAACCATCTCAACTGCAAATGGTTTTTGGGAGATATGGGTTCAAAACCCAGCTCTAACCTTCCTCACTGTGTTCCCACTTCATCTATACCCCTCTCTGCCTTCAAGCTGTCTAAATAAAGAAAAAAAAGGAGGGACACTGACAAAAAAGTGAAACCAAGGCCTAAGAGGATTCAATTTACACACGAAAATTAATTTGCTGTTTTAACTAAGTTGAGCATATTTTTGTACGTAGTAAACTGCAGAAGCAAAGCTCTGACCCACATAAATCAGTTTAAATTTTGTACTCATTTTGATCTTTCAGAACTCAAGCTCCCATATGCGCTAATGGTACTATTGGGAATGAAAAACAGCAGGTTCTCTGTGAATCAAATGGTTTCACATGGATAGAGTGTGAGTATGCACTATGGTGGAAGATATGATATTAGTATTCACTGCAAGGCACTGACATATACAGCTGCAAACAATAAAAGCAAGGAGAAATGGATCCAACCAAAACAAGTTATATTATTTTATACAAGAAAAGAGCTACTGTACATTATTGCATTTTCCTCTACAATGCACATATAATATTTGTTAAAATGCTAATAAGTCTCATGGATTCACACATCCAGCTGCACTATTATTGGCTTGGCTGGAGGTCTGGAAAGGCATAAACAACTGGCTCAGCCAATCAGTTGAAAAATGACAGGTATGGCAGTTAAACTCATCACTTGCATAGGTTACACTTGGTGGGGCACTTTCATGTTTATGGACTGATTAATATAACTGACTCTGTATTTTTCCAATGGCAGGAAATATGTGATTGATGTCACATGTACAGTATGAAAAGTAGCAAATGGTAGTTGCTTTGCATTGCAGTTGCATGACCAAGACATTTGCACTGTAGTGACCTTTATGGCCAGACAGAGAAAGCCAGATTGGGAAACTGGCCAGGACACTGGGATTAAAACCCATGCTCTTTGTGGTAAGTGCCCCACCAACCACAACTGAAAAACAGTATATTGCAGCACAAACATATAACATATTTCCAAGGAGTATTTAGATACTTACTCGATAAATTCTGGAATAAATTTAGGCTGAAAGAAAAAAAGAAATACAAATTCTTTTAGATAAACATGATTTAGGTTAAAAGACAAAAGAGAGCAATATTTTAAGAAAAGATTATCCACTATATGCATTTACTTAGCATTTAACTTTAACTGTAAAGAGAGACAAAACATGTTTTAAACAGTGAGACACTTTTACAGCTCCTGAAAAAGGTGTAATGGTAACACCTCCTTACATGGTGAGAAAGGTCTGCATCCATAATAAAGATGAAGTT
This sequence comes from Albula goreensis, assembly GCA_022829145.1. NCBI lineage: Eukaryota > Metazoa > Chordata > Actinopteri > Albuliformes > Albulidae > Albula > Albula goreensis. The sequence continues at coordinate 27,520,453 of CM040752.1, forward strand.
GCCTGTGGCATGTTTCATGCCATGGATATAGGCTGTTCCTGCAAACAGAATTAAAAAAATCTATCACCTTAAAAGTACTACTAATTAGATCATTTTATGAATGAGTCTACTGTGCACTATAAGTTAAGTCCCTTGCAGAATGAGTAATTTTCTTTTTTTAGTTAAGCATTACATTTTGTTGGCAGATGAATAAAATGAACAATGCCAAGAGAAATCCTTTCCACCGAAGAATTCTCTAATCATAAATGAGTGCTTCCGGTTTTTGTGTATTGTCAACTAAAATAAATCAGACGCTCATAATGTACACAATTACTGATTTATTAGTCTCATTGACTGATACAAATACAGAAGGCTGTACAATCATGACAACAAGAGCAGCGATGCAAAATTGTAAATAGTAATAAAATCAGAGCACAGACATCACAGGGACCACTTACCCAAGCCTAATTTCTTTGCTCTTGGTCGAAGAAGCTTAAAAAATAGACAGAAAAAATTATAAGTCAAGAACTGAACGTGAACATGATGTCATGAAGACACCTTGAAAACTGTGAAAAGCAAGAATGACTTGAGGATCATGCATAATAAGCACCAGAAATTACAACTAATTTCAAACTGTCCAAGAAATTGTACTCAGCTCTTTTGAATGTCTTCCATTTTTATTTGAATTAATTCATAATTGTTCACCAACTTGTGATTTGTTTTATTAGACTTTGTCATCCCTGCCTAAAACAAGAGGGACTACAATGGATATAAAGTAAGTGTATCCTTGACAACAATCATTACATCATATGTATGACCAATTTGTATTCTGAGCAAATTCAGTCACACTATCGGCATACATTACTTACAATTCTGTCTTCGCCGTAGATCTTCTGTAATTGCTCTGCCACCTCCAGTGTCCCATCTGGACTTCCGTCATCAATGACTATTATCTCAAAGTTATAACCGCTGCAACACATACACTCAGGTTATGTTACAGTACAGGATTTGGCTAAAGCACAGCAATCAGCACATTATGTCACATTCAAATTAGTTAAATTCTTGATGATGAGGGAAAACTGTATAAGAGTTACATTTTGGCGGTCTATTTAGAAAACATAGCCATGACTACGCACCAGGAGATAAATTTGACTATGCACAATATGAAAAATGTTATTTTGAAACTTCTTATGGAGTCCGACAATTTATATAAGTTTTGCTCGTAAATAGGTAAGATTACAAGTGACAATACAAATTAGGAAAGAAGTTTGGGGACAAGTGCCCATTGCCAGCCATTGGACAGATAGATACATTTTTAATTTGCCATTTAAGGATTTCACAGAAAAAAACGTTTCAAAATTGAGTGATTACCCTCAGTCACGTTTTGGTTCGCTGCCTCTGATCTACAGCTTGAATAATTAGCAAGCCAACTGTTTTATCAGGCTCTGACAGGTAGCTAACAAGCAATACAGACACCTATCTAGCAGCTGATGGTTCACGTTATCATGCAGCTAACCAGTTTTCCATAGCTCCACTGAATTTCTTTGAATTTCCTGTCTTCATTAACTTGCTATCAAACTGCAGGTTGGATGCAGTAAGCTATCTGGGTAATTCATCTAGCCAGACTGTGCAAAAGGCTGGTTAGTTAGCAAGATAATCCGGTACTAATGACAGCTCATCATTCCTGTGAAGCTAACAGTTTGAGTGAAGAGGAAGTACCTAAACCTAACGACAGACAAGTTGTAAATACGAACCTTTCGCTGAAGTATTTGACCAATAGCCACACAATTAGAGGCAAATTCTCCCTTTCATTGTACGTGGGTAATAACACAGAATACTTGTCATTGTCCCCCCGGGTTTTAGTTGAGCTCTTTCTGCTTGCCATGTTGGAACATACAACCGGATGTGGGCGTTTCAGAAAACAAAATCCGTCTGCTCTACAGCATTTTACTTTGGTTCCGAATGTTGCGCCACCAGATGGCGAAACATTGAGCTTCAGACATACAGTTATGCCCTGAACTACACATAAATTATGCCTTGGAACTATGGATCTTGTTTGCAGTCTGCTAATGGCACGGGAAATCATGTCATGCAAACCTGTTATATAACACCTTGACAAAAACGTTTTTCTTCTTTTGAAATCATTTTTTTTTATTATCCCACTGTTACACATAGGCTACATCCATGTAACTGGAGAAAAACACGTCGAAATTTGTGCGTATTTAAAACGGAACTGGTATGGTAATGACTTTAATTGGTATACAATATAATGATTTACAATTTATGATAATAATAATTTAATAATAAAAAGTCAAATCAACATATTATAATTATAACAATCTAACACGTATTCATAGTCTGGAGAGGAAAAATAAAGACCAGACACAAATATATATAAGAACATACATTTATTTGATCCAATTTTCTTCTTTGCATATCAATGAAAAGAAAAACATAAAACCTTATCTTTCTCCTCCCAATGGATAATCTCACATGAAGTGTTGGCAGTGAAGGAACAGCATCAATTTGCTTCACACACACACACACACACACACACACACACACACACACACACACACACACACACACACACACACACACACACACACACACACACACACACACACACACATGTTGTGGGATGGGGCAACATGACAGAAAATTGTAACATTAGTTGAAGCAAATATTTATGTTTTATTGTTTTTGTCATGTCATTTAATACTCCTTTTTGTTGTGTGTTTCAGCACACAGGCATGTGTGTCAACATACATGGACCTGCAAATCTGCACACACGGACATACAAACTCAGTTATTCATACACTCATGATCACTCACATTCATACATTTCTCTCTCTCACATATAGCAGGCGAAACCTGGCTTGAAATATACTTAAGACAAAAAACTATAGGATAAACAATATGCATATATGATACAGTAGGTATCTGCCTTGGTAAGAGTGCAGTGTGTCCAGTCTGTCAGTTATGTCCAATAAGAGTTTAAGGACCATTCCAGGTGTGCTCACATATGAATAACTACCATCTTTACAATTCATTAAAAAATAAACAAAGGTGTGCACACATGGGTAAAGACAGTAATTTTAAAAAGATAATCACAGTATGACTTGTCTTGAAACAAAAAAATTACCTTCTTAAAATGAAGAAATCTTTGGATTTGAAAAAAATTGGAGGGATATGAAGTTAAAATTAAAACTAGCACTGCTGACAGTCATGCTTTGAATAAAGTATATGTAGAGGTGAGATACATGTTACAATGAATAAATACAAAAACAAAACAAATGTGAGTAACAAATTCAACATTTTCAGTGCGGAAGTTGCAATATTCATCAGTAAAACCACAAGCATCACAAAAATAATCATTTACTGTATCTGGGAGAACTCCCATTATAAAATTTACACATTTGAAAAGGAAAACGTGTTGAGTAAATAGATCTAGGAAAAAAATGGCCACCTTCATGAAAATGTGGTTTCAAGCACAAATAGCAGTTCTGGCTTGATTGTAACTGTTTTCGTGCAGAAAACAATTAGTAGCCATTCCATTTCCAGACAAATTGGCACCAGTTATCCTCGAGTTGGTGCCTTTATGTTGCCCATGAGAGACAGGGAGACCAAAGTCTGGTCGGATCCAATGGTCTGACAACAGCTGTACTTGCTGTAGATGAGCAATGCTGCTGTCATACAACCTTACACAGTCAACAGACTCCTTATGCCATAAGGACAGCTCTCTGGCAGCAAGAGTCAATCAGTGGTGCAGCTCCAGATTTGTATTCTGTCCAAAACAAAGGGCTTTGAATAAACCAAAAAAAAAAAAACTTATGGAGTGATGGTCGAAATTGAACAGGACCTGGAAATCTTGGGATGGAGCGCAGTTTGCTGGTGCTCATGGCTGATATCCAAAATATGGATCCTCTGAAAAATGTTAAAGAAAAATATATTTGTAGCCACATGCATAATAGGTCAATCACAGATCAGGCAGTAAGGGGGGTCATTTTGTGTATTGTTTTGAAAAGCTGCAGTGTAATTGTCATCAAGGCCATATATTATTATCATATTATATTATATTATATTATATTATATTATATTATATTATATTATATTATATGTCCACAGTTTTCCTGCTGCCTGGTTATTGTACTGCAAGGTAGCTGTACCTGCTGGATCACGTCCTCTGTGGCAACCGCTGCTATCACAGGCCCCAGGAGGGCCCATCTCTCCCGGCTGTCCAGTAGCCCCTGCAAGGCCAGAGGAGCCTGGCTTTCCATCGTCCCCTCGAGGCCCTGGTTTCCCCACTCTGGACTCCCCTGGGGGCCCTGCTCCCAACAAACTTCTCCATCAGTATTTATGTGCATAACAATAATCTAAAACTATTTAAGGACCTGTGCTTGTAGCCTGGTGTTAAGAGGGTCCATAGAACTTGTTACCTGCAAATCCTTTGGTTCCAAGTGGCCCCTGTACATTCGACCCTGGGCTGCCCTTCTCACCTGAAAGTCCCCTACGTCCTGAAATAGAGGGTATGAAACATGGACAAAGGGGTTATTGACATGCCCCTCCAGACTGGCTGTCCATTGGAAATCCTGACCATTAGCCAAAATACAATGCGTGCCCTCTTTAAGTTTCAGTTATAAATTTCATCATACATATATTTATTTCAGTGACAATGAATGAGTGACTTTGTAATTCATTTCCCAGAGGTCCCAATCATATGCACGCTAATGTATATTGCGCCTCTGATCACCAATCCATGCCTGCATAGGTCTGTGTCTGCATCATTAATCTGTGTTGCAGAATTTGCGTCCCACTCCTCACCCTGTTCTCCAGGGTAACCAGGCTTTCCTGGTTTCCCCCTGGTACCCTGTCTTCCCTGGGCACCTCTCTGCCCAGGGGGCCCTTTGAGTCCAGGTATCCCAGGCTCTCCTGGGGGGCCCACTGGCTCCTCCAGGGGGACAGGTTTGCGACTCAACTCATTCAGGAAAGAGTCTAACTTCAGGACCTCACCTGACAGAGAAAAAAAAAAAAAAACAAACATAAGAACAAGTAACAGTAGACTAACCATCTGATGAATTGCATAAGAGACATAAAAAGGTTAGAAGGTGAAATATCTATGGAGGTTGCAAAGTCAAATGAATTGCTTTGAAAGCTCAAGTACGAAATCAATAAACTGATGTTTTTCACTTCAAATTTGGTTTTACTTTGCAAAAAAGTATTTTAGGAGGGGTATGTTGGACAGTTTTCTTTATCTGCTTCATGTGATTTGGTGAAATGACATGTAGCTGTGCCAGCCATTTTATGGAAACTCCAGGACCTGCTTCATAACATTCATATTATGTGATGAGAGAAACATTTCAGGACACATATAGTGTTCCATGAGTTCTTCATACACTCACATCATGTGACATGGGAAACATTTCATGATACGTACTGTGCACCAGCTGTTCACAGGCCTGGGTGACAAGTTGGTAGATAGTGGCAAGGGACTGCGGCTCCCCCTGAGAAACACAACCCCAAGAGTCAGAGGTCATCTGAAACATTAGGGGTTTCAGCGCTCTCTCTCACACATACAGGCAATACGTATATGATCTGTTATAGAACCTGTAACTCTGATTCTACACACATTGTGGAAGCATCAAGTACGACAGGAAAATGTAAACATCATAATGCTGTACTTCAGTAATGATTCACATTTATCCCAAATAAAGCTGTGATGTATTACCTACTGTTCTAAATTGCCCTCTCTTTTTCGCTGCATTGCAATATACAAAACATGACTCTTCAAGACTGGCTATGACATCAAGGTTTTGAACGCTGCCACCGAAATTATATTTTAATCCATCATGATAGTATCAGACTGATTTAAGGCTAGTGATGGGAGACTGGTGTTTCACAATCCTGCTACAGCCAGCACTCACCTTCTCTCCCCGCTCACCCTTGTTCCCAGGAAGACCCTGTGAGAAATGACAAAAATGCAGGAGATTGGCAAATGGACATGCATATAAGTACATGACATCATTCATTTTTTGGGTATCAGCAGTTAATCAATGAATCATTCTACCTGATCAACAAATCCCTTCATTGCCATGATTTAAAAACAAAAAACATTTGCTGGATTGCAAAATGTGTTATATAAAATTTTTCAAAATGTGTCCAAATTTCCTCATTGTAAACACACTATTTAAAATTTTTATTACATAAGGATTATTGCTAGTTCTAAATACAGCCATCATTTGTAACTTCAGGTTCTTAGTTTTTCACATTTGCAGTCTCTGGGACCACATTTCCCTCCAATACTTCAACACTTGTGCACTTGTCTCCATGTTGCAATGCTGGATAAGAGTGCCTGCAAAAAAGGCTGCAATGCAATGAATGGTAAACGTTCCTTTTTCTTTTGCTGCCGTACATCCTTGTGATCTTTCCCCATTACACACCGAGATGTAATGTATTGTTGTGGATTCTACCTCCTGCTGAACAGTGAAGGTCGGTTTGTTTATGCACTTACTGTTGGCCCCACTGGTCCCAGGGGCCCCCTCTCCCCCACAGGGCCTGGCACTCCCGGCATCCCCTGGAACCCCTGCACTCACAGGGGGGTGGGGAGAGGGACAGCATGAGGAACAGAGACAAAGAGGTAAAAAGGACAAAATAAAGAGGAGGTTTGGAAACAGACACAAACACAGGCACCTTTTCCTGCTTGGGGTTTTATATGTAACACATGTACAGTAGACTGGATAATGTACCATGTCTTTAAGAACAAGAGCTGCTTTGCCCCAGTAATGCACACAGAGGGCCTCCAGCCTACCTATCCCTTCTTCACAGACAAGCCACTGTATCCTTACCCTGAGTCCAGTTATTCCCGGACTGCCGATGTTTCCCTCCACACCTCTCACCCCCTGTGGGCAATGGAGAAATACAACATGCATCAGAACAGGGTGCCTCCACACAGAGCACTAAGGACTCAAACATAGGCTGACAGTTATTTGAAGTGAAGCTCCCTGAGGTACATCTGAAGGGTATATGAACTGTGTGTCATGCTTTGATTGGAATGATTCCAATCAAAGAATCTTTGTTCAAATGTCATTCTATATCTGTGAAAGATGCTGTTTTAATCATCAAGCATGAGTTAGTTGTTGTTTAGCATGTGTATCTGCTAAAGATGCCATTCAGGAGAAGTGCTTATTTAATACCAGGCAAGTTGTGACATTTGCGATCATGATTTTACTGTGTTTGTATTTCTTCTTTCCAACTAATAATCCAATCCTGGGTATCATGTGAGAAGGATGCATGCCAGTGTTCTCACCTTGGGTCCTGGGTTTCCCTCTCTGCCTTTTGGACCAGGTGGACCTGGCAACCCCTGGAGGTACACAAAAGAGGAAGCAGTGAAACATCAGAGCCATGTGTGGGGAACAGTTAGGGACAGTTATGATCAGTGTTTGTGTGCAAATACCATGCCTATATATGTAATACATGTGCTTGTCTGTGTGTGAGTGTGAGCACGTGTGTTGGGAGTGTAGAGGTGGTGCTGCTGGTAGGTGGAGGGTCAGTTTGTCCGGCTCACCTGGTTCCCTGGCTTTCCCACGTCACCTTTTTCCCCTCTGGCACCTGGAGGGCCCTTCACATTAGAGGAACAGAGCACAAAATGGTGGCTGCATGCATTACACACGAGAGCAGCCAGGGGTGATCATATACATTGTCTGTGCCACAATTTCAAACGCAAAAGCAACAAAAGCATGAAACTGTACATGTCGCACATCAGAAAAATGAGGACTAAAAATAAACACTATACATAGAAGCAGACAAAACAGCCCAGAGGAAAGAAGACACATTCCACTAACCCTCTCCTCTGAATGTGTATAAATATCTCTGTGGTTTATACAACGAAAGAATATATTTTCAGATGACTTAAGACACGATTGCAGTCTGAGCCAGATTAATTGAAATATCTAAAGTAAATTTATGAATTTTCACAAGTGTATGTGGGCGTGACTATGTCTGGAATCATTTGTCAGAAAATATTTTTTTATGGCTGCAAATCAGGAAGGTGGTCTAAAGCCCTATCTGTTTTTGGGTGTACACCTACCATTCGCCCTTGCACTGTCATCCCTCGGGGGCCACTTGCCCCAAGGGGGCCCAACCCACCCTCAGGCCCTGTCAAACCTGCTGGTCCCATTTCCCCCTGGTGAGAAAGAAGGAGAAAGAACAAATACAGGTAATACTGAATGCAACATTTGCAGCACTAAAATCACACAGGAAAAACCTACAGGTAGCTCTACAGCAACGCATGTGTTTAAGAGTATAGAGAAACACTGGGAGTATGTTTTGAGCTCTCACCTTCTGGCCTTGCTCCCCTCTCTCTCCTTTCTCACCCCTGGGACCTGGTTTTCCCTGGGGAACATAGGCACACAATTTCAGCTGCTAGAATGCTCAATAAATCAGCCAGTCATTTCATTTATCAGTTAGTCAGTCAGCTAATTAAAAAAAATCAATGAACTACCCATCTGCTGGGCTATCTATCAATGAATTTTACACACACACACACACTTAAACTGGCCCTGTCTGTGGGTCATGTGAAGTAGTCAAAGCTATAAGCTGTGGGTATAGGTTTACATTCTTTGTCAGTTACATTAATGTTATCTGAGACCATAAAAGTAGAACTGCTCTCGCATCTTCAGTTACATCATCCACAGAACTACTTGATCACTGAGTAATTTGACTCACTGGAGGACCGGTTGGGCCCGGGGCACCAGGAACATCTGAGGTGCAGGTGCAGGCGTAGGCAGGGGCGGGGCAGCTCTCTTCGTCTCTCTGCGGAGGACAAAACCAGAAAGTCCACTCACCAACGTCCACATTTTCACTCTCTCCCTCTCATTGCTATCATTGACCTGAGACCAACATTTCAATTTAATTTAGTCTACTTTATGAGTGAGGGCTGGCACTCAGGTACGCTTTTACCCCTGCAGTGTAAATATACACAGTACACCTCTAGGGAGAGGTCCCACCCAGGTGCTTGTCACAACTGCCCCCAGGACTCACCTCTGCAGGGATGTCACAACAGGTGTCCTCTGTGGCCCAGGTGTTGTTGCACACAATGTCAAATGACTGCAGCTGAAACTGGAGACACATGCATAGCTGTCATTAGTTGTCAAATCCTACATACATTTTATTAAAATCTCATAACTTTTTTGTTGATGATCTAGGATGTTGTTACTGTATGCTTTGAAGGCTTATTCATTTTTTAGATGCGTAGTTTGATTCATATTCATTATTACACAGAATAATTTCTACAAAGGAAGAAAAATACAGCAGCAGAATATAATATAAGATCATAGTCCTGTTTTTATACCAATATAGTGCTTCTACAGCAAGAAAGGACACCTATGGCTGACGTACCGGGGCAGAACCACTGTGTGGCCCACGGGTCTTCACTAGCTTGCCCAGCATCTCGAAGCCATCAGTGGGAAGGTTGCCCAGGGGGCGGGCTGGCCTCTCAGCCACACGCTGGCAGTCCACTGACAGGGAGACACTCACCTGGCTGACAGACAGATGCACCTGGCAGGACAAACGACAAACCACACCCCATCATCATCATCATCATCATCATGAGCATAATCATGGTCATTAATGTATTCAAACCATATCTGGAGAGACTCATAAGTTGCATGATAACTGGCTGATTCTTCATCAGCACCGTCCCTCTGTTTTTCTAATCAGCACTCCGACATCATTTCACACATTTAACAGACCACTGAATTAGCATTATTATTCACACAATAAACTGAGTTTGTCTTCAGGCAGTACATAATGAACACACTGCGTTTTGTCTGAATATTGTACATAATAACTTGATAATTTCTGTTGACATTGTCTACTGATTCAAATATTAATTTAGCAGTTACTTACAAAAACAAACATTGATGTGTCTGTGTTGAATAGCAATATGCTGTCCCTTTATGGAATGAGATACAGAAATAATATCCAATAGGAAAAACACATTTTTATGATCCTCATTGTTTCTCCTGGTCAGCTATTCTTGCTTGGTGTTGAGAAGAATAAAATAACTTGCTCTTTACTTCTGTCTTTACTGTTCTCTCCCTTTGCATTTCTCTGATCTCTCCCTCAAACTCAAAAAGTGAAATTCAGTTTGCTTCATTGGCAACACAAACACAGAAGTGTTGTCAACACAACATACATGAATATAAAAACAACATCCGAGACATACAAAGTATAGTTCACAAAAAATATACTGGCATAATAATGGAATATTAATCCATAAAGAACACAGCAGAAATTACACCCTTACAGTTATCTTCACAACAAATAAATGATGGTATAGGTAAACACACTGGATAGTCAACCACTTTAAAAAATGTAGACTGAAGAATATATTAACACATATTATGTGCAATTTACAAATGTTGAAAAACGTGAACATTTCAATGCCACTTTCTTTCCTTCACTTCCTCCCTCTCCCAACGCCTCTCTTTCGATCCCTCTCCCCCTCCCGCTCTTGCTATCCCTCCCTCTCCCTCCATAGGTCTTTCTCTCTCTCAATCACCTTGTGAAAACTGCCATAGAAGAGCCTCTGTACTTGGGGCTGGTCGAAGGTCAGCTCCTGCACCTCCTCTCTGTAATCCAGACTGAAGTACAGCAGCAGCTTCCGCACAGCTGGGAACAAACAGAGAGCAGCTCTGTGAATGGCAAAGGCTGCGGAGCTCAAACTGCCATTCCTGACACGAATTACTGTGGATGGACAGCAGGGAAGACGGCACCTTTCAGTCAGAATGAAATATCTGAGTGCCAAAAGAGGCACTACTGACCCTCTGGGACTTATGTGAAACCTGAACAAAACAGAGGTGTTGAATTGTTAGCTTCTGTGTTTGGGAAGGAAATAATTCACAAGCATTTTTAGGAAGGGTCTGCAAGAAAGACCCTGCTTTCACAGAAATATCAATGAACAATAAAAAGTTTGCTTATCCTTTTACTGAAAGCTCATGTTTATATTTCGATGACAATGATAAACTGCTCATTCCGACCTTTTATTGACATATATACAGGTAAGTGAGGCTATCAATGCAGTATTTTATCACATATTGGCACAAAAACCTGCTGCCTGTGGTTGTATTTCTTCACATGATTTTTCAAAAGCATACTTACAGGTAACGTGTTCAATCATTTGTCTACCAATCATATATATTTCTGCAATGCAGTAAGTTCAGTTCCGTTACCATGGCAATTCTAAATATAGCATATAATCAAGATTCTAAGTCAAACAGAAAAGAAAGTCACAAAGAATTACCTTATAGCTTGTTTGTTAGTCTAATTGTGCATAATCATAGATCTATGTATTGGGTTACATTAAGAAATCTTCATTTTGTACTTGACTTCACACAATGAGATAATTTAAACTGTTCTTTCATAATGTATGATAAGGACTGTACTAGCTTAATTATTTGCCTTCAAAAAACCTGTAAGAGAAGACCACCAATGAGTTCCCAGTGGTGGAGCAGCTGTCCATCAATTATTCGGTTGTGGATCTCTGACTTGTTCATTTTGAATTTGGGCTGTTTCCTGAACATTAGCTAGTAGTATGGCTAGTGATGAAAAAGCCCAAAGCAGGGGAGCAAGGGCAGCAATATGCGGCCAGGTGCCAAAGGATTGATTGTGACATGGCACATTGCTAATGAAACTGTGACCAATAATATTAATAATAACAATAATAATAGAGGAACCACCCCTCTTTATTTTTCCTTTCAGGAGCACCATAATGTCACCCCCAGTGCTGCCCTGACCAGCCCCTCCTTGCTGTCTCCCACCCCCTCACTCACGGTCCAGCACCACCCCCATTTTTGGCTGGAAGTCGTTGTCTGTGAGCTGCCAGAGAGCGAAGGGTTCCCGCGGTGTGTCCTGCAGAACACGGAACACCGCACTGATGGTATGCTCCTGGGAGATGCCTCTTGGGTGGATGAAACTGACAGACAGACACACAGACAGACAGACAGGCTCATCAGTTCAAAATTAAATATAACACTTACCCTTGCAAAAAAGGTAACTGCCTGTTTACCTTCCATAGGAAAAAAGCTGCAATATTTAGTAGACATTCCCAAACTATGCTAATTTATCCATAACTGTACAAGCACCCAGCAAATAGCTTTTATATCAGGGTTCTTCTCTTGGATGGAAACAAATACAGACATATATACATTTAGGCATGCACCCACATACACACACACACACACACACACACACACACACACACACACACACACACACACACACACACACACACACACACACACACACACACAGAAAACAGTGGTGGGACTCACTGTGTACTTTGGGTGAGCTGCACATCCCGGAACAGCGTGTAGCTGGGGAGCGTGTTGAAGACAAAGGGTTCTGCTGCCACACCCTCCACAGAGGAGTGAGCCTTTTGGGTCAACCCAAATGCTTCCATCATGTCAAACCCTGGATCACACACACACACACACACACACACACAGACACACACACACACACACACACACACACACACACACACACACACACACACACACACACACACACACACACACACACACACACACACACACACACACACACACACACACAGGAACACTATTATTAGCTTAAATTATCAGTGCATTTGCAGCATATTAAGAGTTATCCAGTCTTCCACAGAAAGTATCAATATATTAGTACATTGACAGAAACTGAAGCTGTCTCCCTACCTTTCACAACTCGGTTCCTGATGGTGACCTCAGGACACACTGTAACAGAGGAGAACACATAGGAAGGGTTCCTAAATGACAAATTTCCAATCTCACTACGTGCCCTCTTCAGGTGTGCGATCATGGAACACACAAGCTCAAGTTCATTTGGAAATGATGTTCTCACATGTGACTTGTTCGCAGCTGGAACATAAGTTGGTTTAAATGTGAAGATGATATTGATTTCTTGATCACACCAGTCAATATCATTATGACTCTAAACGAATGGATGGATGCATGCTGCTCTTGCAAAAACTAACATGGCCACATTTTTCTTTCACTGTTTCTTAAAAATACATGAAGTGTATGCCATATAAATCACAGCCCTTAATGGACCTTTCTTTCAGTCCAGATCAGAAACCCCTACAGAGTTTTTTTTTATACCTTCTCATCTCTGCTCTTTCTTGGAAAAAAGAGAATAAAAAGATCACCTTCATTGTGAGACAAGCGCAATCTGGGATGAAGTGGAGTTCTAGCAGGTGCAGAGGCTGCAAGGTAAACAGTGTACATAGCAAAAAAAAATAATTTCAATGTTTCTTGTAATTGTATAATTTAGCAAACATTTATTTCAAATTTTATTTCAAGGTCATTTCCCCCACAATTGAATAAAAATACATGGAAGGATGAGGATATGAGTAATATAAATAACCTATGAGACAAACAAATCAGCAATTACATGGAGAGGATGGAGAACAGCCAGCAGGAAGGCAGCAGCTGCACGTTCAAGGACTGACCTGTTGAGTGGAGGATGGTGACTGGTGCACCCTCTGCTGTATCAAGACGGGAGTGCACACTGATGCGATACACTGTCTCTGGCTGCAGGTCTGAGAAACAATGACTGTTGCTGGAGGCATCGACGACCTCCTGCTTGGTCTGCTTATCTGAATACAGGAACATTGTAGGTACCAATAAAACACACACATACCACACACACACAACCAGCAATGGATAGGTATGAAAATACAAGGCCATCAGTGTAGTTGCGTGAGTAAAAGTCAGGAGTCTATTTGAGGGACCATATGAGTTATAATACAGCACCTCTAATGTTAATCATTGACAAACTAATGAGAGTAACTTAAACTGAAAAATACTGAATCTTCCAAAAAAGACTCAAAGCACATTTCTTAATGATGGACCTACTTTCACATTTTCTGAGAACAAGTCACGCTATAAAGAAACTGGTGAAATTTGGACATTTAGAACAGTACAGTCCTGCTTACACTCTTATATACAGACTTTAAACCAGAGACTGAAATAACTGTAGACAAAGCAAGAATAATTAACTCCACAGAGAGACAGATACATAGGCTTAAAGACCAGATTTGCAATGCAAGCAGGATGAATTTTAAAGACACAGCTGAAACTTAAACAGGATGAGCTGCACAGGGCAGAACTGCGCAGTCAGCACCTTCAGCCATTTGAGAAGAGGAGCTGAAAATGAGGCTGGGCTGAAATACCTTTGATGGACTGGATGACGATGCGATAGCCAGTCACCGCTGAGAGGGTTCTCCAGGAAACACACAGGCTGTTATGATCTGATCGGACCACACTAACGCTGCTCACGCGTAGGCTGGCTGGAGGTGACATTTACACATGGGTCAGTCCTGTGCGGAAATTATGATGCCTAAGAAAGTGTATTCATGCTTGTTTAAGTGACACTGGGAACAAGGTGGGAGATACACAATGGGTGCATGTGTGTATGTGTGTGTGTGTGCATGTGTGTGCGTGTGGCTTGCGAGAGAGTTTGTGTGTGTCGTCGGACAGTGTGTCTGTAAGTGTGAAACAGAGAGGGTGTGAGTCAGATGATGTGTGTATGAGAGAGATTGGGGTGTGCGTGAGAGAGTGTGAGGGAGCGTGACAGAGGGCGTAAGAGAGGGTGTGTGAGTACGAGAGTGTGTGTGACACTGTAAGTGGGTGTGACTCACTGGTTTTTCCCTGGGCAGAGCCGCTGCCCCCTTCCCGGCTCCTGTACTCAGCAGTAACCAGGACGCTGTAGCGTGTGTCAGGGAGCAGGGGCTGCAGCCTCACACGCCGTTCACTGCCTGGCACCAGCACCTACCAAAGAACACCATTACCCAGCATGCAACATTACTGCGAGGCAATTCTTCCTTACTCACCATAATCTGGACTTTCTTACATGTCTTTATAGAGCACAGCATACAAATTAGCATGAAGAGGAAATGACAAAATGAGCTATTTCAAATTCACTAATAGAAACTAAGTTTTCTTACACCTTAAGAGGAAGTGTTGCTCGTGTTACTTAATTTTGTAATTTGAACATTAATGGGCATTGTCCCATGTTATCTAACCATTTAATATGTCTTTAAACAAGGAATGTAATATGGAATTTAAAAAAATAACCAAGGTGATAAGATGCAAGGTGGGAAAATTCATCAATATTAAAATAACAAAAATCAGTTGCTATCGTAATAACACCCATTAAAATGTATTTTAATGGAGCGGAGCAGTGTTTTGGCATGCAGATCGGTGCTCACAGTTTGCTCGTGTGCCTCTCCATTCAGGGCGGTGTAGGAGATGTGGTACTGCAGCACATGGGCGTTGGGTGGCAGCCAGCTCACCAGCAGGCTCACTGCTGTCTCCTCAGAGATGGTCACACTGGTGGGGCCACCCCCCGATGCTGAAAACACATACAGCACAATACAAATGCCCCAATCCACTAAACTGAACTTACTGAAACAGTGAGCTCATATGAGATGTGTGCATCCTCACTGTGAAAAAGAGGTCAAATATGCAAATATTTCTTGGTCTTTACACTTCTGGACTGATAATAATTCAGGAGATATCTTGCGTGAACGTATCTATCATTAGTTCCAGCTTTCCTGAACCTTGAAAGGGAACATTCCTCCATGCATCAAGTCTGATGCCCGAAACTCGCTGTGCTCCCTCATGTATAATGGAGAAATCCCCATATAGGAAATTATCATGCATAATATCCAGAGGAATCCAAGCATAACATATGCCCAAAAGTTAAAACTGGATTTAATAAATATGCCTCAAGAATGGTCTGAATTTCTTAGCATTGCAAAAACATGCTGAGTTGAAATACAGGGGCATTGGCTGTTGACTGTTTTCACCCAGGCCTCTGCCCTGTGTATGTCTGTGTGTGTGACTTACAGGTGCTGTATCGAATGGCTACAGCTTCACTCTGTGCCCCATCTGCATACTGAGCAGACAGAGAGATCTGGTACTCCTTATCATCCTCCACTCCCTCCAGGATGGCTCCCTCACTCTCCCCACTCACTGTGAGCTGCAAGGCAACGCCACCAACACAACATGACACAGCACAGCACAGTACAGCACAGCACAACACAACACAACACAACACACAACATGCCATAACATCATGAAGGCGCACAAACCAGCACAACATGCTCCCTCTAAGACACGACACTGCTCTACACTGAGCATTCCTAATTGAGCAGCTACTGGTTGTATTCTGGATGCAACCAACCAACTTCTTCATCGATATTCATTTTGTTCATTGCGAGTCATTGGGAGGAGCACAGGCTCTGATGTGGAGGTGAGACTGTGTCTTCCCTGTGCTGTGAGGCACAGCTGTGGCACCACCCACCTGGCTGAGCTCGCCCCCGTTGAGAGATATCCACTTGATCAGGTAAGAGGCCACATCATCAGCGGCGGACTCCCAGCGTACCGTGATGTCACTTCCTGAGAAGTTGGTCACCCTTAGGTCAGAGGGTGCAGGCACCCTCACTGTGTGTGAGAGAGAGAGAGAGAGAGAGAGAGAAAGAGAGTATGGGAGAGATATATAAAGAGAGGGAGTGAAACTGAATGTAATTTGTGAGGATGTGTGAGGATGTGTTTAAGTGAATGTGTATCTCTCTGACAGTTTTCATGTGTGCTGAACACCCCTGATGTGTGCAGAGGGTGTGATCGTGTCTTACATGTTGTAATGTTGGCTGTGAGGGGCGCAGAAACCCCCTGCTCATACTTTGAGCGCACAGACACCAGGTACTTGGACAGAGATGACAGGCTCTGCAGCAGTACGGAGTTCACACCTGTTACCTCCACCTGGACAGAGTGACAGAGAGAGAGAGAGAATAAGAGGAATATTGACAGACAGAAATGACAGCAAAGCAGGAGAGAGACAAGGACAGATACACAGAGCTAAAGCTTCACAAATGTTAAAACATCTGCAAAGATCACTGAGATCAACATGCCCTTGCCTGCATCAGGTTTTGAGGCCACAATACCACTGCCGATGAACTGTGTGGAAAAATGCAGAGCATGGCGTCAGCCATGTAACCCCTGAGTCACTTTCATATTAGACTGTTAACAAAATGGCAGTATTTTCTTTCCAGCAGCTGTCAAATTCTGACAGTTTACACCAGCCACAGGCCAAACTTGTAATGCCACTATTACAAATGGAAATACTTGAGCTTTTTAAGGCCTCTGTGAGTTTGAGAATTCAGTATCTTCTCTGTGATTCCCATGGTGATGAAGAAAAGCAAACAATAAACAGCTCCACAGCTGTTTTCAGTCTCATCTGATCAAAAATAAAGATTAAAATAAAGGCTGTTTTGCCATTAAACCTGCATTAGAAAGACTTGCATCTCTCTGTTCCATGCAATAAAATAATGCATCTAGTTCTCAGATATAATGGAGGAAATGACAAATAGTGATGTCCATGATGCAAAATTTTGCCAGTTATGTTCTGAGGTTGGTAATCAAGTTAGGTAGTGTTAGATTGAATTTGTGGCTATTGTAGGATGCAGAAACCTGAGCTGGCAGCAATGTGAAGCTGAACATTAAAGATCTCATTCACAGTGTCTGCCATTACTGGCAGACAGGCACCAGCTGAGGCCACAACATTCTGCTGACGAGTGTGGATGCAGAAGAGAGAGCAAAGGCATGTGCTTTGGATGACAGCTCTCAAAATAGGAGGGATCTTGTAGATTTAAGCACAAGGCCAGTGTTCCATTTTGGGACTTGTCAGGCTGAGATTTCTGTAAACAATAGAATGATAAACCCTGGGAAATGCATGCTCGCTGTTTTGGGTCATTCATTGGCTAAAGCAACAGCCTTTGGATCTACAAGCAAAAAAGGCTTGAAATTTGGAAAAGCTTCTGCTCTCCCCTCCATGTAGCAGGTCTTTCACACCACCCCAGATGGCGGCATGGTGGGAAAAGTACTACCTCAGTTGGTGGCCTCATTTTGTGCCTCAGTGTGAGACCATGACTGGCCATACAGGGACAATTTGTTGGACAAGAGTACAACATGGCAGAATTTTGCTATGGTGTGAAAGGTACTTAAGACTGAAGATGAAAATGTGACAGTTACATAAGTTATTATATTCTAACATACTCAAGTATATTAATTATGAGTCAGCATATAAAGAATGTAACTAAAATAAATTGACTGAAACATTTAACACATGAAGAACATAATGACATAAGTACTACACAGATAATATGAATAATGCTAGTATGCTGATACTAGTTTGAGTACTCAATGTAAGTATGGTTACAGTCACAGATTGCAGGCGCTGTGCCACAGACAGGCTGCGCGTCGCTGACCTGCCTGACGTCACTGCCGTGGTTGGTGCTGTAGGTGACCTGGTGGCCGGGGACATCCACGGAGCCCGGCACCCAGCTGACCCTCACCATGCTGTGGCTGACCAGCGGGAACTGCAGGCTGACCGGGGGAGGCAGGGCATCTGGAGGGAGAGAGAGTTACCACCCCACACACCAGCACAACGGCTGTTATTACAGCATTCAATACTGCTCAAAACATGCACTGATGAGACAGACGCATCAAAGCACCAGGAACATGAATTCCACACAATTACTGAATTGACACTGAACTGAATGTCAATCTGAAAAGCAGACATAAGGAAAGAGAAAGGGGTAGAGAAAAAGAATGTGAGAGGAGGCTGGGGAGGGCAGAGGAAAGGGGGGGTGAATAGGGGTCTGAGAAGAGAGGGGAGAAAGACAGACAGAGGGAGGGAGGCTCTGCATTAACTGGGTACGGACAAATGCTGGACAGGCTGGGACTGCCCCTGCCGCTGATGGGGAAGGGGCCGGCTGTCACTCACAGGTGGTGGCGATGGCGGTGACAGGATCACTGGGGTCCTCGTCATACAGAGCGTACAGGGTCACTGAGTAATCCGTCTCAGGCATCAGACCTCCCAGCTCAACGTCTGTCTGGTCTGCTGGGAACTTCACCTGTGCACACACACACACATACACACACACATATCAAAACAAGCATAAGCACATAAAAATACATGTGCATGTAAACACAGACACACACGAGCGCACGCACACACAAACTCCCATGCCTCACCTCCTTGGCGTCTTCCGGCTCCCCGTGGCTGAGGGCCGAGTAGAGCACCATATACTGTGTGGCCCCTGGTGCGGGCCCCCATCGCACACGCAGGCTCCCTGGGGAGGAGGCTGTCACCTCCAGGGCCTCGGGCATGCCGAGTGGAACTGAATCCCCAGGGAGAAGGAGAGAGAGAAGGAGAGATAAGACTGATATGAACATATATCTCTCATTACTAAATGTCAGGAACAGCAGTACAGTGAGATGGGTACTTCTGGGCTGCTTGAGTCCTGGAGTCCTACCTACTAAGGGGCTTTCCATTCTCTGACAAGGAGCACCAGTTTTACTGTGCCAGAGTGTTTCATTGGCTCAGCTGAGGGAATGATTTCAATCAGGTGCTGAGATGATTGGGTAACATGATAATACATCTTGGGGAGTAGATCTCCAGGAATTAAATTTAGCAGTCTGAAGTTTACAGAATTGGTTGTAAAGCAATGATTCAAGGTGGGGCCCTGCCTTTGTGCTCTTGAGAAAGGGGCTTAATCTGAATTGTAAACTATATAAATGCTTTGAATTAAAATAGTAATAGCAACATGTTTTTGGCAGCTCAGGTTAGTTAACTAAGATAAGCATATATTGCTATAGGTGATGGGATAGTAACGGGAGAAATGAAATTTCTTCTGTAGGAGTAAGATTTCAAAGGACCAAAATTGGGGGAGCAGCCACATGGTGTCCATTGCCTACTGATTTGGACCAATCATTGTACTTTTCTTTTGAAGGCAAAACACTCTGATTGGTTAAAAGAAGTCAGTGGCGGACAACACATAGTAGCCCCACCCACTCTGGGTTGATGAAGCCCTATTGTGACGTCACTCCTGCTCTTCCTCAATGTGAGTGAGTGACTGTGTGACTCACGCGTGGTGATAGTGCCTCTTAGAGCGGAGCCAACGTTGTCCTCGTACACGGGGAAGATAGACAGGTGGTACTGAGTCTGTGAGGACAGGCCTTTCAGCATGACGCTGGAGCCTGTGCCGTTCACCACCACCTGCATGAAAAACACAAACCCAACAGGGCTTTCTCACATGTGCCTGCGAAGTTGTCATAGAACTGGGCTTATACTTCTGAGACAGTACATTCAAAGCCCATGAACTACCATTGCGCACTTGGGCAAGGTACTCAGGAACTTCGCTACATATACAGCTGTATAAATGGACTGTTTAAAAATAAGCAATGTAAGGCACCCTGTATAAGAGCATCTGTTTAATATGCCAATGTAAGCAGACAAAGCACAACTGCTGCACAAGTGTGTAGTCAAGACAAAGGCCCTTATGTTGGTAATGGCAGTGGAGCTACCAAAGACAAGATGTGATTGACCAAGAACTGGACTGACACAATAATGTGTTGAAAACACACCTATTTGGTCACTATTTTGCATGCTGACATTGGTGGAAGGTGCCTCTTTGTGGTGACTATAAATGGCCCTATTGAGCTGGTGAGTCATTGACACCTAAGACATAAAAAGGTCCCTGTTTGTTGCAGAATTCCTGCAAAGTTGATTTAATTTCCTGAAAATGAAGCAAATTATTTAATTTTTCCACCAACCTAAGATGGCTTGACACAGTGTATGGTAGAATTTATGGCCCCACAAAATAATTTGGCAAGTGACAGCAAGGTTTGTTAGAAAGATGAATGAAATTGTTCCAATTTTTCTGTGTTTTTAACCCTAAAAATATGACTCAGGGTGTTTCACTGCCGAGGTTCTAATTGGCTCAGGCGCCAAGTGATGTAGGATGCAACCAAAGATGAGTGCACGAGTGAAATTAAAACATTTGATGACAACACCAAACACTTCATCCCTGATCTATTTCTTTGAGTTGTAAGTCACTCTGGATAAGAGCGTCGGCTAAATGCCTATAATGTAATATAATGGGCCACATAATAGCTAAAGACATTCTTTGTTGGTAAAGCCAGAAAACAGAGGCCGGCAGCTCAGAACCCAGGACAGCCTATAAGGGTCTGTCTCTTACCTCCTGGGGGCTCTGTCCCTCACTGCTGTGGTATACCACCCTGTACTGGACCACTGGTCTGGGTGGCGCTGTCCAGCTCAGCCGCACCTCCCTGGAGCCCAGCTCTGAGTAGCCGAAGTCAGTGGGACTTGGGTAAGACAGGACTGGATCAGGGGTCGGTCTCTCCATTCCTGGCCAACATAACAGCCCCATTCAGAAGCACCATGGAACAGACCACCACATGTGGTGTGCTCACATAAAAACACATGCAAACCATCCCTGTGCCATTTCTGGGCATTTGTTGAGCCAGCTCTCAATGACATTTACTCCTAATGTTCAACAATACACACTAAACCAGCTATTGTCTTTAGCCAATCACATGACGCAATGTGTTATCTCTCAGCTGTGGGTTCTGGAGGTGTTCAAACAAAGGCCATTACTGCCATCTGCTGTCCTGGGCTTTGAAGAATTTCAGAGGGAAATCCCCTGTACATAAAGAACAGTAGCACCCCCACATGAACAAACAGTCTCCCACAAGGAGTGCTTCCATTACAGTATAGCAGCACAGCCAGTGCTGCCACTACTGCAGCCATTTTAAAGCAATGCACAGCTGTGCAGTCATTTTCACATACAGAGAGCTTTTCCTCAGAAATGCCATTTTCACTGGAGATATGGCACAGACAGGAAACCATGACTGTGGGACTCATCACTATTCTAAGAGGTACCTAAGCTAGATGTGCTACTGAGGCTTGCAGTTTGTTTCTTTGTTACTCAATCTTGACCATGTGTTTTGCCTGTTTGTTCTAATTCTGATTTAGTTGCAGATTAAGAGATGTATTACCTCATCAACTTCACAGTTGTTAGAAATTTGTTGAAGTGCCCTCTTTGAGAGAACAAGCATACATTATTGGAAGAAAATCTAACATACAGAAAACCTGACACACAGAGGTCAAATAGCAAACATAGAAAAGAGAAAAAAGTGCCAAGTGCATTCATAGGTGAAGTGTTATTATTATAATTATATGATGAACAGTGCTGTTGCGCATTGAGAATTCGAATGGCAGTGGCATAGGAGCCTGGATGCTCTGGCCTTGCGGGCTCTGTTTTTTATTACTGAACTTAATCTTTGCCTTATTGTGTTTTGACTTAATGTTAAACCCATTATTTGTCTGACTGTGCTTTGAGCGTTTGTTCTGTGGCCACGCTGTGGTTTATTGTCTTGTTGTGCGTTTGTGTTGAACTCACTCTTGGCCTTGCTGCGGTCCTCAATCTTCCCACAGAGGATCCGCACGAGCCGCCCCACGAGTTTGCTCAGCAGGGGGAAGTCGTTCACATTGTACACATTGAGCTCCAGGGGCTCAGAGGCTACCTGCCTCAGCTCCGCCTCGTCCGCGTTTTTCACTCCTGAGATATGGACAAAGCATAAGACAGACTCATCACACACCAATACAAATACAAAACACACACACAGAAATGTTGAGATACATTTGTTCATTTAATGTGTAAAATCTCAGACAACTCAAACACACTGAGAAATATTCATTCATTCATGAACACACACATGCACAGATACACAAAAAACATACACTTAGAGATATTCATTCATTTATAAGTACAACTGATATACTAAACAGATAGACTCTATGACACCTAAAGTACAGGCTTACTATTTGTGCACAAGCATGTCCAGAACTGTACTCCCAGTGACAGGAATGTATTTCAATCAGTCATACAATGAAATGGGATCCACCACCAGGGGGCGTATGCCAAATGAACCCAGTCTCACCCACAGCGATGAGCTCTACTCCAGCATTCTTCAGCTTGTTGGCGGCAGCTATGGCATCATCCTGGGACTTCCCATCGGTGAGCAGAATCAAAAAGCGGGGGGTGTCCGGCCGTGCCCCCACCTCCTCCCTTAGGTTCTGTTCTAAGACGTGCATTAGAGCCTGACCTGGAGTGCATATGAACCCACACACACACACACACACACACACACAATGAAAATCACTTTGGTATTCACTGGTACTGTAAGCTCCTCCCTTAAAAAGTCTCATTCTGTTAAGGTGTTATTCCTATTTGCGGCCCACTGATTTCTGAATCCAGAACGCCTCAGTGCTGACAGCTTATAGCCAGGCATCTTACACCTGAGTGGCTAAGGTGCCTGATGGTTCAAGCCACCATGAGATCAGTACAGCTGTTGGGCCTTTGAACAAGACCCTTAACCCTGCATTGCTCCTGGGGGAACTGGCCCCTGGTTAGTGTAGCCAACTATGAATTCATTTACATAAAAGTGTCAACTACATAACTGAGTAAACTGACTGGTGCCAGCAGCCCCTGTGGGGAATTCATAACACTTGAAGGTTAACTATTCAAATGCTCACCAGACTGTAAAGGCTGTTTGCTCACCTGTGAAGGTGTTCCCTCCTTTGTATCTGAAATTCCTGACAGCCTCCAGCAGCTGGTCACGGGAGGTGAAATTGTTGAGCTGCCACTCAGTGCGAGGATCTCCACTGTACTGGGACAAAGCTACAAGGAGAAGAGTAAGGAAATTCCTCACCAACGTCATGTACTGTACATACACTGCATTTAATTTCTCTTCATAATGCCCTTCTTTCCTGTTCACAGTGTTTACCTTACCCTCAGGTTACAGTGTAAAATGTTATTAAGATCAATCATTATCTTGCAGAAAGTTGGGGATTCAAATTCTAATGTGAAATCAGTAAAATTCTTCAGGAATGGCCACCGATTACACAAGACAAAAAGGTTGCCATGGGAGGACTAAAACTGCCCATAAATAAAACATTGGGTGATTGATAACTCAGCCTCAAGACGTTTCTTTCAAATCTTTTACAAGATGGAGAAAATAAATCAAATAAATGAAACTAGGTCAGCAGTCCGATGTGTCTTACCTATCTGCACCCTGTTGCTTCCAATGTTGAAGGGTGTGACCAGGCCCTCCAGAAAGTCTCGTACCCGTTTGAAGTTGGTGCGGCCAATGCTCCACGACCCGTCCACCAGTAAGACCATGTCCGCAGCAGCGCTCGTGTCACACTCGAATACCTTACGTGTCGACACAGCTGTTTCCAGGGAGAAGAAGAGGGGGAGGGGAAAAAACATAGCTTAAACAAAAATGAACTTAGCAACAACAGTAAACCAACAGAAATATGACCTAAATTCTAACTTGCAGAAATAAACGTGAAAGCTTGGGAATGTGTGTGTGTGTGTGTGTGTGTGTGTGTGTGTGTGTGTGTGTGTGTGTGTGTGTGTGTGTGTGTGTGTGTGTGTGTGTGACTGACAGGCCCTGGCTGATCTAACCTGCAGAGAATGTGGTTCTGGGTCGGGATGTGGGATCTGAGACTGCAGAAAAAAAGTGGGATGTGTTTCTGCCCTCCAGCTGCTGTGGGGGCCCCCACAAACAAACCGCTCATCTTCCCTCTCATTACAGGCATCACAGCGCTGACCATCCCGCCAAACAGACTGCCATTAAGTCAATAATTACAGTTTGCTGGCAGCCATTGTTTCAGACAGCACATGAACATGATGGACAGAAGTGAGGAGGATTCCAAAATATCAATCGAACTGAGTAGATAGTGAATCATTATTCATAACGTACACTACAAAATTACAAGTTATCTCTTTTAAAGTAATGACCAGCATTCTTGATATTTTATTATGAAGTCTTTAAAGTAACTTCCTGTTATCCATTTACTTCCCCTTCCCCCATGTTCTCTCCTGCATTAGTCCTGTACCTTGCCCTTTGTTGTTCCATTGTCTATAGAGTAATAAGGGAGGCTGATGGGTCTGGTACCTGTGACTGGCTGGGTGGGGACAGTTTTCCTTAGTTTGTCCCTGCTGGAGTTTTCATCTTCTGTTTTCCCACGCGTTGTTCTTTCATCCTCTTTATTGCTCGCCTTTGAGCGATCCTTGTTTTTCCTCTTCTTTTTATCCTCCTTGGAACCCTTTTCCCCCAAATCCTTTTCAGGGGACATGGTAGTTTCTGTGGAAAAGGAAGTCACCCAAAAAAACACTTAATAGACAAGGATAAATTGTTAGACTATTTCCCTGGTATTTAGGAGCAGTATGATATTTACAATAGAAGCATACCTCATCATCCATTCACAGTATACAGTATATGTAACATATTGTAAATATGGATAAAATGTCATGACAAATAAATTTCACAGCAATAATCTTTTTTACAATATATCTGCCAATACAACTGCCATATATCGTAAGGTGTTGCAATATAATAATATATTTTATTTCAATATATTTCATTATATTTCATTTCAGTACAGGAGTAAAACCAGATGTCTCATGTGCTTTTCATTCCATACTCTTTCACGTTCTGAACATCCCCCTTGATGTAGTTTCATCGGATGTGCACGTCCATCATCCCCTTCCCTTGAGAGGAGGTGAAATTATGAGGCGGCTTATAAAAACCTGCCCGAGCAGGAAGAGGAAGACCCCGGCCCCCCAGCCCCCGGCCCCCCACACAGTGGTGCCATACACAACACGCCACAGATCAATGAAAACGGAGCAGACAGTCATTAAGAGTGGTGGTGACATGCCTGGCCTGCTGTAGTCTGGCGGGTTTCCAACCACCTGTAGCGTCACAGTAAAACATAATCACAAAGCTTAGCATGCTCCCTGCCAGCAGAGGGGCACTCCCATTCAGCCCTTCAGAGAACGCGTGAAGGAACCACCAGTCACCTGCTCAGGGAGAGTAAGGAGCAGCCGTGTTTTACTGTTTGCTGTCACGGCTGTACCAGGGTAGTAAATTAGATACATCCAGAAAAACATTGTTCCCACACCTTCAAACATCTGGTCTGAGGTACTGAAGAGTGCAAGAAAGTAGTAACCTTTCCCTGAACTCAGTTTTTTGCTGTGCAATGCGAAGAGCAAGACATCCAACTTGTGTCAGAGTAGTTGACTGTTTTACTCTAGTCATTACATAATAATTTAGCAAAGGTTGTGGTGTGTATTTAGATGCAAGGCAGACCTGTGTGTATGACTTTACCAGAGTACGACCTCAGTGATGAGATATCATGCAACAAGATTTGGTGGAGTTATCATATGTTACAAGTATGCTACTCAATTATTTGAATCAACCACTGTGTTTTGTTATGAAAAAGAAAACCTATTGGACTGTTTGTTTCATGTCACTTATTGAAAGCTGCTTGTAGCCCCACCCATTTTAAGTGTCATGAAACCTCATTGTCCCATTGCTCTTGGTTACCTGTGTGCTCCTGGAACAGCACAGTGGGCACAGCCAACAGGGCCTCTGTGGAATCGTCAAGGTCACCCGAACCTGACCCCCCCACCAGTAGCTTCCTCCGCTGCTCTCGGTTACCACTTCGGTTCAGCCACTCCTCCCGTAGACTGTCAACTGTAGGAGAGAGAGAGAGAGAGAGAGAGAGAGAGAGAGAGAGAAGTATCAGAACAACTGTCCCCATTCTTCAGCTCCACACCCTGCATCTCTGTATCAGTTGCCAGGTAAAGTACTGTCGGCTTTGGGATACTGATGAGGCCATGAATATCCATTAAAGTGGGGAATGAAAAAGGAGCCCATTTGATGATGCAGAGGAAACAAAAATGAAGAAGATTGCTGGAGTCAAAGGCTGGTGTCTTTCAAAATTTTGAATTGAATGGATTTAGGATGTAACTGTTTATGGTCATTCTCTTACTGCTGTGTACTTTGAGGCCTTGAGAGACGTTTTAATTCTACAACTGAAATCAGTATTTAGATAAATAAACAATGAAGTTAACTGACAGCAGTCCAGAGGAGAATCCAAACCAGCGTTCATGCGATGGTGCAACTTTACTGCATGTTCTAAGGCAAACACCTTACACAACACAATTCTGTTCTGTTTCTATAGGTAAATACTGACATCATAAAACTGTGAACTATGAGAAAATCATGTTACCACCGCATTTGAGAAAGCATGAGTGAGAGAGTGATGGAGGGAAGGGGCCCTTTTGCCTCTGAGCTCTCATGTAAGTATAATTCTCAAATGACACAAAGTATGCGATTATCTGCAAACCTGCTGCGGGTCCGACCTGCCTGGACAGGCCCCACCCGACACAGTAACCTACTCTCTACACGGTATTTAACACTTTAATGATGTCTGGTGCATAAAATGCTTTATTAACATTTGGCAGACTCTGCAAGACCTGCCATCCTGTGTCATTCAACCGAGTGTCACGGAACGGGAGGTGTTAAGATGCAGAGTTCAAATGTGTGTGAATCCAGCAACTCAGCCACAGGCAGAACCAGTTGATCATGGGCCTGGGTGCAAGATCCTGTAATCACCTGTAAACTGTGGGGGTGGTGGCTGTGGATGTTGGGTGGTGGACACTGGGAATGGGTCATTGTTAATATATGTTAATACAGGAAAATGATGTTTTTTTGAGACTTTATCTGAAGCTCTTTCCCCAGACGCTCTTTCCAGGCATGACTGCACTCTTTTTCTAGTTTTAGTCAGTTTAAATAGTCGCAAATTATTAATTGTTAACCATTTATAAACGCCTGCCTAAAGTGGTGAAAATATGTTTGATTATTTCACTTTTCAAGATGCTTGTTCTACTTGATGTGTGTCTAGTATAATAACCAGCAACTCCGTTATTTTATATCGACAAGAATAGCACCATTAATGTCCATCTTGCACCTGAATGCCTGAATCCTGGTTAGGACAGGTAAGGGAAGGAGGTGCCAGTTTGACTGTTCTTGGTGTTGCTGACTCTGATCTGTAAAATGAGAACTCAAGTTTATGACCTTTTTGTGCATTAGTATGACTGTCTTTATTTGCCTGCTTCCTCCTGGGAAAGGAGACAAGGCCTCTAATTCCAAAGGAATCCTTGTTTTTTTTACAGCATCAATTACAGTCCGTCAAAAGTCAAAAGGCATTGGGGTATTTTTAAAAATCCCAGATGCTGAGGAACAGCTAACACAGCACCTCCAACGGGCTTAAGTCATAATTATGTACAATTACCTCTCTCTGTCACAGTGCTGTTTCTTTATGGGCTGAGATGATCTGGAGATAGCCACGAGGCACCAATAAGTGTACCTCTATACAAAAGCAACACATAACACCCGGTAACCCTGATGAAGGCTATATGTAGAAAAGCATCTTTTTAAAAACAATAAACTATTATTTACTTTAATTTAACTTCAAATATAGCTGGAATTTTAATCCTTATTGCTGTTGTCAGTGATTCCGTTCAGCTCGGTACTTTAGCAAACCCGGCGCTGTTCAGTCACCTAAATCATTTTTCAAGACCCAAAATCATATATTTGAAATGCATTCATTGAATGAAAAAAAAGGCAGCTGAATTGGAAATGCCTGTTGGAGTCGGCCTCTGCTTCCTGTAAATTCCACCCATGCCATATATTCTCAGCATTGGTTTTTAAAATGAGTCGTGCTGAATCTTCACATTGTAGATTGGAAAGTTGCCAGATCTGACAAGGTAGACCTGAGGGCAATACACATAAGGGGACAGTGCAGGGGAGTGCCATGTATACATTCCATTCCACCGAAAATTGGCAAGCTCTGCGCCCCTGCCCCCCTACTGTACATACAGGCATTTACTATGCCTCTACTCCTGTATAATCCCCACCCCCACCACTCTCTTCCTACCTCACACTTTTTTTCAGTCCCCATTTTTCATCAGTTTCTTGGTTCACCCAGCAATTTCAGTCCATCCTCTCTCCCCTTCCTTTCTTTCCCACCTCCTTCCTCTCCTTCTGTTTCTGTCTGTTTTCCACTTCCCCCCCCCCCCGTCCCCTCCTCCATCTCTTACTGGTGAAGCGTCTCTTGGCGATGAGTTTCTCCTGCGTGCCGTTGAGCATCAGGACCTGGAGAGCGTACTCCTGGCGAGAGTCCAGTCCCACCACTGTGGCGCGGCCGCGCGTGGTGGTCAACATCATCTCGGGCTGCGGTTCCTCTGGGGGTTACAGGGGGCACAGAAAGAACGGTCTTCAGCGGTTTCATTCAGAAACTCAGCTGGCCTAAATCAAACATAGAGATTTCACCTCTGCAAAAAAATAATGCCCCCTCCCCCATCTGTGGGCTTTGCTAAAAAGCAAAGTTATGGATTGGGTTATATAATAATGCTTTGCAATCCTGTGCACCTCTCCCTAGAGAGATAGCCATTACATTTCATAATCTTTGTTACTTAATGTCCACCTCCCCATTTCTAGAAGAATGAAGGTTATATATATATAAATATATATTAGTTTTTTCTCATGCCATCAGACTATGAGAGGCATGTCCAGACAAAGCTGAGGAGAAGAGGGTGAGAGAGAGAGTGAGAGAGAGAGAGAGAAAGATGGGGGTAGAGGCACTTGGCCTCATGCCTATCTCTAATAAGTGTATCACTGTGTGTCAGAGCCCCTCACAGTCCTCACCTGCAGACAGAACACTGACACAATGAGGAAAGAATCTCCTGACACTACACTGGTGTTCTCTACAGCAGAGAGGGGCAAACAGGGAGAGACACAGGGAAGGGCGGAATGACAGAGGGCTGAGGAGAGGGATGGGCCATGGAGAGGCACAGATGTGGGATGTCTTAAGAAAAATGTTAAGTATAAACTTGCCTGCTTGACAGCTGAGAGGAACCAAGGTAGTTACATAATTCATATCAACACTACATACCTCACATTCTCCATCACACATCCTGCACATGATTATTTATTAATTTTTCTTTTTGAAAAGCTTTCTATGGGCTTTGACTTTTTTAAAGTGAGGACATAAGTGTAAACTGGTAGAACATACAGGACTGTTGTACACTCGAATTCTGTGAGACACTCTTTTTGAGGAAAGTATTTCACATACACTGTGTCAGTAAAAAAATAGTAAAAATAATATTAACTGTGATAAAATACTTGTAAATGATGAGAAAGAGAAAAAAAATTATACAATGCTAAAAAACTAATCACATGATCTTGCTACACTATACACTGAGCTGCTGGATTCCATATGCAGAATGTAATGTCCATGACTCAATCTATATAGTTTCTCATCAACATCTTACTGAATATAGAAAATATCCATAAACTAGCACCAGAAAATTATTGCAGACATTACATAATTCCCCAAGGAGCAGTTAATTTGAAGGAAGAATTGACACTGTGTAGGTGATTTACTCTCACAAAATGACTGTATCAGTAAATCATGAACATTCTTAGGGAGAATGACCCATGACCCATAAGGACAGGAGTGAGGTATCCCTATGTCAGAGAGAGCTGGTGTGGTACTTCTCTCACTGCGCACTGTGGCCATCTCACCTGATATAGGCCTGACTCGAACCTTGTACCCCTGCACCGGAGTCTCCGCCTCCTTCCATTTCATCTGGAGGCGATCCTCTGACAGCACAGTGAGCTTGAGCTTTCCTGCGCAGGGAGGGCAGAGGGTGAAACACTGTGGCAACGGAGACACAAGTGGAGCGGGAGAATAACAGGTTCCATGTGAGGTGGAGGGAGAGCACCGCCTTGGAGCAAGCACTGTCTTGCACTAGCTGATTTACACAGCAATGCACACTCATAAACAGGGCTGCTGCTGCACGGTGTGCCTACCCTCCTCACACACTCACACATACACATATACAACAAAAACATGAGCACTCACACATGCACATACACACACACACGCGTGCATGCACACGCACACCCACATGTGTCCACACACACTCACTCACACAAGCAAAAGCAAACACAGACACACTCATGGACCCACATTCTGTACATACACCTTGGACAGGAGTCAGACAATCTCACGCTAAGACACAGATACAGACAGATAGAGACACAGTCAACCTGCACAATCTGAGAACCCACTACAGTTGGTTCTGATGCAGTTGTGAGATAATAAGTGAGTAAAGAGAGCAGCAGCTGGCAGAGCAGCATGTTTCTGTGAATGGGCCGATGGAAGATTGTAATGAGCTTACAGAGTAATTCATAGGAAATGAGGGTAGTGGGGAAGGGGGGCAAAAATCTGCCCTGCGATCAAAGAGATCTATAAAATAGATTCAAAGACATTTTTTGCACCAGTGGTAAAGTTTTTGGGCCTCTCCTGTTTTGGAAGAGCGACCCTCTTTCCCTCCTGACCTCCGCACCCCTCTTCCCTTCCCCTCAACTCCTCTCTTGTCGGAACTCATTTGCAAAAGTTCCACTTGCTCTTTCCCAACAATCTCCCCTCTCATGCCCTTATCCCTGTCCCCCACTCTCTGTGCCAGCTGTCCCCCATCTCCTCAACCAGGTCTTTTGTTTAATAGTCTTATGGAGAGGGGGGTGTGGGGACTGGCAGGGGGACAGGAAATTCATTCAGGGAAAGGTTAGTTTGGGGGCGCCGCGTGTGCACGACGTCGGGCCTAGTGGTAGGGGACACCGCAAGGGACAGCATGAATCGCAGTGTTGTGTCTGCACGTGTCGGCAGGCCTTTCGGTGTCCTCCTTTTGTGGTCCATGTTGCCGTGGCAACACTGGAGGGTCCCTGAGTCTCGCGAGTTGGCAGGACATTACAGGAAAAGCAGGGAAGTTTCATATTTACTGAGGTCTTTGTCTGACCATGTGCTCAGCGGTGACAACCACAACAACTGCCATGCCAAAACAACCCTTGAGATGTTTCCCCACTGTGGGCTTGTGGTGAAGCCAGATGCACAGTGACAATGATAGATCAAAGGGGAGAACAAAATTCAGCTCCACACAAAGCACAAAAAAATATTACCTAATGTGAGGATCACTTGACTGTAACCATGCAGAACTTTTATGCTTGAAAATATCACAAAATAACATGCTCAGTCATCACTAATGATGCATTGGCACTCTATGTCAGCGCGATTACCTGCCAAGACCCTGCCCTTCTGCCTTTAATTGTTATTCTAAAATATCTGGAATGTTTCTGGGTATCTCCCGCGCTGTGGGCAAGGCGGCTGTGGCATAAAATGAACCCTGGAACAGTAAAACATCTAACAAGGCCATCTATAGCAAGCTGGTGGTAGCGAAGGCCACAGTATTTGCCTAAAAATATGTATGCAAATGGAGGGAGGTACAGACCATCTTCTGAATTGTGATTTTAATTCCCTGTATAGAGACGGGAAAAATGTTTCACAGTCTACTTTTAATAGTCTTAGTTCTGTCCATCTGAGCTGTGCTGCCTGGTGGGTGCATGAGAGTGCATGGAATGACTTTCTGGGAACATCCCCTTTGCGTGCGGAATGCCACTTTCAATCCCTCACAATTCTGGCTACTACTGAGATCTCATTCGCATAAACCATGAGCAGATGTTTGATACGTTTCATCTGACTGTCGCTTCACCAGCACTGGAACACCATATGCAATTCATATGAACACAGTTTCACATTAGACAGTTGGCTGACAAGGCACAGCAGGAACAGGAACTTATTTTGTGTGAGCTGCCCATAGACACAATATTCACGAACGGATACACTTGTATGA
The DNA here is from genome assembly GCA_022829145.1 of Albula goreensis. Classification (NCBI taxonomy): domain Eukaryota; kingdom Metazoa; phylum Chordata; class Actinopteri; order Albuliformes; family Albulidae; genus Albula; species Albula goreensis. The sequence goes on from CM040752.1 coordinate 27,552,968, forward strand.
AAAATTTAAAATAAATGTAAACAAAAATACATGCATGGAACTTACAAGGCCTGAAAGTGATAAAGGAGAGATAGAGAGAGAAAGAGAGAGAGAGAGAGTAAGAAAATGAGGGAGAGAGAGAGGTGACTGCAGTAAAGAGTAAGCTCTTTTATTCTCTGTACAGCACCCCCGTGTCATTATCTTAAATGCCACTGTGCTGGGCACTTGATCTGCGGGCTCTTTGTTCTGCAGCCCTCTGTTTGCGTCCTTTAAGCAGAGGCGTCTGAACACGCACCATCAGAAGGCAATGATGGGCTCAGCCTGAACACTGACTAAGGCCTGCAGCTCTGAGGCAGTATACACCGAGCCGTAATATCTTTTCCAGCTGTATGTGAACACATTTACTGTATGCTTGCGTATGTATGTATGTATGTATGTATGTATGCATGCATACCTGTACCATAATGTCACTCAAAGGTTTTAATACAGAATTGATCAAATGATCCAGCTAATCTGGGCATGCTTGGACTGACTGGTTTTGTGGAAACATGTGAGTTTACTTCTTCTGTCTAATCAGTTTGACACTTTCAGGAATGCAGGAATGTTAATGCAGGTAACATTCTTGGGATCAAATCCATGTTTTTGTTTATTTTGGATGGATATGGCTTATCAAACAATAATAAGTGTGTAAGAGTAGTTTTTATGACTTTCCATCCTTTTGAAGGCTTAGGACTTCAGGCATTCTCAATATATAAACTACACAGCAGGCTGTGAGACAAAAATCAGATGTGGGAACACACATGCTGGTGCCAAATCCCTTGTGGAAAGGGGAGGGCCACATGGCTACACTCTATTACACACCATCCTGTGTTTCAGTGTGTTGTGAATTTTGTTGTTTTGTCTTCTCATCAGTCAGTGATGCCATTTAGTAGAAGTGTTTCTCCATATTGCCAGCGGCTATCTAAACTGTTTGGCTGTCTCTGTGTTTGTTGGAGTTAATTACTGTGCAAACATGTCTACACCAGAGACCATGCCCAGCTAATTAAGAGAGCTAGTGCTTTATGGTGAGAGGAGAGCAGCCTGTAATGAATAAGGAGAGGAGGCAAGACCAGAGGGCCTGGTTAGCATCAAACTTAAGGTGTGCGTGTGTGTGTGTGTGTGTGTGTGTGTGTGTGTGTGTGTGTGTGTGTGTGTGTGTGTGTGTGTGTGTGTGTGTGTGTGTGTGTGTGTGTGTGTGTGTGTGTGTGTGTGTGTGTGTGTGTGTGTTGTGCATGCATACAATTAGTACATAATGTGTGGTGGACAGGTTGAGTAGGCCAAATAAGGACATGATTTACGCATTCACAGGGTCCCCCAGCTAAGGTATGGACATGCTGCAATATGTGACAGGGAGGAGGATGGTGGACGGAAAACATGCCAAATGTTGCTTTGAGGGGCCTCCCACTTTTTATGATGTTACACTGCATTGTAATGGCTGCATTCCCAATCTGACTCAATCAGTTCTGGCCATACATTCTTCCCCTCAGGATCACTTGCCAAACCAGTCCCTCCCTCTCCTCCTTAGCTGATGTGTGATGTGAGGTGAATGTGCTGGTGCAAAATGGCTGCAGTGCTATCTCTCAGGTGTGTGCAGCACACTGAGATGGCTGAGGTGACTCACCCCTCTCCTTCACTGAAAAGCAATCTGAGATCATGAGAGGACAAGCCCTACACAACAGCAATCCACTCTTATAATACCCCTTTGGGCTTTCTCCTTTTTCCTTTTAATTCCTTCCCTCCATCCCCTTTGTTCTGTACTCTTTTGTAGTGTATATGTCTCAGGCTCATGTATGTATATAAACACAAGTTCAGCTCAAGACAAGTTTCTGTGTAAAAGGCAGCATTACATTCTCCTTTGACTTTGAATAAGTTTTTGTAATCTTGACCTTGGAACATTCAACTGACCACACAAACAAATGCTGCACATGATGGAAATGAAAGTGCAGCCAAAATATTTGGTACTTTGCAAGAGTCAGTGCGTTGCAGTGCAGAGTCATGTTAATGGGGGGAGGATTGACAGACAGACTACCTTGGCAGTGGACCCCAGAGGTCAGCAGTAGGAGGGCACCCAGGCCAGACATCAGCAGCATAGAGAGAGACGGGGGAGAGCAGCAGGGAGGCATTGGGAAAACTGGAACTGTAGACCTGCCAACGCAAGAGGGAAGAGAGCCGAGCTGAACAAAGCATGCCTTTCTTTTTCAGCACATTTGACTGAATTCATGAGATTTACAGCCAGGACCCCCTCCCCCACACACACAAACAGAAACACAAAAATGTATTTAAAGTCTGTGTTTCTGCCCTTGCATGACTTTGAAGGACAGAATTGATTTCTGAATTCATGATGCTGAAAAAATATGACATATTGTGGCAGAAAACATTGATAGCCTTAAATCTATGGCCCTGTAATAAGAGCAACAATAATAATAACCATAATAATAATAAAAAAATAATGTCACTGAGACATGTCAAAACACCGGTAGTGGTGTATATGTGGTAACCTATTTATAGTAACAAGACATGGGATTGATTTGTGATAAGCATTGGTGATTTGCTTATCATTGGTGAACACTCAGGGGACTTCCAGATGGAGCAGATTAGACATCTCTATGAACGTCCCACATAACAGCTTTAGGAATCCCACAAGCCTCTACAATGGCTAGTCATTAGCAAGGTCGTTGCAGTTAATTAGAGGACAAGAGGTTATCTTCTACAACACCTGTTCGAGCACACTGAGATACAAAGAACAGATATGGGTCCTACTTCTGTTCAAACCGTTCTCAGGCTAAATACCCTGACAGCGACTCGGACCATCAACCAAACAGGCTGTTTCTGTCTTACTCTAGCCTATTTAGCGGTGTCAGGGTGACGTCAGAAAGGTACAATTGGAGCAACGCTGTTCAATTTGCTCTGTTTACCATGGACAGTCTCATGACACCCTCCTCCCGCCTCAGGCCGACATTCGGAAAAACTCCTTGGTGCTTGTCAGCACTTGTCCAGCGGTGGAAAGTGCCGTCAGCCCCCAGCCTGGGGAAGGTAGGCCAGAGGATCACTCAATTCCAGTGCGCCATAGGACAGCACGGTTTGCGGTAACTCTCACAGTACCATACCTGCCTGTCAAGGACTATAAACCGGTTTGGTGCCAAAGACACGCCATTATGCAATAAAAAAAAACTCTTCCCTGGGGTATAAAAATTTTGAATCTTAATTTGTGGTTTCAAAATGTGAGCACTACCTACAAGGTCAAAGAAATGTGAAATGCAAAGTGTGTTTACGTAGACCTGAAAACTATACAGAAAGCATGGAAGTGACAAAGAGTACCCTATAGTTTGGACTTAATTAGCAAAAATAAACAAGCTATTGACTTCCATGCAACTACAGATTATGACGATGAGTTCTGTTAGTTATAATTATTATAAAAGTGAGGATTAAGAATAAAAGGACCATGAAACTGGAATCATAATTTATTCCACTGAATGTGGCTCTGGACTACAATGGAATTGTTTGTGATATGAGCAGTGACGCATCTGTCTGCAGTGTTCTGGTATGGATGTGATTGCCAATATTCTTTGTGAAAACACACCCACCTCTTTATCTTTCAGACTTACGTAGTTAATGCTAAAAACATGGAATCAAGCTGTTACTCTTGATATCATGTTTCGATGTCTTAATCATTAAAAGGGCAAGTGTCAAAACTCCTGATCAATCTGCAGGCGCAATTCCGTAGTGACCACTTCTCCAAACATGAACCTCACTGCTAACACAGAGGGTTTATATAAAAGCCAGGTTGAGAGGTCTGTAAATCGCTCCTGAGACAAGCGAACATGCCTGCGACCGCGCTGCACTGGGTTATAGCAGTCACCAGTTGGTTTGTGGTTCTCGATCCTACACTGTGTTGACGTTTGGATGTAAAATAAATGCTAACATGCCAGTCTGAGATCTCCAGTTTAGATTTATCACCTACAATATTCAAGTGACAGACTAAAACAAAATTAGTACCATGGCGAATTGTCAATTAAATTAACTTTTAAAATCCGTACCAAATTTTTTAGGACTTACCTGAGGCCGTGCGTTTAAGTCCAGATAATTTCCCTTACGCGAGGGTGAGAAGTGCGCATTCCAAAAGCTGTTGACAACAATCGCGGAGTTTCTCTCTGCCTCGTCGACAACCCGTCAAGTGCAGTTCAATGCAGTGGGCTGTGATATTTGATCGCTCTTCTCCCTTCCTGTTAGCGAACATGGGCGGGGTACCCTTTGGAAGAGTATACGTAAAATTTTACCATGGCAATTCTCCCTCATTCTTTTCCAGAAGATTGTAGAAACTTGTCAGAGCAACACACGCCCCTATTTTACAAACAGCTTGCAATGAATGAGAAACGAAAAAAAGAAAACTGTCAGAAAGAAAAAAACAGAAAAAAAAACTTTTTCATCTCTCATTTTAAAAATCACAAATTATGAGCAAAAACTGGAAATACAACTACCAAAGAATGAACAGCTGTATAGTTTAATGTGGGCACGTGTTGACTGTAGTGGCCAATAAAGATAAGTAAATGTAGTTGCATATTATACACTTTCGAGTGGGATTCAATGAACGAACACAGTGTATTTAATACCATATTCAATTCAGTCAAAATAGCCTTTACATCACATTATATATTTATCTCAGTACTTAATATTTTATTGGAGAAAACATATCTTAGGAATGTGATCTTTAAATTATAAAAACGAATAGCATATGACTGAAATGAGTCTTAATTGTATTTAATATGCATTTGAACTGACTAAGTTCGTTTGATTAATTCGTTTGATTGATTGTTTGACCTATATGTTGTATTTCTGAAGATGTGGAATGTAATGACGTAAGCCTTGTAACACACCTGGTTAATGGCACCTACTGGGCAAATTAATAATGCCATACAAAAAAAAAAAAAAAAAAAAAAAAATGCTGACTCGCAGAACGGATTTTAGCACAGCGGGCTAAGACGATTTCAGCGATTGGGGAAAAAGGGTCAGACACATAACTGAGTTTACCATATAAACACCTCCTATTTGCATTTCCCCTTTGCTCTGTTAGTGGGATTAGTAGGACTGTACAATCAGAACACATTGTAGTAACTGACGGAGAACTACAATCTGAATCTGAAGGTTGTGACTTCAAATCAGGTCAAACCCAATGTGATATGGTAATAGTTGCACTGTCTATTTCAGTCGCAATGTGGGTTGGCCATTGTTTTTGGTCCAGAGGCACAGAATCACCCTGTTGAATGCCAGCTGGAACATTGAGAAATACCCATGTTTTGTACAGATACGTACAAATATGTAGCCTTCGCTTCTTAATTATACTAATCAGCATTTATTTTCAGCAGTATAAGAGAGATACAGTTCTTCACAAATTTATATTCGGGTTGTCTTTTTTGCTTAGTGTATCATCCCAGATAGGATGATCCTTCGATCAAGTTCGTTAACACCTGAATTGGCTTAAAATTAACTCTACAGATGATGTTACCCATGTTCCACCTCTATGAAAATGTATTATATCCATTAAACTGAACCTTCACTCACTATGATGATTGACAGTAGTAACAGTAAGTAAAAAGTAAGTGACATCTCTTAGCACTCGGTACTCAGAGGGATTTTAATCTGCAGAGTCAACCCCGGAACACCTGATTCAGCTAATGTAGGTCGTGATTGAAAGCCAGGGCTGTGCTAGAATGCTTTGTAAAGTTTTCTTTGATCTCCTCTGAAAAGGCACAAGGCAGTAACGAAGGCAACAAAAATGCTTCATTTTTGCTTTTCATGCAAAAATGAAAAACAAAAAACTTACAGCACATACTAATATGCGGCAATACTGAGATCCACTAGGTGGCAGTGCTAGCTCATGAGTAATTTTTTAGATTACATTTTTTCTGGTGAGTGATGAAGCAGAGATGTACTGGATATTTACTTTCTTCAACAATTATTCTAAAAACATATTCCTGAAGTATCACCTTGGTAAAGAAACAACAATACTGTATTTATTCCCATACTCCCAACATATGGCAGTGGGGTAGGAGTGGTGTGTATCAACCTTATGAATACACCTCTCACTCTAAAAAAATAAATACATCTTCAAATTTCTAATTTGAACACCAATCATAAGAACACCACCCTTCTCCAGGTTACATATGAACACCAGTCGTAAGAACACCACCCTTCTCCAGGTTACATATGAACACCAGTCGTAAGAACACCACCCTTCTCCAGGTTACATATGACAGATACACAGGTGATGTCAATGGGCAGTTCAAGGAAAATGTGATGCATACTTCTATGATACATCAGAACATATAGCGGGCAAACAAATTATTCAACTCCATGAACAATTGTCACAATTTGTTTCCTCAGAGCTTGAAATAATGACATTGAAAAAAAACAGAATTAATAGATGTGGTACATGTGTTTGGAAAAGGGATGGGGAAATATCCTTGAGTCAGAAATACCCCTTCCACTCCACAGAGGATTGTCATAGAAAATTATTCATATTGTTTTGATGTTGTGGTGTAGGTCATACAGATTATAAATATGAAATCCTATTTGGAAGTTTAATAATTTTAAACTACACTGAAACAAAATATAAGAACTGCTCATGTGAAAATATCCAGATATGCTGTAGGGGTGATATCAGATTTAATTTCTGTACACTGTATGCAATTATTCAGTTTCATTTCTGCTTATATGGTCTGCTTATATGGATTTCCCATACAAATCTAAAACACAATAGCATAACTTTTCTACATTTGTTTTATCATCCAAATCATCTGCAATAATTCTTGTTTAAATGCTAAAGCTAAAGATTTTGAGGTAGCTCTTAAAACTTTAATGCACACCCATTTTTGCAGGATGCACAATGTAAATAATCAGCTGAATGTTCCCCTCAAATCACAACTGCTTGTTAGTTTCTTACTGCCTGAAAGTTAACTTAATTGCATTCAACCATTTAAGCCCTATCAATTTGTATATGCTGACAAGAAGCCACCTGTAGTTCCAGACCAGTAATCTCTCTGGAATGGACAGGAGCACAGCCTCTCACCTTTTACCCATTCAATTTTTCACCTCCAGTAAGGCGCTAGCAAGGTTTGCTATAGGATCTAGAGGAAAACTGCTGTTTGGTTTGCTCAAAGTCCATTAGTGTTCAGCCAGCTGACAGTTGGTTTGCTTAAGGGGCAGGGGTCCAAATGGCCTGAAGCAACTCAACAACATGCTAGCACTCTTCCAGGGTCTCAGGTGCAGTACTGTATAGAATATAGCCTTCAAAAGGCTGATTTTTTTATTGCTTTGTTAAATAGCCTAATAACCAACACTAAAAAAAAAAGAGACACTTTACTCAGTTTGCCAATGAAAGAACAGGAAATATGTGCATGTTTATATGGCCCTTACTGTGAAACACAATTAGATCCCACAGTGCACACAGCCTCCAATGACACACCGCTCAGCTTTCAGGATGAAAGAAGTCTCTCAGGCCAGGTTTATCCTCTAAGCAAACAAAATTACATCCACCACGACCCTCGGCAAGCTCTGAGCTGAGAATTTGCCTAATGGAAAAATCTAATTCTCCTTGAATATGACATGAAATCTTATTAGTAAGATTACAAACCAAGGGAAAGGATCAGGTTAAGAGATGTACTGCTTCATAGAAATGCACATTAATTCAGTCAGTTGAGTGTACATAGCCTGCATGCCGCACAGACACACACGTGTCTGTGTGTGTATGTGCATGTGTGTGTGTCTGTGCGGCATTCAGGCGATTTACAGTCCACTGACTGAATTCAATCTCTCTCTCTCTCACACACACACACGCACACAAGAAATTACCATTTGGAAGCTCATTTAATGAAAACAAAATTAATTACTTGCATAACCTTCAGTATCACATTTCCATTGGTCCTATGTACACATCATAATCAACAAAAAAAAAAAAAAAAAACAAAAAACAAAAGTACAGCCACTTCAGACTATGCTGTTTCAGTACGAGAAAAACAGCCAAATCCTGGTACTCTGAAATAGCATGGAGTGACACAACACTATATGTTAAATTCTTCCTAATTGCAGAATATGCCCCATCCTATTTTGCTTATTCTCTCTGTCCTCCAGTGAGGCCCCATGGGGCTTTGCATGGTGCCACTGACACAGTGAACAACCCCGATACGCATAAAAGGCTCCACCATTGTTAGAGAGTTGGCTGTTAGCGGTAATATTTAGTAGTGCTTTTGAGATTTTCTTGTTGCTGCAAGAATTGGAAGAACCATTTAGGTGATGGATGGCCAAAGAAACACTGAAAACAGGACAGGAATTTCTCCTCCCACTTTGTCTTCCTCTTTCAATTGGTAATTCTGTTCTGCTGAGGATCTCTGCAGTGCTTTCCCATCAGTGCAGGATCTCCTGCTCCTCATCTTCATCACAAGTCTCCTCTACCTCCCTGTCCTCCTCTCCATGTCTGAGCAGGGGTAGCTCCAGGTCTTGCCCATCTTTACTGGGCAGCTGCCTCAGGGTTTGGTTCTTTCCTAGAACACACACTTGCACATAAACATTCCACTGAGACAGGGGCCTAAACAGATGCACACGTTCTTTTTCAGAGCATAGCCAATTCAATTAAAAGGGACTAAAATAACAATATTTGTTAATTTGACTATTTTCTGTTTTACTGAAGACAAACATTGTTTATGTGTTCATTGTATTGCATATGCCTAGACTATATTAGTTTTGATGTTTCTTTTTTGTTTTCAGTGTCCCAAAAAGTTATATAAATTTACAGAGATGGGCCAACAGACTTTACACTTTACAAAAGACTGAACAGAATAATTACTGTAAAACCGGTTGTGGGTATTGATGGTTCTGACAGACAGATGGACAAACCAACCTTTGGAGTAATAGGCCTTCAGCCCGACGTGCAGCGAGATCCCAGAGAGACAAACGGCAAACCCCAGCCAGTTCACCATGGTCATCTTATCCCCCATTAATCTAGCTGCTAGCAGTAGTGTGCACACCTCCTGTAGATATGGAATAGAAGACAAAGGCACAATGAGAATGACAAAGAAAAAGAGAAAGGCAAGAATAAACACAGACTGAGATGAAAATAAAAGGACAGTCTTCTGATACAGGTTTGTTGGGATTTGGGGGGTGAGAAGAGTGAGGAGTGAATGGATAAACAACATTGGTCGAATGGAAACGGGCTAATAAGAGAGAGGAGAAATTAAGACTGCTTGGCAACTACACTTCAGGACATGGGACAGGTGGTTTGGGAACAGAGATCAGACAGGATATGCAGCTTTACTTTGAAAATGCCAGAGATGGACAGCGTGAGGCTGGAGGTGCGGGAGACCAGCAGGAACTCGGAGAAGCCCAGGCCAAAGGCCAGGGCCCCGCCCGCAGACAGCGTGAGCAGGGAGTAGAGCAGCGGGGGTACCTCGCCCACACGGAACAACTTCTCTGAGGAGCATAGGCTGAGACCTGAAACAAGGCAAGGCAATTTGCAATTCAATCCATTACCTTTGGCAGTCATTTTGTTGCAATCACTTTATTTTTCTGGATCAGTTTATTCATGTGGTAATTCACATTTAGTAAAAAGGCTCCATATAATCAAGTTTAGCAGGGACAATATCTCTAGACAAATCACAAAGTCTGGGTCAATTCACTACGTAAATAAAGAGGCCTTAATGGTCCCTTTAGTGTAACATTTACAACACTTTAACAACCAAAATGTATTGTTTTTCCAAAGATTTATTTGCTTAGATCAATTACATTTTAAAGTTTTATTTAAAAAGGTAATTGAACTGTCAGATAATGTTAGTGGCACTTCCCAAAGAAAGCATACCCTTATCTTACCTTCATTAAAGACAAAGAGTGGGAACAGACCCATAAACATGAGAGGCTGCAGGTGAAACATGGTGTCCACTGGATTCTGTAGACCTGTTACAATACAAAACAGGCAGGTTAACAAGACTGCTGTCTGAAAAGCATACAAAGACACCAAGGCAAAACATCCGACAGTGTTGTTGAGAAAAGCTACACAGAAATCCAGAACAACTTAACAGCCATTTTTTTCTGTCAGCGTGGCTACATACAAGATATGTATTCAGAGATGCAATGTTTTTTTTTTCTGCGCAGTACACCTGGCTTCAGTGAATTGTGTGCAGGTCACAAGCTTTGTTAAAGCTACTGAGAGCAGTGGCAGAGATCGATTGGACCTGACTCGAGAGGGCATCAGATGCTTCAGGACCTAACACTGCAAATCACCAGCCCCTGACACACTCTGAGCTGTGTAACTGATCCATATGCAGATAAGGGAGCGTTTAGCAGTGATTAAGGGCTGCAGGAGGGTGGAACACAAACCAGAGGTATCTTTGGCACTCAAGGATTGTCCTTGAGGCCTGTTGGATTTCAGGACATTGGAAACTAGCTGGGAGAATTAAGGAAAGTTGCTTTCTACGTCCTATGCAGCCATAACCATTGTGAGCATTTGTGTCTGATGGCGCATCGCTGGTAATGCTCCATAGCAGGAGTGGCAATCTTAATGCCTGGGAGTGCCAGGGATTTTATGTTTTCTTTGCAATCAGTTTACACCTTAAAAACAAGGTGGGTTGACTCTTCGGGCAGCCAGTGAGTTAAATTAGTTATTCAAAAGCTAAGAGACCAAAGGTTAGCAGATTCTGCCACTCTCCATGGTCAGGGGGTCTAATGCCCCATGATGCCTTGCTGCAGCGATAAGACATTGCTTCTGCCACTTACCCAGCTCAGCCTTCTGCATCAAGACCTGCGTGAGCGTCCAGCGGATCCCGCCGATGAAGGATGCCAGCAGCACCATGATGAAGCCCTCTAGATTGAACTCTGTGGACTCATAGGTGAACATGAAGAGCCCACCAGCGATCAGGAGCACCACCACAATCAAGAATGGGTTCTGGAGGAAGAGCTAGAGTGAGAGCTGCAGACATTCACAAGTAACATTCACATCAGAAAAAGCAAGGATGCAATTCCTAGTTTTGAGTCACACAAAGTTTTGAGAGACATTCATTCTCCAACTCATGTTCTTTAAAAATAATCTGCCAGTTTTTTCATGATCAGGCGGGGCAGTTGAGAAGTAATGACGATTAACCTTATTACATGAACACAGAAGACTGCCATTTCAATTTTGGCCTGTTTGAAGAAAATGACTCCAGAGAGGTATAAAAAGGTACAGCACTTGTCATAATGGCTGTCATTATTCTTTGTGAAAAAAATAATGCTAGATAATCAATCACCATTTCCTTCACATACTCACAAGGACTATGCTTAGACTACCTCTTCACATTTCAGGTACTTTGGACTTTATCCCTCTCTATAGTTATCTTTGCACTTTTTTGTACCAGTCATATGCACTTTGCCTTGTAAATCGCTCTGGATAAGTGCATCTAACAAATGCCTTTAATGTGATGTAATGTAAAGGTAATTTTTACTGGCTCTGAAGGGTTATGTTGCTCCCAGCTATTTCATCCCATAGTCACACTTTTGAATGGAGAACTGAGCATTACAGTAAGTTGACTGCAGGGTGATCATCCTGTTCCAAGGAGCATACTTGCACAGAAATAAAAATAATCACTATAATGAAATAATATTTTTAGTCTATTTATTTTTAATATTAAATATAATCAAAATACTGGGAGGTCATCCAAGCCTCAGCACAGTTTGCACACTGTCTAATAACCAAATACTTAGATTAGTCTGTATGCAAACACATTCAAACATGTGAGTGGTACAAAGATTGTAGAGAGCCAACATCTTCTGTGGAACAAAAGTAAGTTCTCTACACTGGTTGAACCACAGATATTCTGTATGTAACAGATATTAAACTCCACACATCCAACACTGAAAATTGTTTTTGCTATAGTCAAATCTCAAATGTGTTGATTTGTTGGGTCATTACAAATCTTCATTAAGGGGCATGGTTTAAGACAGAAAAGTCACAGCTTCCATCATCTGCACCAGAGCCTCTGTTCACCAGACAGACACCACATCATGGGAACACAAAGAGGATAGAAATTATGGAATAGAGCTGGAGTTGAGTATCTGGTCATATGGAATATCTCTGTTTAGGATATGTGCTCTGGCAGCCATAGTAGTTGTCATGAAGTCATTTCCTTACAGGCTCCTCCAATTTGAAGACCAGGGAGAAGAACAGGATGAAGAGCACAGCAGTGGATTTGGTCATTGTGTATCTGAAAAGAAATGGCCAGAAAACATCTCACAACATTTCACTTGTCCACCTTCTTTATTCCTGTAATCTGGCAAATGTGGTATTATGCAACAAAACATTAGAGAACTGAAGCTGACAGCACAAATTCAACCTGCACAAAGCCCTCACCTTGTTAAAAATAATTGATCTGTATATACACCGTTTGAGCAAAGAGCAATCTTGCATGTAAGTGCAAACACAGATAACTGAGACAGTACTGGTCTTACAGGCTGATGGTGATGAAGAGGAAGCTCCAATTGGAGAGGCCTATGTCCAAAGCTGTTGCCAGAGCTAATAGAGAAAAAGAGAGGGGACAGAATAAACAGTTACGACAACCATAATAAAAGAGAGCTCCATCCATGCGGAGTGTCAATGAAATTTCACAGCTCTGATTCAAAATCATACAAAAATAAGAAAACAGGTTGCTAATCAGGGCTCCTAGAAAGGTTGCATACATGTTGTATAGCAACATAACTGGTTGTAAATGAGTCCACTTCAGTCTGGACTTCAGTCTGGAGATCTGAGCTGCGACCCTCCCATGTGATAAGGCCTTACTATCTCTTCGCCCTTCCCCTCCTACTGTGTTGGTTTTGTTCTCTCCATATATGAAGGATCCATCCCCTTGACTCTACCTCTTACCCCCTAAACTCCCTTTGTTTCAGTTATGTTTTTCTTAATTAATTTATTTTGTTATTATATTAAAGCAATTAATTCTGGGCCTGTGGATTGACTTGACAAACAATTTAAAGATATAAAAAAACCCAGACTGGAAAAAGTCAATGGTCCAGTAGTTTCTGTTGGGAAGCCCTGCTTGACCTGCACACAGACAGACCTGTCGGGGCCACCTTGATCATGTAGGTCTTCCAGCTTAGCAGGACCCTGGGTTTGCCAGTCCAGCACTGCATGGCCGAGCGCGTCAGGGCAGACAGACAGAATATGATGGTCAGGTGCACCAGGGTCATAAAGAGGGGGAAGTGGAAGCCCTGTGGGGCGAGAGGAGGGCCAGTAATCAAACACAAAGAAGTCAGAGGCCATGACCTCATTCCATTGGACACAGATGTGAATCCTGTCTTTCTCTATCGCCTGCTTTATTGTTATGATCAATGCTATACCTCAATATTAATTTAATAACTGGTGATGGTTTGTCAGAGCTAATGAGTGTTTTTTTATGCTGACACATTAGAAATTGGTGAAATGCATTTAATCAATAGGTTAGCAATACTCTACTGTTCACATAAGGACATAAATGTCAGGTGAGACAGTGCTGTTGCAATCCTAAGTAAAGCACACCCTTTCAACTGCCCAGTTTATTTAACTGCTCTAGTTTATCACAATATGTCTTTCATGACTATAATTACTAGCCATATATGTACTAAACAAATGTAACTAGTGGAGGTTAAAAGCTAGGAATGTACACTTTCTGCAAACATACTGTATTATTGTCATGAGTGAGTGCCACAAAATGGAATTATGGTACTGCCGACAATGTGAGCAGTCAAGCCTCACCTTCATAAGCCATTTGTTGTAGAAGGTGATGCCAATGGAGAAGACGTAGTAGAAGAGTACAAGGCCAACAGTGCGTACCGCCCGGCAAATGAGCTGCGCCAGGCCTGCCATGCCACCACTGCACCCTCACCCTCTCCCCTACCCTGGCAGGCAGGGGACCAGGCTACCAAAGAACCAACATGGCCAGGGGAAACAGACCTACTCAGGAGCAGAAAGCTTACTCCACACTGAGTGTGGGAAGACAAAGAATGCACAGAGGAAAAGGGGACGGACAGGACAAGACAACATATAGTAAATATAGTCAAAACTGCACATCTTAGACATGGAAACTTCCATCAACCTCACAGAACAGCTGCCTTGAGGAATTAAGGGAATTTGCTTCACCAGATCTGAAAGGCGATGAGCATGACTGACAAAGCCACAGCTGCAATGTTTCCTACTTTATCAATGACTAAGTAGCTGGCTTACTAAACTCCCATTAGCAAGCTACTGTGCTCAGGTGCTCTATTGAAACTAGCCACAGACAGAGAATGAAACAATAGAAACACCAAGATAAGGCAACTTAATATGGTGTTGGGCCATTGTGTGTGGCCTGAACGGCCAAACCGTGGCCAGTGTCTGGAGTTCTGTATAACGAATAAGACATCACTGTTCCGGGAGACAGGCTATCTGCTCATGTGGTTTAATTGATCTAACTGGAAACAGCAGTCTGAGGAATTGTTCCAGAACATCCCATGAATTAACCAATGGTTTAAGATCTGGTGCCTGGAAAGGCCAAGATGGATAACGTCAGCTCAAACCATAGGGCGACTACTTCTGCTGTCTTGACAGGACACTTTCATTTCGAAAGAAAACCGTCTGAGGAGAAAAAATAATATTTTAACTTCTGTGAAGATGATCATTCTGTACCACCAGACAGACTAATAACATCAAACTGCCCTATATACCGACAGATATGAGTGCGCCTGGATAAGCGCCTCCCGACATCATAGAACCACCAGAACGCTTCACAGTAGAAATATATATGTTTCCCTGTTTTATTCAGTGTCCGTTTCTATAACAGCTCCCACATTACTAATAACGAGCATCCAGCTTCAACTGAATAGTGTCAAACATAGCTTATGTTGTTGGTAGTAACGTATAACTGAACAGCCTACCTGTTATAAGGCAAACATTTGCTAGCTGTGTATTTATCAACACCATCAATTACATGATCCCAAAAGACATTCAAAAAAGTATTCTCAATGTTTGCTGTACTTGCCCTCCACGAACAAAAACTCTGTCAGCGATCAAACACCGTTACTCGTTAGGTACTAAACATTTCTTCTAACGACTGAAGGAACCAGTTAGCTAAGCTCGACAGCTGTCAAGTTCGCTGACTTGCTAGCTAGCTAGCTGCTTCATCAACTTCTTGGACAATGGCTAAGTTGCCGACTAAAAACATGAAATGATTCAGGACATATTAAGCTAATTAACTACATTGCAGCTAATACAACAATTTGTGTTTTAACCACTTGTAGCTACACAGCTGGCAAAATTTTAAATAATGTGGGACCCAAAGCAAAGACATTGCTTACGTTTTCCTCATCTAGCTGCAGCTCTCCAGGCGTACATCGAGTTACGTAGTAGCTATAGTCAGAAGAAATAAGTTGGTAAATGTTAACCTATCACTAGATGACAACAGCTGGCTTGGAGGTTAACTCGCATAAGGTAGTTGTTCTTACCGCACCGCCCAGTTTAGACTTGACACACAGCTCTGACGTGTTACTTCACCAACCCTGCAAAAAAGGAAAAAAGTCCGGAAGAAAATTGACTAACGTTATAAACTGAATACAATACGGCAACACCTCCAATGGCGCCGCCATAACAGAATACGGAAAGCGTGGCTCTGTGATCACATGATTAGTGAAGACGTATGACGTGAAACTTCAGTCATCATAGGATAACCAGTTAGCCTTTCCTTTAGACCGTCCATTGGGTTTTACGTGTATTACACTAAAATATTACTTTGAAATATTAATGATGACATCTGTGACTATTTACATGTCAACAATACAATGTGAAGTGCTCCTAATTAAGGAAATGTTTGTAGTATTGGAACACCTGCCAAATTCACTTTTACAAACTAGCCTTGTGCAAAACTGACAATTTGGGGCGTCAGGTATACCATGCTTGAGTTGGCAATTATACTCAAGTAATACTCCAAACTACAAAGCACAGGGAGTTTGCCACTGTCCTTACGCATATTAACTTTAATCCCCACTGTTGACACACAGAATTTATATTTAACTTCAAACAATGAGACAGCTGAGACACAAACCCATTACAGGGTTATTTTTGTTTTCCCTTCTTCTGCTTTAGGAGAAAATCCACCCCCCTCCATTTTTCCTGGGTTCTTTCCAATATTATAATCCTTTCCACTACTACCACCAAGTCTCTGTCCTCTCTCCAATGTTCCAGTACTGGAGGGAGAATTGAGATGCACCTTTTTTCCACCTTTGGTCTCCTCATTGCTCAAAATCTGCTTGAAGTAGTCAAATATAATGATGCCATCTGCCATGGGTCTGCTGAGGGCAACAGATTAGTGGTGTTAGTATGAGTGGATGAACTACGGTTGTTATTGTCACACACCTCTTCACATCTACCTTAAGGCAGCAATATCTATTTGTTGGTACTTTGTCTTTTAGGTGTTGCAGGTGGTGTATTGAATGTGCAAATGTGATTATATTTAACCAACAGAACATGCTGTACTGCCAAGCTGCCGTAGCTTTGCTGACATAGAGTCCAGCTGTGCTGCCAATTAATAAAATAACCAGAAACATTGATGCTTTTCTTTTAAATATATGTCGTTTCTATTTCCAGCAGGCCATCATACTTTAAAATGTATTTGTTATCCTTTTATTAACATTTAAATATGGATCATACTGTTGAATTAATCCAATAGCTGTCATGAACATAGATAAGCAGTCAAACCCCAGACTATATTTATACTCTAACACTAAAAAGGCTTTATTGTAGCTGGTTTGGTAACAAGTTGTGTTTCACCTGCTTTATTGATACAGCTGCAATGTTACCATGCTACACAGCATTTCATTAAGTAAGAGAGGAGAGAAGGGATTATTTTATGATCAGAAACACCCTATACCCTTCTTATGTGAAACTGCTGTTTCAGGTTATGTGATAATGTACACTTGGTTAATACTTGGATGGGAGACCTTCTGGGAAAACTATGGTGCAGCTGGAATAGGTGCCGGTGCACCACTGGAAGGTGCCAGCCTTTGGACGAGATGTAACAAAGAAATACTGTGTCAGTGTAATGAAATTCCCATGCCACTTTCTGATCAAGTAGAAATATTAAGTAGGTGTTCTGGTTAAGTTCACATAAACTGAGTCTCTGCATTGTACTCCTAACTATCCACTACATCTGGTTTACTGTACAATCTCTTGGAAAATGCAACTGAATCCTAAGTTAACACGATTTTGTTAAATTGCCATGACTAATCAAATATCTAAGAGTGGAGTGTGTGGCACATATAAATGTTAGTAATGTTATAGATGTCTTTATTTTGTGCAATAGAACCCACAAAACTTAAAAATATCTCATGAATTTAAAATAATGTTCTTCTCCATTTCAAGGCCTGTGACAACATGGATAGTATATCCACTGTGCAAGAATGTTACTATATGGTTCCAGTACATGTCTTATGTTGAAACTGAATTTAGAACTTATACACAACAGTGGTGGTTACAGTCCATACCATGGTTTTTATGTGCATAAACAGAATAATTATATATAATGAATCAACAAAAATACATTGAACTAGATCAAAGAAAAAAATGAAAACAACAAAAATTTAATGTGTGGAAAAACATACAGTCCATTAAATTGTCAAACCAATTGAATATAAGCTTGATTTTTAAATAATCTTTTATTATTTTCTTGCTGGTGTTGGTGTGGAAGTAATTAATCTTATGAATGGTCTGAACTTTGATGACATACTTCTGGTGAAGGTCAAACTGCATTGGTGGCAATGTGGAGGTTTATGTTTGCAGTGGGCGCCCTCTTGTGGTCATCCATTGAACTTCTCCACCCAGAATGACTCGTTTCTGAGGGCACAGTTACTGACCAGCCAGCTGCCCTTGGTGCGTTTTCATAATCACGAGAAATAATGGTCAGAGAATTAGGAAGGCTGAAGCCATGGCTGTCTCCATCTGTCTGCCAAGGTCTGCCAAGATGAGAGGAGTAATAGTGGTACAAGTGTAGGGGAAAAAGGCAAGGGAGAGTTTGCCAGTAGGGGTCAAAGCAAAGAGGAATGTCCATCAGTTTCTGCTTTACTGTACATTTTCCATCATCTTCAGGAATTCTGTCAAAAAGATTTAAAAAAGCACATTTTAACAGCTGAAAAAACCATCTGAATACTATCCCAACTTTAATATTTTCCTATCTGATTAACCACGGTCCTGGAATAATGCATACTGCATTGGGTGCTCAGGATATGAACTAAAGGGCAGATAGCATGCTTGATAGCAGACTAAAAATGTAAATAGCTGTGACTTCCTAAGAGCTCACTAACCATCAAAGTCCAGCATGCCATCGGCGTTCTTGTCTCCATCCTTCAGGAGCTCATCGATCTCTTCCTCTGTGATGCTCTCTCCTGTGCTGCGAATGATCTGGGCGAACTCCTCTCTGTCAATGTAGCCATCAGCATTCCTGCCACACAGCCAGAGGCTCACATGAAATTGGGATTCTTTCATTTGCATTACTTGTGTGTCCAAATGAGTGTCGCCACAATGTATTCAGAATAAATGTTACTACAAAATAATTTTGCCATTTAAGGCCCATGTAAATAAATTTGTCTGTTGCTGTACCTACATTTATAAAGTTGCAAAAATGACTTTTCTTATAGATACATTTTTCACGATAAATAAATTTACATTGGTGATCAAATCAATTGAAAAGCTACAGGTTGAGGGCAACACCAGTAAGAAATAAAAAAAGGTGCAGGACTGAGAAGTAAAACAATCCCACTACATACAATAATATCACTTGTATATTCACTTAAACTCAAAAACAAATATTTTAGACACATTAGATGGTGGGTAATAAAATGGCTAAACAATATAGAGTAATCAAATACCAGTATTTTAAAATGTATGTCAGCCCGTTTAAGAGCAATACCACAAAGGAGAAGTGACGTACTTGTCAAACACACGGAAGCATTCTGCCAGCTCCTCCTCACTCTTGCCAGCCTGGTCTTCCTTTAGCTGTCTCACCATCATGACCAAGAACTCCTCAAAGTCAATAGTGCCGCTGCCTGCGATTTGAGAATTAGTTTCAAATCATACAATACCAATACGGCTGTTTAATCCCTCGGTCTATATTGTACGTCTGCAGTTAAACACATTCCACATTTAAACATTCTGTTAATTTGAGAAGAAGTATGTTTTTCTCACCATCCTCATCCACTTCCTCAATGATTTCATCCAGTTCCTCTCTGGTGGGGTTCTGACCCAACATCCTCATCACGGTACCCAGCTCCTTGGTGCTGATGTCACCGCCACCATCGGTGTCAAACATGTCAAAGGCTGCCTTGAACTCTTTGGGTAGCATTAAACAAAAGCATTACAGTGCGCATCTGGTACACGGCAGAAAAATCCAGCTAGTCCTCTAGAAGATTGCAATTAACCAATTACAGTAACCCTTTAAATCTCACTCACCGGCAATCATCTCCTCGCTCAGGTAAGAGCGGGCCTCTTGCTGCGCTTCGCTCTAGAACGACAACATTCAGCATTTTATCTTGCTTGGTTAACCACAAGATTGTCCCATCCTTGTCATCCTCCATGAAGAATGGCGAAGTTACAGTGTAAATATTCTTCTGCCGCGGCCGCGGTCGTTTTGAATTTAGTGCCATGAATAGAAAGTACAATGACAAGAATGCTGGTCATTGTACTCCGCTAACTAAATATACATTTTTGGTAATTGGTGATCTGGAGAGAAAAAGTTATACAGCTGCTTAAACAGAAAACAATATTCCATCTATTTATGCAGAACACTGAGTGTGAAACTAAAGCGATACGCAGGGCTCTAAAATTGGCCACTACGAAAGGCAATGCCACCCTATAAGCACATAATCCTAAGGGACGAGACCCCGCTGCTGACGAATCTCTTTAGGCTGGTAGGTCAGGGACCCCTCGTGCACCCCACCCCGCCCCCACCTAACCCTATAACGCTCTTCTCATTCCTCGTCCAATCCACCTTTTCAGCAGTTTTGGCTGCTTAAATGTTTGCAAAGGACAAAAAATGTCTATTTTTATTCTAAACCCCAAATTTAAACATTTGAACGACATCACAAGACATTGAGCAAAATATGTGCGAAAAATATAAATATTGTTTACATATGAGCTGTAATCTTAAGATTACAACGAATATGCGTTTCACCGGCTTCTATTTTCTTAATATGTAGCCGATAAAAATTGTGTATCGATACATGTATGTACTCCAATGTGACTCCATCCTTCTTCAGCTTTCTTTGGGGTTTTTAAATGCACACTGCTGTACTAAAACATCATTAAGTTAAACGGATGAACATTTTCCCTCATGTTTGCCTAACTAATTGACTGTACCGTCTTTGCTATTTCTGTCTTTATTTTACGGTTATTAACTTTCCACTATGTGATATATGCTATATATGTCACAATAAAGGTGAATAAAATACATTTCGTGCTCCACAAAATGGATTTGATCTTTATAATATAATTCGCCTATTCTATAAATATACTCAAAATGAACTGCAAGAATCTGTCTCTTATATGCAAATAACTTACTCTGTGGGCATTTTATTGGATTTCTTTCCGATTGAGAAACACTAGTTTGCTAAACTGCCATTTTTTGTCAGGTCAAATAAGAGCCCTCAAGCTATTGTGTTAATTAAAAAAATGTAGCCAAGGTCTGTATTCTGAATTATATATTTCGTTTACTACCGTCTTCAGTGACTTCCAACACTAACAAATGAGACTGTGAGTGATTGGGCTTACCATGGCGGTGGATTAGTTTTTCTCCCAAGGTAAAAAAAAAAAAGGGAAAAGGTAAGTCCTCGTGCAGCCCAAATGAAAGACTAAACGTCAATTTACAGTTCAGACACACTTTAAACCTGTGCGTTAAGACACGCCCCTCTCGGCCACGGACCTCCAGAATTAGAATCTTCAACTTTTAGGGTTCTGAGGGGTCTGCAAGCCAATCGAATTTTTGGAGGCAGCACTTCCCGTGCATTTTTAAACACGATATTATTGAATGTATTTGGTGGTGGAATATGGAGAAAACCACATTATTTTCTAGTAACTGTACCATAACCTGGAGAGAGTGCGATGATCAGAGGTCAGTAAGGACAAAGCCTACGAGACTACAACAATCTGTCTTTTTACAAAAGCCATTTCAGCTGTTTCTTAAACCAGTAAATTGATTTTCTAAAGTATTTCTTCACATTTACAGTCAGCCCATGTCTAACTTCTCAGAAAAATGTTATTGTCCTGCTTGACATAGTTGGATAGTTTATATTTCCGTTTTCTGTTACTGAAGTCAAAATATCTGTTGGTTTTTCTGTTTTACTTTAGACACAGTGGTGGAGAATGCTACTATTACTTATGCACTAGTATTGCACTTTGGCAGGCTCCTGACTGAATAAAGCGGACAAACAAGAAGTACTTGCTGTTTTCTGTGTAGGCTGGTATTTGAGGGTTTGTTTATGCTGGTCAATTAAGTCTAAGAAAGGTGGTCGCTTTTAACATGAAGTGTAACCCAACACTCTTCAAACTGCTGCGACACAGAATGGCCCTGCCCTGAATAGCTGGCGACGGTGGATGAAGTGGATAGATGAGGGAGACACCTCAACCACGTCATGGCCATAAATTCACTGCTGGGCGACACCAGGCTGGACTCTCCTTGTATGGAGGTGGGTCCCTGCGGGGAGATCTTCACAACTGCAGCTGGAGAGTTGCAGAGGGAGGGTGTCGGGGATTTAAGAAGTAAAAACTGAATACAAATTATAGTTTTGAAACTGACATCATTACGTACACTGCAGCAGCAATTACAAGTTACTACAGCCACAGTGGCAGAGCTCAAAACAAAAAAAAGTATTTCCAGGTTTGCTGATGCTGTCCACTGACACCAGTGGCAGATTTTTCAGGATACATTTCTTCCCCACAGCCACAGCTCAAAAAAGAAACAACCTCTGAGGTTTGCATAAGGAAGTAAGAACCAGAGTGATGTATTTTCCATTCCAATCTGATTTTTTTTTTCCTGCAGCAAAGACCTATAACAACATCTTCACTTTTTTTCCCATGTTGAAGAGCATGTGATTGAATAGCATTCATTTTTTATCTCACTGTCACTCCTCTGCTCATGTATCGACGTTTAAAGGAGTGGAGATGCGATAACTCCATCATCGTGTTGAAGGTAAGGGGACGTTAAAATTACCCTCGGTAAGTACAGCCCTAACTAAAATGTCTAACATGTGACAGACCAGTTTACTTCAGTGGTTACTCCCTATCTAACGCAGAGTCCTGGTTTTAGGAGCGAAGTGACTTGTCCATTGGGGTGAGTATAGCAAATGTTTGATTGCTAATGTTCACACCAAGCAACAGGGGGACCCGTGTAAGGAAAGAAAACTTAATGACTGCAGTATTACCATGGATGTGTTCCATGGACAGTCTGTTATATCATAAGTAGCATAGGTAAGCCATTAGAAAGGGACAGTGAATGAACAGACACACAAAATGTGAAGTGGAATCTTACAAACAAGCCAGACATACAAAGAAATAATGTAACTGTAAATAGTGTTGTGTACCTAACCATACCTGGCTTGTTTTATTTGCCACTGCTGATATTTTTCCCCACAGATAGATGGCAGAGGATCCCTGCACTCGTAGAAATTTTATGTAAGGGGCCGTGCTCACAGGTGATGTAAATCAGGTATAGGTTTTCTACCAGCACATGCCCATGATAGTTGACCTCCACTCCTCCTAATTGCCTCGCTGGTATAAATTTATTCAATATTCATTTATAATGAGTGTAAAAATGGCATTTCCATCCCACACATGCACAGAAAAAATAGTGATAAAGTAATAAAAAAATACAGAACAAACTGAGATGGTTTGAAGCAAGGCTGGGAAACAGGTTTATTGTTTCCATGTGTGCATACCATGTCAGCAAGTTTGTCTTCAGTTGTGGCAGGTGTAAACAAGACAACTGACTGGTGGTTGGTGGAAGTGTTCTTAAATGGTTGCCATAGATATTTATACATTGCTCCCAGAATGCCATTGTGAGGGATGTTGTCTAATTTCAGAGCTTTGATACAGCTTTCCACTGAATACATATTTATCTTTCTTTTTAAATGGCTGCCATGCCAATCCTTGAACATTCCAGTGTGTCCTTTTTATCTATTGAATGGATGTGTCAATGCAATTCACAGCAGGCCTTTGGAAATACTACACTGAGGTACTGGCAGTGGAATGTGTTTTTAATTATTGTACATTCTCCATCATTTTTAGCCATTCTGAAAGAGAAATCCAGAGAGAAATAACATTAGCGCAGAGAAGAGAAGAAAACAGTTGCCAAGACCCATCATCAAAGCAGAGCCAAGTTAACCTGACTGAGTAATTTGGACCAAAGGTATTTGAGTGTCTGAAAGTACACCATTCGTATTGTGTGGAAGACAGCAAAGATGAAACTAGCGTATGATTATAATGGTCATCCTGCAAACAGCACTTCTCTCATTACGACAAGTAACAACTCTGAAAGGTTTCACTGTATGTATTACTTATACTAGGTATTAGAACAATCATTATTGCCTTTCCATCATTATGAACATAAGGGGAAAGAGAGCAAGTATTTAAAAAATCTACTTCCTCTGTAAAATGTCCATGGTGAAACCCCATTTGGCAGCTCTGCTGCAAATGCTTCTCTACAAAATAAAGATTGATTGGTAAAGTGTCATCACTGTAGTTTACCCTCAAACATCAAATGAATAAACTTCATGAACAGCTTTCCAATGATTATGCAGACCACATTTCATTCTCATCAGTATAGCATTTCATAAAAAAATGCTTTGATTCTACTTAATTTTGCCTGTGACTGTGGCAGCCATAGTTTTTAACACATTCAATTTAAAATTCAAGTGCTAAGGTGCAGTGGGCAATGTCTTTGCCCTAGATACCTTTACCCTGATTAACACAATCGTGTAAGAGAATAAGAAATGCATATTCATTTGCATACCATGTGTAAAATCTAAATACTGATCAAATTGAAAGGTTTGTTTACCTAAAAATCAGACCTAGTAATTGCACGCATGCACACACACACTCTGCTAAATCCACACGTTGTAATTGCAGCAATAGGGCTGCATTCAGATCCACATTTGTATAGACTACACTTTTTGCATATCTCACCATCAAAGTCAATCTTGCCATCGTTGTTTTTGTCAGCATCTGACATAAGCTCATCAATTTCCTCCTCTGTGATTGGCTCCCCAGTGGAGTGCAAGATCTCACCAAACTCCTCACGGTCAATAAACCCATCACCATTCCTACAGTGAGCAGCAAAGACAGAGTCAGACTGCTGGGATACAGGGGGTACATAAGGTTCAGTTTACATTTATACACTTTTATAACTATTATAAATAATGAATGTCATTAAGCAATAAGATCCCTAGAAATGATACACAGATGATGATATTTAGCCCAATGATACCAGCAACTGAATATTTAAGGAAGGCACTGTATTAATCCAAACGTAGTTAGGGTTTAAAGACTTTACTGTAAATCCTCCAAGAATCTGAAAGCAGAGATGACGTAACTTGTCAAACACACGGAAGCACTCGGACAGCTCCTCCTCACTCTTGCCGGCCTGATCTTCCTTTAGCTGTTGCACCATCATGACCAGGAACTCCTCAAAGTCAATGGTGCCGCTGCCTACAGGCCAATGAGGCACGTATCGGGGGATATTAAAGAGATGAGTTAGGCGACACAAAATGATAACTGGACAATAACTGCCCTCAGACAGAGAAAACTGTCATGATCAAATGAATATGGACGGTCTGACAGATCTTACACACACATATGGAAGGCCATTGCACAAGGTGAAAACTATCAATACCCAGTGATACTTTAACTTCAAATGCATTTATTTTTATTTATTATAAATGTACAATTTCTAAGGCATATATGCCCAATAACCTGGCAACTATTAAATCCAAAACGGAGTTCCAAACATGCATATTATCCTTGTATTTCTATCATTCAGATATGTCCTTGTAGGATGATACTCCCAATCCAGACCTTTTACATTCAGCAATGGAAGGACTAAAACATTTCAATATTTTGACCTACTGTCTACAGGACTGGACATGTAGTTGCTGGTCTGGACAACAACCAGTAATTTCATCTCATACATATTCCCATGTCCTATTTCTCCATAATTAACTCAAGGACAAGACAAGCTGTCTCAGAGACACATTTTCTGACAGCAAATTTCTCCTCCCTGCCAATGGACATTGATTGCCACAGTGGGCTGGAAAGGGGAGAGTAGTTCATGCGCATGTTTATATCGGTACTGGTCTTAGGAACCATCCAATCATCATTTGACAGCTATCTTTATCTGGGTGGTATCTGCTCATAACCTCACTCCAAATGTCTCCCAGCAGGAGCTAATTGTAGGCAAAGGAGATACATCTGTTATGATATGAAATAATGTCCAAATAATGTACTGGGCCACCATACATTACGTAAAACTACAGTAACACATGAGGAGGTTTTACAGGGTTATCCTGCTCCATAGCGCCCTTTTCCACACCTGATAAAATTTCCTCCAGTAATCACTGCAGCGCTCAGATCTGCTTAGCAGATGCAGCAAGGCTTTTACATATAATTCACCTTAGCATGAATTAAAACACACACACACACACACACACACACACACACACACACACACACACACACACACACACACACACACACACACACACACACACACACACACACACACACACACAGTGTACTTAAGCGAA
Organism: Albula goreensis; assembly: GCA_022829145.1. NCBI lineage: Eukaryota > Metazoa > Chordata > Actinopteri > Albuliformes > Albulidae > Albula > Albula goreensis. Next base: position 27,578,792 of record CM040752.1, read on the forward strand.
CATCGGATAAATCTCAGACCAGTGTCCCATGACCTCACCATCCTCATCAACCTCTTCAATGATAGCATCCAGTTCCTCTCTGGTGGGGTTCTGACCCAACATCCTCATCACGGTACCCAGCTCCTTGGTGCTGATGTCACCGCCACCATCGGTGTCAAACATGTCAAAGGCTGCCTTGAATTCTGGGATGGAGCCAAAGCAAATACATGGATGCAGTCATTATAATTGGCTTGGTCATTTATCCTTCATGGAATGGATAGCTGCTACTCCTTTCATAAAAAGCTATTCCTTTCCTGAGATGTAATTAGAAGTGTGACAATGACGTGTAACAGGGATGCCACAACTGCAAAGCTGTAATTAAGATTTAATAGAAGATATAGCAGAATGCAAAAATAATTTTTTTACAAACCGGCAATCATCTCCTCACTCAGGAAGGAACGCGCATCACTCTGTGCATCAGTCGGCTGAGGGAGAGTAATAAGAATTAGAGAATCATAAAAAAAACATGAGAGAAGAAAAACTTAACCAGTGACAGTTTGATCAATAAATTCAGGGGACAAACAAAGAAATAACAGTGGATTTATGGTTATCGCCTTTGCCCATAGGATAAGAGAGAAGGATGAAGTTAAACATTCTATTACAAAATTTAAAATATAAGGAGCCAGATCTGGAACCTCCAACTCACAGTCCAAGGTTTCCACAATAACAGCCTACCAAAATATAATATATACTCCAAGTGGTAGGGACAAGTTTCTGCCGTTATTGACAAGACTGAGGGGCGTCTCCAGATGTGGCTGCATCGCATCAAGAATGGTATCAAATGCAGGGAATGTAACAACAACTATTATATCTCATTTCAAAAGTGCATAACATCAAACACAATTTTAAAAAATGGTTGGAATAATGAGATAAAGTTTTCAGTTAAAATACAAAAAAAAGTAACAAAAATGTAAACTTAAGAAACTATTCTTTGATAGATTTTTAGGTCTTTTCTTTTTTTTACAGTGAGCAGCTGAGTGGAAAAACAGATGGATACATGTTGAGGTCATGTTCATTTATGTGTTTGGTGAGGATGGGCAGACAGGACCAGACAGATGGGAGGCATGTACGCTGAGGAGCACAAGGATTAACACACCCAAGAAAAGGCCGGACAACAACTTGAGCAACAGCGCAAGTATGCCAATACCCTGCAGAGAAGCAGAGGGAGCCTGAGCAAGTCAGATATAGTGCAGTGACCAGCTGCTCTGATTTATGCTGGACTTGAATAGGGAACCTTTCTACAAATCATGGCATCATCACCTCATAACAGGTGAGCTGCTCAAACATAATTAACTTTACCTTTACACTGAACTACAGTGATGAATCATATCAAATGGCAAACATAAAAGTAGCAATTATTTAATGCATTTTACTACATTCAAACAGAAACTGCAGTTGAAGCTTGTGGCTATAGCATGACATAAAATTTTGCTATAAGTATTTATAATTGCAATGAACAAAGCAATAGACAGGTGCAGTTTAGACGATAGCTATGTCACATGTCACAGATGCTAAAACATTTCTCCATCCTTCCCCCTTCTTGTGAAATCTATAAATCCAATAAATCCATAATTTCAATAAAAGAAGCATAACACATCAACAGTTATTTTTACTGGATCATCATATAAACCTACAGAAACCCTTCTCAGCAATCTGTATATATTTCAAATTACATAAATACAACCCAGACCAAAAGAGAAAAGTGCATCCGCACAGAGATACAAAACAAGAGACCAGGGCAATGTTTCTACCTCTTCTCCTATTCAGAAAAAAAACATAAAAAGCTAAGATGAGAAAGGAAAGTTGGCTGCTGGATGAAAGACAAATCCAAACAATAGATTCGACAGTGTTCTTCAGGCTTGAGAGACTCCAGGCTTTTTCCTCATTGCAGAAAATCTCTGGTTTACCTTCAGTCTTTTTTTGTAAATGCATCAGTAACACACAAAGACTCCGTCCATCCAAAACGAAGCAAAGTTCTAACACTATGACGTATTGATTGAAATTCCATGTTTTACATTTTGTCTTTTCATCCTCTTCCCCACATTCCCATTCTTACCATGGTGTCAGTCTATGTCAGCGGAGAGACCAGAGGGAAGGACTGAGAGAACTTTGGATACTCAGTTTCTTGTTACAGAGTCACCAAAACCAGCTTGATTGCCTGGGAGGACCAGTCCTTTCAATAAGTACACTCAGACCCCTGCGGGAATTAACAAAATACTTAGGATTGGACAAGTAGCTGCTTGCATGGGACTGACATCAACCAATCATATCACTGCTCCCATATTCGCCCATCCCATTTCCCCATTTTTAACTTAAGGACAAGACAAGCTGTCTCAATGACGTCTATCAAAAAAGTAGAGGCACTGACAGGTTATTTTGACAATGGTTCAAATATCTGACCGCAACTTTCTCCACACTGCCAAAAGCCCTAGATTGCGGCAGTGAGCTGGGAAGGGGAGGGGAGCAAATGTACATGTATATATCAGTCCTATGCTTTAGAAACCATCCAATTAACACTTGACAGGTAATCTCATCTGGATGTAGATCCATTATTGTGGTTGGGTTAATAACCATACTTGCCTTCTGGAATTTGATTGGTTGTGGTTACTGGTAGCATAACATAAACACATTTGTGATCATCTGAAAGGACTTTGGACGTAGCTAATGTCTATGTTCTGGAAACCATAAAAAAACCAAACCAAATAAATACACAGGGATGCTTTCAAGGTAATTCAAACATTCTTAATTCTTTGTGTATCAAGTATCACTCTTTATCTTGAGCATGTGCACCCAAGAATAATGCTATCCATCGAGTGGAAAATACTAATGTATTTGGGTCATCTGCTGTTTCTTTCTTCCTCCTGTCCCTTCCTCCAGTCAAATGACCTTGTTAGCTTGTTGGAAGTCTCCATTTTCATATCACCGCCTTCAGCGCATGATCAAATTTCCCGTAGTAATCCTAGCAGTGCTTAAGTGTCCTCTGCTTTGCAAAAAATATATCTCAAGAGCCTGGCTTTTATGTATAGTTGAGCATGAATGGAAAAGACAAATGAGAACATGCACAGAAAACACACACACACACACGCGCACACACACACACACACACACACGCACACACACACACACAGAGACCAGTAACAGCCGGTGAGCTGGAAACCGAGAAGCTAAATCTTTACCTCTAAACCATTTAAATCATTACTTCCATCCTGTTACCATTTATCCTCCTTGATAAACAATACAACAAATAATTAAAAGAATAATCATCATCAATCATGAATACAGTAACCCAGCTGACGTGACCCAGTTGCTGTTCTCTCCAACGTTATGTATCTTTTGCTAGATCCACAGACTTCTGTTGATTAGTGTACTCTTCATGTACATTCTGCTCAGATTCAGGTAATATGGGCCCAGGTGATCTCTCAGCCTTCAGGTAGCAGTTACATTGGTTACATCAGCAGTATCTACCTGTGAAGTGTTTGCTGGTGAGATGTGCATTCGCCTGGCCTGAGTGCAGAGATGGATTGGACTGACCAGCTTGCCTACCGTTTCACTCAGCCAGGCTGATCAGATGATGGGAAGACATTATGAGACCCTGCTTACAGCGGACTTTTTGGTTAAACTAAGGTTTGTAGCTATAAAATGAGACTATGTTTTTATCCAAAATGACCAACTCAATGATTAAAATCAATAAAGGACTGAAATAGTTTTAAATGGTTTGAATAATATTTGATATTTCCAAATTCTCTAATTCTTATGTGCATATATATATACAGTGCTTATATCTTATATGTACCTAGGGCTACAATAAATGTGTTCTACTCACTTTTCATTTTCCCTCTCTGCAGCTTCTGATGTGTTGAGCTGGGCCAAATGACCTTTGTGATATTCTAGACCCCGCTCCTTAGTTTTCATAGAGCTCATTTATAGCAAGTGCTCTTTTAAGTGTGAATTAGGATTATGAGTACTGGGCCCTGTTTCAATCAGTCTGTGCCAGCTTTCTCTCTCTCTCTCTCTCTCTCTCTCTCTCTCTCTCTCTCTCTCTCTCTCACTATCTATCTCTATCACTATCTGTCATCACTTTTATACTTTTTCATTATCAGAAAGTGATATAGGTGTTGTTTGCAATTAAACACAAACACAATTTCATCGTTTTTACACAGTCTATCAATAAAATATTACCAGCACTGACATGTTTTTCAAGCCATCACTCTTATGTCTTTTACAAAGGTTTGTTTTTCCAAAAATCACCTGGGTAAGTCTGCAACAATTGCTGTTTATTCAACCGTTAAACTATCAATAAACAATGCAAAGTAAATAAAAATGCATGATTTATGCAGTTACATTTACCTGATGTATTATGTATACTCAAATCTCTATGGTGTGATTGGACCCCTCCCCCAAAAACAGACCACCTTATTTTTAGTTGGCTGGAGATAGGTCTATCGCTAATGCCATGGCTTTCATCAGATGGAGAGACATCTAGGTTACAGGAGACCACCGGGTACGGTCATTTAGATGTTTAACACCAATCAAAGAGGGAGGGGGGTTCCCTTATATGCTGATGGAGGTGACCTAGGTTATATGACATGGCCATGCTTCCACAGTCAAACAGAACATGTTGATGCTCTCAGTCCCCCACGATATCTTACTGAAGCCCCCACTGCAGTCTTCAGAAATTCATTTCAGATAAGTGTGACTCCTCCAGATAAGAATGAACCCAATTTATGATGCATTTGAGTAGAACAGAGCTTCAATAGCAGCACAGAGATAAAAACGACTGCTTCCTGTTAAATTGAGAAATTGGAAAAGGTACAATATAATCATTTGTGATTATTTTAAGGGGCTGTTTTATTTCAATAGCAACTTGAGAATATGTTGCAAATATAGTTTATTTTGCAAATACAGTTTATCAAATACTTATCCATATTATATCACAACAACCAGAGATATTGTAACAGGTAAGAGCAGAATATTAGAATATTGTAAATTGGTGGCATGGCTGTGTTCAAGAATCAGCTGTCATTGGAGAACATTAACTCCTTTCATGTTTTGTGAACACAGATTTGTTTTTAAACCAGAGGGTTTGGAGGAGGAGCATTCATTTATATTGAATAAGGTAGCAATGTTAGAGAATTGCTCCTTGCTAAGCTTGATTTATTTTCACATTCATTATTCATGCATATTGAAATAGGTAAGTCTTATGTGTGATTGCGCATGTAAATGTATACTTGTGTTGAATTCATATAAATATTCAAACAATCAACAATTAGAATAATTGAATGACAAGATGCTACCAAAGTTGCAGATTTGCATAGGGCAGAAAACATGTATTAAATAATATGACATTTTATTAGATTAAATCATAAAAAAATGGAGCCGTTTGGAATGGGGGGGAGGGGGCAACAGAATACATATGCTTTTCAGTGTTTTTCAGAAATAAATATCAGAAGCACTTCAAGGTTCAGAAAATGCAGGGTATGTCATAGGGAGATAAAAAATTACACAGTTGTTTCAATTATAATTATAATTATAGATCGCTATGGCTAATGAGGTGGTCTGCTGTCTCAGTCTGACCACCAGGACATCACTTACATGCACATCAATATGACAAACTAATTTCCATTTGATTTAGAAACATTATTTTACAACTTCAAATACATTTTTTTAAAACATTATTCTCAGAGGAGTTTTTGTAAAATTTCTTATTAAAACAGATGTAATAATTTTCCATTGGTCAGTCTGAATTTGTTGTGGCACTGTTAATGGAGAAATTGTAACACCACTTTAAAGATGACATTCCATAATGTAGGATTGGTGAGCATATTCAAATATATAGTCAGAACATTTTAAAATAGGTCCAACATGTTTAAATACACATATGTTTGATACACATAAGATATCAGGCAGCACTCATTGAATGCTTCAGAAACACAAAATGTTTGAATATGAGTTTGTGTTGGTGTGTGTGTGTGTGTGTGTTGGTGTGTGTGTGTGTGTGTGTGTGTGTGTGAGTGTGTGTGTGTGTGTGTGTGTGTGTGTGTGTGTGTGTGTGTGTGTGTGTGTGTGTGTGTGTGTGTGTGTGTCTGTTTGTGCATGTAGAGTATATCACTTCCCACACTGTGATTATGGCACAACAAAATTTATAGTGAGCTGTGCTCTGTTTCATTCATCTCATGCTCATCAGCCTGCCTCAGAGCTCAAACACTCCTCAAACATACGGGTTGTATCCGTTGTGAAGTGGTGCCCAGTGGGTCAACTCTCTTTTGGAGACATTTCACTGAATTTTGGTCCTGAGGTGTACTGTCCACAACGGCAACTGTGTCTGTGCTCCTTGGCGGTGGAGGAGGAGACTGTGAACTCTCACTGCCCCTCGTCACTGATCCAACATGATGGACAGCTCCAGCTGGCAGGCTTCCCTCCTCCACTCCAGCTTTCCTTACTCTATTCTTAGAAATCCCCAAGAAGAACAGCTGGGAAGCTACTGGCATTCCCAAGATCTCCAAAACTAAATAAGGAGAAAGATGGCAGACAGCCCCACCCCACCTCACCACAACCCAATCCATTAGCAATTGACAGATTCTCCCAGCAGCAAAGATGGGTATTTATAACTAAGGGGAGTAACAGTGCTGTACCAGAACAAGCTCTCAGCACTGTCTCCCTGAACATCTCACATCAGGATCCTGGCTGGGGGGGCTATGCATTTAGTCCAGTTGTCTCTAGACCCAGTAACATTTTTTGCTACTGAAGTAAGATTCAGAGTCAGATTTAAATAAACTTGATAAGTTCCTTTTCATCCATGCCATCAAAAACAACAAACAACCAACTGCACAACAAAGGAACAAGAACAAGATAGGGTCTATCTAAACACTCTTCTCAGATACCCCTGCCCAGTCTTTGATGAAAACTTATTTGCATAAACATTAGCAAGCCAATCCGAGTGCTCTGATATCACTTCATATATCTGTCAACACTGTTTGTTCCAACATTCATGCAAAGTGAAAAACTATGACCATAAGTTCCATCTGAACAGTATGATTAATTTTCATCTATTTAATCTAAGTAAGCACCATAATTTGCTCTATGTTCATACTTATTTTAAACACTTATTAGCCTTTTGATGAGAAACAAGTCAACATGTGATTATTATATGGATTGTATGTATCATATGCATTTTATTTTAAAAGATATAGGATAGAAAAGCAATGACACAAAAGCCAAGAACAAAACATGATGACAAGACATGATGAAAAGTTAGACAGAAAGATTCTCAGAGATGCCGCTCCTATGGCTATGTCCTGCTGTAACCCAGATCTCTCTCCTTGTCTGCTCTAGATACACACCACACCTTGGTGTCAATCAACTAGCATTGCTAATCCACAAACAATTCAAGGTTGCCATGGTCTCAAACAAGATCATCCGAGAGGCCACTCTCCAGAAACTGATCACCTTCCACATGGCTTTGGCCACGGGGCTGCAATTTTTTTATTCTATCAAATAAAAATAGGAAAAACTCATATGGGGCATGGCTTTCAGTATATTGTTATCTATGGTGCTCTAGGAAACAGTCTGTGACTATACTTTATATTAGATTAGGTATATCTTGTATGAAAGGTAATGATAAATGCTAAATATATAAAAAGGCTGAAGCAATGGAAGTGCCAGATCTGTAGTGTACTGTGCGTGATGGGTTGAAGGAGGGACATATTTCAGATTCAGCAGTTCTGGGGTAACTAATGAGTCTTAAAGACATACATTCCCACCAGATATCTCTGTTATGACACCCACCACTAGGCCACTGCCACCCTCTCCCTGTGTAGTTACACCACCCACTCACAATGTCAACCTGTCCTGGCCCCCCAGTGGTGGAGCACACTAACCACTTGGGTCAGGACTGCAGAATCATTGGCCATCTTCAGACACAAACTGAAGACTCAGCCCTTTGGATTGCTTCATAGCACTAACTGAGATTACATTATTTCATAGTATTGGATTATAGTTATGAATTTCTTAAAATGTCTTATTATGAATGTATGGCTTTTTTGAAGGATTTGTATCAGCTTTGGTTAGAATACTTGCATTTAAAAACTTGCATTTAAAAAATAATGAATAGCCTTTTTTATCACCAGCTATGAGCTGGTGATTAAACATTATGGTATAATGTGCTGGAATTTGAGTACTAAAACTCTTGCCTTACTTTTGTGGGATATGTTTTGCACCTGAGCAATGAGTTTAGAATATATATATATATTCTTTTTTTTTTTTTTTTTTTGCCAGACCGCAATATCTTATCTGTTGCAGCGTATGGATAGCTATTTCTTTCTTTACCTTGCAGGTCTAACATGTGATCCAGTGAAACGTGATGCAACAGTGGCCCTAATACTCAAACATATATGCCTGTGCGAGGTCAATGTAATAAAAAAAAATTTTAATCTCACCTCTATTCATGCCGAATTCACGAATGAAAACGAATTGGTTTTTCACCTGAAGTTAAATTGCGCGCGCAATTGTCCTGCAAATGATTTAACTATGATGCCACGAATTAAGGGTGCATTTTGTCTGAAACAGATTGTGCCATATGTGCAGTTGTTTTTTAATACGAATAAGAAAGTTTAGCAATGATATTAATGGCGTTCCGTGGAAACACGTTTAAACAGAGTGTGAAACAGGATCAAATTGGAAACATCATTACCTTGGCTCAAGGGGACTAAGAATTGCATGGGTAATACAAAACGACCAATTAAAATACTTGTAAGAATAGATGTTAATCACACTACGCAACCAAAAGATAACAACTGCTGCCAGCACAATAGCGTATTCTTCGATACGGCTGCTACCTGAATGACTGACGTGCCTCCACAGACTTTATTATGCGTTCACTGAACGAGCTCAGACGGGGGCGCTGGAGAACAGGCAGAATGGATCGACGTAACTTCGCGTTTAAAATCTTGGATCTGTCATTCAGCTGTGCATCAGAACGGCGGAGAAGTGCGTGTAACGGCATTGACGTTCACTGCTAACATTGCTTGGCATGTACACTTACGCTTTCTTTTTCCTGAAATGGTATTGTTGCTGCTGTAGTTATGGCTTTTCAGTGGCAATTCAATAACAGCACCAGGTGCTCAATGTTGCTGGCACAAGGGAATAAAACTGAAGCTGACCGGGACTTTGATGCTGCCACCTGCCTGTTTTGGCTTCTGCTGCCCTCGGACACTATTGTGAATGCACTGGTGTGCATGTTCCTGAGTCTCTCCCTTCTCTCCGTGGCGGTGAATGCATGCACTCTGTTTGGGCTGGGGCGGTCAGATGACCTCAGCTGGGAGCCACGCTTCGCCCTCCTGAAAAGCCTTATCTTTAGTGACCTGTTGCTTACTCTCACACACGCACCCACTGTGCTGCATTGCTTAGTGCATCGCCGCACCTTGTCCTTTAGCACATGGTGCCTGGCGCAGTACTTCATCGGCACCCTCTGCATCTTCGGTACTCTCCTCACCGTCACTTTCATGGCCCTGGAGCGCTACCTGTACGTTTGCCACGCCATACACTACCTTCGCATCCTCACCGCGCTGCGACTGCGCCTGATTGTGGGGCTGATCTGGCTCATGTCCACAATAATAGCTATCGTGAACATTTTGTTGCTCCACACGGGGCAAGGCACGTTTGGCGAGGCCACGGTAGGGCTGCTCTGCGAGCCGGACACAGTAGAGCAACACATGGGCTTACCCAGGGCGGCAGCCATCTTTCGCAAACTTACCGGAGGCATCTTCACTTTGGCCTGTGTCCTAAGCTATTCATTTTCTTATGTGCGCATGTACCATGAGGCTCGCAATGCTGTGGAGCCCTTTAACTGCGTGAATAACCGGGCCCGCAAAACAGTGTTGTTCTACGGAAGTATGTTCATCCTGCAACTGGTACCCTGCTGGCTCAAGATAGCCTCCGACGCGCTGTGGGAGCTGGAGGTGGCCAAGTTCCTGGAGCTGACATCATCAGCCTCGCAAATGCCTGACCAGGTCCTGCACTCGCATGTCATGGGCATCTTGCACATTTCTTTGCTAGCTCTGATGATGGTGCCCCCCTGCATCAACCCGCTCATTTATGGTATTCGCAACCGAGAAGTGCGCAAGGCGTTGCGGTGTTTCTGCCAGCTCAGATCGAGACAACCTGTCATACCACTGGGAGACAGGAGGCAATCTGCACAAGGCAAGAGGGAAGAATGAAAAAGGGCAGAGAATGGCTTACAATGTTTCAAAGTTCCAATATAGTGGAAACTTTTGAGATTCGTTTTGTGCACAGGGAGAGAGTTTTGTGCACAGAGGCAGCGACGAGGGCGCACGGTGCTACTGCCCAATGGATGCTGGGAGACATTCTTCCACGGTGTCTCACTTCTGTGATTAGCTAATGGAATATTGAAAATGTGGAGACCCTTACTTACCTTTCTCAGAATCAGTTAACCTGACGACTTTTGATATTTGGGAGACTTTAAAATTTACCATAGTGATTATTTTGTTCTGTTTAATGTCCCTTCGAGGAAAAAAAAATGTTTATTTATGATCTCTTTTATAATAAGCTGTGTGGAGAAATGTGATGGTTGACAGATTGTAGCACTTTTTTAAATTAAAGTATAATCTGGGCTTTTATTGTGTTGAAAATATTTTCATATGATAAGGCTTATGACTGCTGGCAATTAGTAAAATGGAATCTTGGTTGAATAATTGGATATGCTGTTCAGGGGCTTAAATGCAAAATCTGACATAAAAAACGAGACGTGCTATCCAATTTTAACTCAGAGATATCTCTAATTAACAACGAACAGCAGTATTTTTTTCCGACTGAAAATGCCAGATAGATATGTATAACGCATTTTAATAGAAATCACAGCTTGGTAAGCAATTGTTTATTTTTTGTCTATCAAATAAAACAGCCGGCATCGTCTGATAGCCTGCACGTTAAAAAGTAGTCTCAATATCTACAAACTTGTCCACAAGTAAAACAAGGTTGTAATTAACACATTATTTCGCATCCTTTTAACGCATCATTGACCGGTTCGATGCAGAAATCTATTTAAAATATAATGACAGCTGAGGGTTGAGACCTGTGAACATTCTTGAATCGTGTTTACAAATTTGCGTTACGAGGTATACATAGTTCTAAGAAAATACATAAACAATTACTTTTGACATTAAATCGATTAAAAAATGATTAGATACAGGCAACTTAATTCGGCAAAATCATGTCTAAATCTCATGCACGATTTAAGCAGAATGTAGCCTACAAAACACAGTGAAACGGATTTTAATATCTCTATTATTTTCTATTTTTATCATAATACACGATATTTATTGGCATGTTCCCATGTCCTAACTTGAAATTTAATTCATTCTTACTTGTGCAAGCGGATAAGGGCTCCGATATTTGAAATAAGTCGCTGTGGACCAATAGAACAGGGAATGGCACGCAAATTTAAACCCTCTATTCCCCTCTCATCTTGTACAAAAAGTTTAATGTAAGTGGATTGCACAGGGTTGCCTAATTAAAAATACACAAATCAGATTCAACTGTACGAAGCAAAGCTCCAAACTTGTATTTAATTTAAATTTTTCCTTTTCATTTCCTCTTTCAGCGGTGGGTTTCCCGATAACGTTGGATTTTAGGATTAACAAGTGTGTGTAAGAGATTCTTAAGCAACGAACTTTCTCTCGTTACGTGGGTTTCTCAAACGCAATCGTTTGACGGAGCCTTGTTTTATCATCATACTATCACTAAATTGATTAGTTTCTTTTTTTTTTTTTTTTTTTTTGATTGATTGAGTGTCTTTTTAATTAAATAAACCTACAGAAATATTGCAACGAAAGGCATAAAAACAGGTAAAAAAAAATAATTAAGAAAAGGCTAAATAATTAAGTAAAACCCTCTGATTAATTTGGGTTTTTCTCTAACCTGACTATTGGGTGACTACAGCAACCTAGCTGCTAAGTTCTGATCTGGTTCTCTAGCATGTACCATTTCTGCTGTGCAAACATTTTAGGGCAGAAATACAGCAACAACAGTATTGCCTCTGCATACCTCATAAAAACAAAATTTCATAATATTAAAGTGGTGCTGTGTGAGTATGTTTCCTTTGTAGCTCCACAGCATGAAATTAAGTGTGCTATTTGAAATTGAACACATCAATCTGAGTATCAACCTTCAACCAAAAATGTCTTATGTGCTTTCAATTTACAGATACACACTATTGCTGGAAATTAACCTCTGCTATGAACACATGAAAAATTTTGGGATCATGCACTTGTTTCATCTCTGATAATGTCCATAAAATGAGATGATACTTCTGACTGGACAGCAATGGTGTAATAAATAGTAAATGTGTTCTGTGATGGATTTTTTAAAACTGATCTGTGAAGTGTGAGTGTGTTGAAATACACAGTTTGGGTATTTTAATACAAAAGAATGTTTTTCTAATTCCGTGAAACTAGATTGTTTTGGATTAATTGCAATGTTGTGAATTGGAGTAATGAAAATACAGATATTCTGGATTATTGTGTTGAACTGTGTTCTTCAGTCAGAAGAAGAATTATGTATGCAAAATACTTTTACTTGTATTTGACATTACACCCACAGTTAAGCTTATCCAATCAATAAAAGTTTGAATTTATTAAAATATTTCAGTATACTTTCCTTTGTCTTTGTAAACCAGAATTGAATATTTTCTGCAATTATTACAAGCAGTGGCATTCTCCAGCTGTCTGAGGGTTAGGGGTGAAAAAATGAAAAGGTCACCACCTGCACTTGGCTTTGTCATGCTCCCCTGCACATAAAAAGGCACTTTCCACTTTCCACTGGAGGCACTCCAGAGGTATCAACAGTAATATGGACCATTTTCTTGTGAGTTACAGTCCTGTGAATCACAGACATGCCATTCATTTATTTGCCATAGTGATGAGCAAAAATGGGTTTCTTAAACCCTTAACTTCTACTTACAATGCATATGATTATCTAAAATAACAAATAATGGAATTATTCTCTGATGCTTACAGTTCTCAGAGTAATTGCCTGTATCACACATCAATAGGCAGAGTGTCCACTATAAATTTTGGAAATGCTCTCTGAATGTCCTTTAAATCATGCTGGAAATGCCTATATTAGATAATTTTGTTATCTTTATGTTGTATATTTGCATGTTAATATGATGTATAATATGATATATAAGTTAATATATCATATAAACAACAAATAACATATATATCATGATATATTTGTCATTATACTTGTTGTATGTTAATATGAAGACCTCTTTCACCACCTCCTGCCATTTCTGTCTGCTCTCTACTGTCATTATTACCTGTGCTGTCTACTGTGCAGCCAGACCTGCTGCTCTGGGCTAGTTTGTGGTTGTTTTCCCCCCTCCTTACTTACTTTTATTTATACTGATATCAAATGCAAACAAAATAAATACACAGGTGTATGTGCATATTTAATCATTTAAAAATGTATCACCATCTGTATCAAGCAGTTTGCAAGAAGTTTGCATATACATGGTTAGATAATAAACACAGTTGGCTAATTAAAGCAGAACAGATAATTGGATCTCTCTTGTACCAGACTTCTGCTCCACAGTACACCAATTTCAGAGTGAGGAGAATAATGAGAAAGCTTACCTGCTTTCCTATTTTCCTCCATATGCTGTAGCCATCTTGTTTGTTTATTGAATACGTTTTTGTTGTTTATTGAACATTTATATTACAAATGTGTGACACCAGTTTTACCCATTAGTTACTGATGTCTAACAACCATCTGCCATCTGCAAAATGAATATGTGAAATTTAAGTGAAAAAAAAACTTTTTTTCTACCAGATTTTTTCCTCATGCATCGGAGGAGAAAATAGGGTAGTTTAAGATTAGGTGTAGAATGGACCAAGATGTATTCAACACTATGCTTTGCTGGTAATCATCACATACATATCTGGCCAAAAACACTGGTACCTTTCTACCTTTCTCAAAAAACCTCAATTTTCTGTAAATGAAGTTGAAACTGACAGAAGTTTATGTTATCCATTATTCTTTATTTCACAGAAACTTTACTTTTGGTAACCCATTAATATAATAACACCAATGAAAATGGCATGGACAAAAATATCTGTACACTTAATATTTTGTATGCCTTTGGAGGCAATGACAGCAATCAAATGTTTTCTGTTATTCTGAATAAGATTTCTACACTGCTGGTAGTGATTTCTATTCTGCTGGTAGTTTGAAAACTGCTCCAGCTCAATCAAGTTTGAGGGGTGCTGTCTCCCAAATGCAAGTTTCAGCTCTTTCCACAAATGTTAAACAGGACTCAGAACAGGACTGATAGCAGGCCTCTTTAGAATGATCCAATGTTTTCTTCTCATCTATTTTTGGATGCTTTTTGATGCATGTTTTGGGTCATTATCTTGCTGGAAGACCCATGACCCTGCAACTGAGGCACAGCTTTCTGACACAGGGCTGTATGTTCTGCTCCAAAACAGTGTGCTGTACAGATCCAAGGCACCTGGTGCCTGAGGGAGCCACACTCCCAAGGGCCTTCAACTTCTAAATAATATTGATACCTTTGGTCACAGGAACATCAAGCTCTTTAGAGATGGTCTTGTAACCTTTACATTGAGCACGCTTGGCTAGCACCTTTTTTCTTATCTCCTCAGACCACTCTCTGCTTTTCTTTCTGTTTACCATGTTCAATGTGGTCCTCACAGTGGCATAAAACAGGTGGACCAGTAATTTCCTCCAGGATGCATGAGTGATTTAAGATTGAAACACCTGTAATATTAATTAAATCAGAACAGCTTGCTTATACTATCACCACAATGCAATTATTTCTTACAACTTTCAGGGAGTACCAATAATAATTTCCTAGCTATTTTAGAATGTCTTTGTTGAATAGGCAAGAAAACACTTATTTTCAAAACTTGTGCAAACCAAAGACACACATGGATAATAAACGATTTCTTAATCTGAACACTTTTGGGGGAAATTGTGCTTTATTTTATTGAAATGCAAGGGTATGAATATTTTCGGCCACATCTGTGCATATTTCTTTTCTTTTTTTGACAGCAGTGCCATGCAGGGAATGCCGGAAGTCTAATGTGTGACTAGTGACTAGTGACTAAGGCTGTTGATAACCTAACTTTGGAAGGGAATAACCAAGTTTCTTGCCAAGTTTTCAAAGCTTCAATCCACTACTCAGGTCTGCCATGCATAACTTTCAGAAGAACTCTCACATGGTATCAACTTTCCTATTCCATTTTCTAATAGTGCTGCCTTTTCTGCTTCACTTTGTTCAGTCACTGATGTTGACATTTCTGTGCCAGTTCTCATACTGTAAGTAGACATGCACTTTTTTATCTCATTTATTTTAAACATGGCACTGTAAACATAAGATAGAAAGTATTATGATCCTATCAGTCATATAAAGAGGAAGTACGCATAGCATAGGCCTGTTTTTCTCTTTGACTCACCTTTCAGGTAATGAGCTAAAAAGGAATGGGGAAGTTGAAATGGCAATAACACTGCAGCAACAATGCATAAAGGGAAATCGAACAGTGACATAGAGGACTTAGCTGTTCTCTTCTCTTCTTTCATTTAGACAGGTTTTATGGCAGCACAACAGCTCTGCTACGGTAAGGCTGATTCTTTCTCAGAATATTGACAGTAATGACCTTGGACTAAAGTGTTTAAAAATAGATTTGTGTATTATTATAATTTTGTACACACATTGGCGAACAGTTGGGTATGCTGTTAGTTAATCAACTGTTGGTTGTGACACTAGTAACCTGATATTATGTCTGCTACCTCCAAAACCTTTTTGTATGCACTTTTGTGAAGTTTTTTGTACTAAATGTCGAAGTATAAAATATGAAAATTAACTATTTGTTTTTACATTTTGACAGACATTACTTATGAAAACAGGTACTGATTAAAATTTTCTAAAATAGTTTGTGTATTTTCTCCATTTCAAAAACACATTCTTTTAGGTGTTTTATTTCAGCATTTAGTTAACAAATAAGTAGCAATGCAAAGTAATGATGGATCCTGTAGAAGACAGAGGGAGCATTTTACATTATTAATGGCTGTTTGCTTCCCCTGGGGGAAACATTTAAAGCTTAGAATATGTTGTTCTTACAAAAGTGCTTTTCAAAGTAGCTATGGGGTTACATAGACTGGGAATTCCCAAATTCTTAACCTGCAAAGTCAAATGATGTATATCATGACACTGCCAGCTCACAAGTTGCATTAAGTATGAGAAATGCAAGCTCAATGTTGTAAACATAAAAAGTAGAGCTATAAATATTAATTTATTTCATGGAACATCACACACCAATTTTTTTCACTTCATGCTTTTTTTTACATTTTTTAAATATCCGCATTGCATGTGCAGATGGATTTGGATCAAAATCTGGACCACAGTGTAAGGCTGGCTCAGGGAGCATCAGCGCAGTGTTTGAGAGAGAGCTCTTGAGACCTGCCGGCTCAGATACCACCCTCATGTTTATTTGCGTGCTTCAAGAAAAGTTAAGTGAGCCCAGGAGAGACTTCCAGCCAGAGGGGTGCGAGGGCTTCGTGCTGGTGGAACTGCCTGCGCGGTGCACCGTGCATCAGCTGCGTCTGCGCATCTGCATGACTGTGCAGGAGAAGAGCCTCTTCACAGAGCCCCTCTCCATCCTGAGCCCTGAGCAATACCAGCTGCTCTACAAGAAAGGAGACAGCTGGGTTGAGATCTATGATGATTTCCAGGTGCTCCAGACCCTTGATGTGGAGTGGTCTTTGGACCCCCGTGGTATAAGGAAGTGCAGAATCATGGTGACACGCTGCCCCGATGTCACAGATGAGAGGCGGAGCTTCCAGATGGTTCTGACCTACCTGATTGGACACGACCTCACCCCTGCAGCTTCTGACCGACTAGGTGAGCTGAACTTTACACGCAGGAAGTTTGCTACCCCTCGTAAGGAGGAGCTGCAGAGACGTGACCCCAGGGCCTATGCCTTGGAGCCTTGGACCACCTCCGCTCCCTTCACAAAGGACCAACAATCCCAGCTTAGCCAGGTGCTGCCCGTCACACTCTACTACAATGACCTAAGCTTCAAGGTAAAGATGGACATCAAGACGCCTGCCTGCAGTCTGATTGAGGTCTTCCAAGAGATGATGTCTGAGAGGGGCCACGCTCTGGAATGTGCGGCTGGCGATCTGGTGCTGAAGGTTTGTGGGAGGATTGAGTTCCTCTCCGGACAGTCTCAGCTCTCAGATTTCCTGTGGGTGCGGCAGTGTTTGAAGACCATGCAGGAGCTGCACCTGTCTGTCATCCCACTGACATCACTTGAGAAAGACACAGTGAGGATGGAGGACTGGCCCCTGGTGGATAGCTTTAGCGGGCTGGCCAGCTCCCATGAGGAGCTTGCATTAGCTAACAAAGATGTGGACGATATCCTGATGATATCATTATGGGACTGTGACAGAATGTTTAGGGTGAAGCTGCTGGGTTTTGACATGCCCCAGCTCCCCAGTAAATCCCCCCAGCATGTGTATGTTGAGGCATCCATCCTCTATGGAAACAAAGTGGTGTCGTCTGTCTGCTCCAGCCCAAAGCCCTTTGCAGAGGAGGTGCTTTGGAACACATGGCTGGAGTTTGATGTACAGCTGAAGGCCCTCCCAAGCGGCTCCAGGCTGGGACTCACAATCAACTCCATTAACATTGATGGAAGTGCCTCCAAGGAGTCAAAGTCTCCGTCAACAGGCAGACAGCTTCCAGACTACCTGAGAGGAAAGGGAAAAGCGCTTTACTTTGTGAACCTTTTACTCATTGATCACAGGTCTGTCCTTAAACAGGGCCTGCACACCTTGCATATGTGGCCTTTCTCTGAGCAGGAGGAAGAGGTGCTAACCTATGAGGCAGACAAGCTCTCCTCTGCCACTAACCCAGACCAGGCAAACTCCATGGCTATCACATTCCTCCTGGACCGATATAGTTTCCCTGTGGTGCTCCCAAACAGCACGTCCTCTCCTGGCACCTCCTCTTCTCCCACAGCCTCAGATATGGATGAAGCAGGCGGTTCAGGCACTACGTCCCCAACTTCTCCTTTGTCCATGTCAGGTAATACTACACTCAAGAGGCTAAAGGAAGAGAGTGTTCTCTACAGTACCAACCTGCCCCAGTTCCTCAGGAAAGTCAACTGGCTAAAGCCCAGTGCTGTGCAAGATGTCCACTGGTTGCTTCGCAATTGGGACCCCAGGGACCTGGATGTACCAACTGCCCTGGAGCTACTCAGTGTGGATTTTGCAGATGAGCAGGTCAGGAAGCTTGCAGTGCAGAAACTGGAATACCTGTCCAATGATGAGGTACTGAGGTACCTTCTGCAGTTGGTGCAGGTAAGCTAGAGTTTGGAGTATAGACCTTGAATTAAAGGATTCTTTTTCTGACCCATCATAAACAGCCATTGATCTATGGTTGTTTATGATGATAAACAGCCATAGATCAAACAGCCATATAATCTATAATCAGTCTATGATTGAATATGGTCTGATTTTGGAATGTCAGGTACCCAGTGTTTATATCCATTTGCTTTATCACACCATATTTTAATGAACCATGTATATACATTCAAGTTTGCAGATCAGATCTGAACACTTTTGTGGAATCTGTCTTTACTTTCTGGAGCCTGCCTCAAGCGTGTTGTATTAATCAGTTACATTCATGAAAAGGTTAGTGATTGGAACATGGTCTTATAAATAGAGTACTTGAAAACCCCTTGAAGGTGCACAAGATAAAATTATATTAAAGAACGGTAATTTTCCAGTAAAAAAGCTTCATTTTCCACTCATGGTTGAGTCCTGTGGAGACTTAAAGCCGCCCTTAAATGAATATTTACTCTGTTCATTTCTTTCACAGACTTTGAAGGTCGAGGCATATCATGATAGCTTTCTTGCCAGATTTCTCATCCAAAGAGCACTTAGAGTAAGTACAAAATCCTTCTTTTGACAGGATCATGAAGCATTGCTGTATCTGAGCATTTCAGTGGTGGGAGCTGATAGCAGTTTCTGATATTTTAGCATTTGGCTACTAAGATTATCTAAGTGGATTAATTTCAGACAGCAATGGAAAGTTGTTAGTGGCCATAAATGGCTACATTTTTGGATGGTTGCATTCAACCAGCTGAAAAAGACGTGTTCTTGGTTTAGCTTTTTAGTTATCTTTCTGGAGAGCATTGAAGAGTTGAGAGCAAGTATTGAAAATGTGTGGGGTTGCAGGAAGTAATAACTAAAATTAAGTAAGTTTGAAGGCCACCTGATATACTGCTGTTCTGCCTTTCAGAGAATCATGTGGTCTGAATATTGCTTGTAAATCTATACTCTGCAATTTGTTGACCTGTGTTTTGTGAATAATTGATATTTAAGGTTATTTTTTTTTTGTTTCTGAATGAAGAGTAAGAGGATTGGCCATTATTTCTTCTGGTACCTGAGAAGTGAGGTAACTGGCTGTCCATACTTCCGGCAACGCCTTGCTGTGGTGCTGGAGGCGTACCTGCTGGGGTGTGGCCAGGCCATGCTGGACAGCTTAGTGCGACAGGTCCAGGTGGTGGAGTCCCTGCATAAGGTGGCCATCAACATCAAGAGGCTCTTCCCAGATAAGAGCGACCTTCCACCAAATGGTTAAGTTCCAGGCACTGTTGTTGTTGTGTTGTGGGGTGAGGTCTGTGTCATGGGAAGGTGGCAGGGGATTCGTAATTGACCATGGGTTTTATTGTTGCCGCAGAATTCAGTTAACCACAAACTTTTTCTTCCTTGGACTCTTGGCCTGGTCTTTGGGTCATTGTTTACCTCACTATGGAGCATTAAAGTGCTCCACCGCTTTCAAAATCCTACTGGTAGCCAGAGGAATAGAGACATTTTAAAAATGTTTTACTTTCATAACATGATGACAACCATGATGTGTGTTGCATTATTAATACAATATTAATAAAGGGAAGCCATAACAGCCCAGCAAACAGTAGTGGTATTCTTTGCAGACAAAGGGTGGAAGTGAGAAAAAAAATAACAATTAAATAAAAAAAACAGAAAAACATAAAAATTATTATTGAATGTGGTCTCAAACTTTTGGACCCCGCTGTATTTACCGGCCATTAAAGAGAGTTGTTTGAGAAATCTAATTCTGGCCAGTAATGAATAAGCTTGGGACTTAAGATTAAAAATATTTTTTTTTTTTTCTGAAAGGCTGTCATGTGTCAGTGGTAACTGTAAATTCTATTGTTTTGTTTGGTTTTGTTTTGGCATTAGCCGCTAACATGCTGCAGGACATGTTACGGACCTGCAGTCTCCCTATGGACTTCCAGGTGCCTTTTGACCCCCGTATCCAGGCTGGGCCAATACTGGTGCGTTTGGCATCTGGACCATGTTGGTTGACTCTGGTGTGGTGATAGAAATGTATATTTACAATGCCCCCAAACACTGGCAGTGTATCTTTAACAGTTTCCTCATAGCAACTGGTATAATTGTTGTTTATATGTTGTTGTTGATCCTGGACAGCTCTTTGGGTTAGCAATGTCAAATGTACTGGAACATTAATGGCAATATCTATGGCTGGCTTAGTCTTCTTCAATGTTTAAAAGAAGGTGGTAATTGTGCTAATTTTTGAAATATATAGATTTATTATATAGATTAATGCATACATTAATGCACTACCATGGTGCACCCAGCTTCTAAACCGAAAATAAAATAAAAAGTGTACATCTACCATGCATCACAGTGCATCTATACAGAAAGTACTGTTAATCCAGTCCACTGAAAATATTACTGGTAATTTCAATATTTCTGTGGGTCGTGGGAAATGTCCGTAGTTTTTCACATTTAATATTGACTCTCCCAAAGACATTACTATTGTTAGTATTGTAATATAATAATATTGCAATATATCATTTATATGTCATCATTAATATTAGTACAGTATGTCACCATTAGCATATTCATCTGTTACATTTCGTTACAGTCATTTAGCTGATGGTTTTATCTATAGCGACTTACAGTTGATTAGGCTAGGGCTAATCCCCCCCTTGCTCAAGGGCCCAACAGCAATGGTGTCCTTGCTGTGGCTGGCCCTGTGACCTGTTCTTCCTCTCTAACTCCATCCCCTACCAGCTGGAGAGGTGCAAGGTTATGGCTTCAAAGAAGAAGCCCCTCTGGCTGGAGTTTTCCTGCGCATTTTCGCAGGGTCCCGCCAATCCAGCTGTGGGCATCATCTTCAAACAGGGCGATGACCTGCGGCAGGACATGCTGGTCATTCAGGTGAGAACTCAGCGGGGCTAGTTCAGATGGTCATCCCAAGCCATAGTCTACATCACCCTACATTTCATTTGATCATGGCATGGCTGTGCTTACTCTGCAAAATCATAAATGAAAATCGTTTAGTTAGATTTTAGTTAGAAAAGTTATCATTTAGTTAGAAAATCCTTTGGAGTCAGTTAACCATTGTTGTCTCGTATTTTATGTTTTTCAGACACTGGTGATTATGGATTCAATTTGGCAGGAGAAATCACTTGATCTAAACCTTGTGCCCTATGGCTGTATCTCCACTGGACAGAACATGGGTAATCAGTAATTAGGATCAAACATCAATTTGTCAACACTCTAGGGCATTGGTATTTGTAGGTATCATTGTCTTATCCCTGGCCAAAAAAATCTTTCCATTTCAACTAATATCCAGGGAAAAACTACTATTATTAAAAACACTACTATTCAGTAAAATGGCACACCCATTGTACTGAATTCATTTTCTCAGCAGCATGCCAAATCACTTTCAATGGTTAAAATCACTCAGGAAGGTAAAAAATTATATATGAATATTGCTTCCCCCTTTTGACACAAGGCTAGTTCAAGAATGTAAGACTGCGAAGATTAGCTGTGATAAAGGGGACCTGAGCTCCACATGGCGCCACATTAACACCAGGGGAACACACTGCAAGCTTGAAAAAGCTTGAAAGATTGAAAAATAATAATACATGATTACTGCACTCAAAAGGTTTTCTGAAATATATGTACATTTAAGACATACAAAAATGTAATGTAAAATGTACTTTTTTTGGGGGGGGGGTGTGGGCACTTGCAAATTTTTCAAAGAAAGGACTGACTCTTGTTGCAAAGAAACATGAACTTATGCATGAATGATACATCAATATTAGCCTAATTTTATGCATGATCCACAATGATGAAGATACAGAAAATCAGGAATGCATGGCAAAAATAGCATATTGTCAATATTTTAGAGACCCTCAATAATTTCACAAATCATGTTTTCAGGGGAGCTCATGTCTTATTGAGAGGAGTCAAGCTCTTTGCCATCATAACAAGAAAGTTTTTTTGCTTTTTTTTTTTAGGAGATTCGGTGAGCGCAGGCAGAAAGTGACGTAGGTGCTCTCTGTTTCACAGGTATGATTGAAATCGTCAGGGATGCTGTCACCATCGCCGCTGTGCAGCGCAGCAGAGGGGGCACCACAGGGGCCTTCAAAAATGATGCCCTTTTCGAGTGGCTCAAGGGAAGAAACCTGCTGCAAGAAATAGTAAGGTGGCAGATTACTATTGGCACAAGAGTGACTCCTCAGCACACCCCTGTAGCTCATCCCATAGAGCACATGCCACATATGGCCAAGGCTTTTCTGCAGCAGTCTAGGTTCAAATCCAGCCTGGGACCTTTGCTACATGCCCTCACCTCTCTCTCTCTTCCCTGCATTTCCTATCTGTCTCTCTACTGCAACTGTCAAATGAAATGGACAGATCCCCAAAAAACTATCTTTAAAAAAAAAAGGAGTTGATCCTCTGTGTAAGAGAGATTGCTATTCTCTGAATGTCATAGTTCAGGTTCACTGTTCTTAACATGAATGAATTATATCTAAACCCATCACCGACCTTTCATAACAGAGAATTGTTTTTTATGAGTCAAACATTTCTAGTTCCTCCAATTTAATAATAGTTCCTTTGTTTTAACATGTGTCTCATTTGTTGGAGCTCACTTCCTTCTTCATGTCTGTCTTGTTGTGTAGCATTATCACGCCATGGAGAGGTTTGTGACTTCCTGCGCTGGATACTGTGTGGCCACCTATGTGTTGGGCATAGGGGACCGACACAATGACAACATCATGATCATGGACCAGGGTAAAGACTGGGGATTGGGCATACTGGGATACTGTGCTGGAAAGTTTCCGGGGTAACAGAGTGCAAGGTCGGAGCAGTGCGGTCTGTTACTGGTCAGGACAACAATGTGGCACAGCTTTGATGTATAACTGCAGTCCCAGCCACCAGATTCAAGACCAAATGATGATCTGATTGGGATATTTCTTTTGTTCCTCACAACACTGTCCTGCTCTATTTTGGCAGAAGAAGAGCACTAAAACTAACTAGAAAATAGCTTCTAAGGAACTAACAATTTAATTAAGTGTAATGTCTTTTTCTTTCAAGGAAATCTCTTCCATATAGATTTCGGGCACATCCTGGGTAACACCAAGCGATTTCTGGGGGTGAACCGGGAGAGGGTGCCGTTTGTCCTGACCCCTGATTTCCTGTACGTCATGGGCAGAGTGGGCAAGAAATCCAGTCTCTACTTCCACAGGTTCATGGTGAGGAGCTGTCTGCTACAGTGGAAGGGCTTTATGATAGTATCATTAGAGTCTTCTTATGTGATTGGATGATTGGGAACCCTCTCTCTTAATGACTGTGGCCCTGTCACATGGTTTTCCTGGTTGATGTGGGTTTTATTCTATGTTTCCAGTGAAAAAGTGCCACCATTAATGACTTTCAATAGATGAGGAGAAGATTATTTGGTTGCCTAACCAGCATATACCCTTTATGTCAACAAGACCTTTGCGCCGCCCTTTAACACTCTTTATGGTCTCCAGGACACCTGCATCCAGGCCTACCTGGCCCTGCGCTCGCGCTCCCGCCTGCTGATCACACTCTTCTCCCTCATGCTGCTGACCGGCATGCCAGAGCTCAGCTGTGCGCAGGACATTAGCTACCTGCGGGAGGCACTGCAGGAGGGCCGCACTGAGGAGGAGGCAGGGAGCCACTTCCTGCAGCAGATTGCCGTCTGTGAGCAGCTGGGCTGGACCGTGCAGGCCAACTGGTGGATCCACATGATGGCTGGCATCAAGGGCTGAGGAGGACACCTCAGTCTGGCTCTGCTGTGCCCTCTGCTCCGCTCACAGAGACACCGCAGTCCTCTTTCATGAAAGAAACACAGTCTGACAAGTTAACTTTGGTGTTTGCTAAACAGTTTTTTAGGAACAAAACAACACTTGTGTGTAATCGTATTACAATTCAGAGCATGTTTTGGACAAATTGTGACTGAATGCAGGCCCTGGTCTATGTGTCAGCACAGTGTTAATCTCAGTTATCACCCAGTGTGGGAAAGTATTTTAAATTGCAAATTAAATTAGCCTGTCAATGTTTCTTTTTTACATCGATTAAATATACCTCTCCTGTAAACACAGGAATGAAAATCATCCATGTTTATGTACAATAGTCTTAAGCACTCTTAAAAACAAAAGGCATATCTTTCAAAAGGCTGTGAAGAGAAAACAGAAGGCAATTGATTTGTACTGTATATATATGTGGTGGGCCTTCAGATTCAGAATGAATCACAATGACATATTGTGTCAGGTGCTGTCTTTTAGAAATGAGCTCTCTTTCATGAAAAAAACTGAACGAAACAGTGCAAGAAGTCATTTTTTGATATATTTCATTATTCGGTGGTTCAGTGACTGAAGAATAAGTCATGGCTGCAGGTGAACTTTGGTGTCAAACTGAAAAAAAAGGTCTTTCATGTGATATGGTTTTTATGGACATATTATTTATTACATATGCCAAATGACACCCCCATTTTTCCAGATATGAATGTGGGCAAATGTTTGACTGGTTCATTAAGACAGCACAGCAACCATTTCTGCTAACTAATGGTAAATAAACAAGAGATACCTGATAATAGAAAAGGGGAGATAAACTTTTCACTGGTCTAATCAAGGTCAGTCATTCATTAATATCTTGTTAATGTATGAGTAAGTGTTTTAACCTCAAGGTTAATTTTTCCATCAGAGCACATCATTAAGGTTGCAATTGTAATTTGTACCACCAGATGGCACTCATTCAGGGGATGACTTGGCAACACCCAAGGAGTATCGAAACACATTTATATTTTACATATTTTTTGATAGCATTTAATAATAATAGCAATAGCAATAAGTAGATGTGATGCTAAAGTGACAGTGTATATCAGCACACGCATTTCTTCTTTATCTGTCTTATGTTCAGTGATTTCAATTTATTTTTCATTCAGTTTATTCTGTCTACTAGAGGTTGAGTAGGACCTGGAAGCCAGTGAAGTTATTCTATAAAATGTTGCCTTCTTTAACCGTTAACATTAAAATTAGCCATCAGATTTGTGCAGCATGTCCTGATTATGAATTGATGCCCAACATGTCTGGAATTCTCTCAGCGCGCTGCCATTTACCGCATCATTTTTAATTTTCCACGACGCTGCTTGTGTGAATGATTTCCTGTCTGGTCTGCAGGAGATCCCTCTGTAACACTGTATACAGTGCATTGGAAAGGAAATTGAAAGAGCTTTGCAATTCATCACTGTGGTTCTGATGTATTCTGCATTTTCTTTGTGGAAATGAATGTCTTCCCACACACACACACACACACACACACACACACACACACACAGTCCCTTGCAGTTACTTCCTGTGGTCTGGTTCGAGGATTGTGAAGGAACACCAGTGGGTCTTTGTGAGACAAGGGAAGCTTCCCCATGTCTTTTTGTGTGCTGTCACTTCCTCTTGATAGAAAAGCAAAAACGAAACAGTAGCGGGTATAAAGCAAGGCACACAGTTTGATGTAATTACTGAGTTTTTCTCTTTCTTTATAAACCCAGGAAAAGCCAGCAAAGGTTAACGAGGTTGGCACCATGTGCGTTTTTTTTGAGTTTGGGTATGTGGTTGTGCTTGTGTATGTGTGCATGTGCGTGTGTGTGTGTGTGTGTGTGTGTGTGTGTCTGCGCGTGCATGAGTGAATGTAAAGCGGGGCAATGATTTCTGAGGAATGCACACTGTATAGGACAAACAGGGAATGACTAGGTGCTTGGGTCATGTACGGGGGGGTTGGGAGGTTGGGAGAGGCAGTTAGAGGAAAGGAATGGGGGAACGGGTGATTGGGGGATGCAGCTACGTATACAGCAAAAAAAAAAAAAAAAAACTGTCTCACAGTTGGGCCTGTCTGAGAAGCTGCCAGACAGCCAAGCTGCCACAGGATGGGTCGAACCCGCATGGACCTGCCTTTCTTTTCTCTCGCTCTCCTCTCTCTCTTTTTCCTTCATTTTCTTTTCCAAACCATATTTTTAACTCACTCAGTTCCTCTCTCCATTTATTACCCTCTTTTTCTCTCTTTTCGCTTGTGCCTCTCTTTTCTGTCTTCCTCTGTTTCTCTCTCACTCCACTGTTTCACATTGTGCCACTGGATCGTAGGCCAAGCTGCCACATGGTCTTAACCCAGATGATCCTGCTTTTTCTTCTCCCTTCCTCTCTCACTTCCCTTTCCTTCCTTCCTTCCCCCCCTCCTTTCTCTCTGTCTCGCTCTCTCCCTCTCTTCTCTTCCTATGTCTGAGTACTGGCAAACACGAGGACTGCTGCCCCTCCAACTTTTAAGGTAAGTTCATTCCTCTTTGGCACTGTTAGTACATTTTACAGCATGTAGTGTAAGCTTTATTTTACACTGTTCACATCAGTCTTCTGATAGCAGTATGGAATCTGTCCCTTAGTGCCTTATACACAGGTGCTCATCTTTCACACATCAAAGGAGACTGGGGGAACATGGGGCGTAGTCGAGCTGCCTGGAAGTCAGGACGAAGCTTATTAACTAATCTGTAATCCAGCCAAATTTAGAAAGGAACATTTTCAGACAATGAAGTGTTTTGTGACGATGATTTGCTGGCACTGTGCGGGCAGAGACTGCACCTCCGTGCTGTTTGCGTGTGTTGTGTGTACTGTGAAATGCTGTCTTTGTGACACACTAGGGAGAGTCACCATGTTTGCCGTCAGGACAGGGATGTTTTGGCACTGGGACCTTAGCTGGCTTTGTTTTTCACAGATTGTTAACGCTGGAGTCGCCCTAATTTATAGTGACTTTTTCGTATTTAGACTTCGGCCCCTGTCTGGAGCAGTCTAGAGTAACATACTCCATCAGGACGCAGTACATGGAACTTAAACCTTGTGACTGTGAGGTTCAGAGGCTCCATTTCTGCGAAACGCTGCTGTACAGCCCTATCCCCAGATCACAACATGCTGCCCCTATTCCGTGCCACAGCGGAATTAAATGTAGCTGCAGCAGTACCTCGTGTCAGAAGAGGGGGTGACCTAATTTGTGTCTAACCTACTATGCTGGACCGTGCCGCGCATGTGTGTGTGTGTCTGTGTGTGTGTGTGTGTGTGTGCATGTGTGTATGCATATTATGTTCATATGCATTTGTGTGTGTGTGTGTGTGCAGTTGTTGGTGTGTATATGGGAGCATGTGTATCTGCCTATACGCTAACATGGTCACTCTTTAGGTTGTGGTGGGTTGCTTTGCTGTTGTCTCTCAGGGTCTCAGGGTGATGTGACTGCTGCAATCATACAAATTTGTAAGTGGTGTCTCGCTCTCTGTTATATCACTTAACTGTTTCCAACCACCAATTATACGTGTTCCATACAATGAACAAATTAGATGTAAATTCATAGCTGGTAGCCCCTCCAATTCTTTTTTTAGAAAGAAAAATGACATGATTGACTGGACATGATATCTCAACTTACAATTAACCCTTTATAGCTGTCAAAGTAGCTTCTTCTCAACATGTTAATTTGCATATTGATTTCCTTGGCCTGCTATTTGATTCTGTTCTGTATGCATCTCACTCTGTTGTTTGCAACACTAGAAAGCTGCACTCTACTATAAGAGCTTTCTAAAGAAAAGGCAGCTAAACTACAGCCTAAACTACCAGGTATATCTAACTCTGCCTTTCCCATAGTTTTTTCAATGAACTTTATTGTGTGCTTGCTGTTGAGGAAATTATCAAGCTTAAGTATTATGGCTGGCGTTTTTCTTTCACTTGAAGTGCATTTAACCCTTTTCTAATTTTTTCCTTGAAAGTCATGTAAAATGCATGATGTTATTTTGGAGGGTGCACTAAGGTGGCTGGGCAGAATGCTTTGAGACCCCCTCCCCTCCCCTTCCCACCCCACCCCACCCTACATCCCCTGCAGCCCCACCCCTCTTCACTGTCTGGAGTAGGGAGCCAGTGAAGCAGCCAGCAATGCCCCTAGGACCACTCAGAGTGCCCCGCCCTCTCTCTCGAGGCTGGATGCTCTGAAGATTCCACTCCCCATGCAATAGGGACACACAAGAGAGCAGTGAGAGGGAAAGGGACAATGTTGAAAAACGAAGATATCCGTAGGTCTACTACTAGCCTCTTTCTGAAATTAATTTTTTGGAAAAGTTGCATTAGTTGTAGTGCTTGATTGCTTTTATACATAGGAGAGAATCCTGCAATCTTTTACTGGATTTTATGCCATAGACAAAACTGTTGGCAGATTTACTCTTTTCATTTCATGGTGAAAGTAGGGAACTTAGTCATTTTACTGGGGAGCGCTGAACCCTGATGGCGCACGTTCCACAGAATGGATTTTTAGAACTACATCTGTCCTGAAAGTGCTCAAGTTAGGATGAGCTGTTTTCATAAAGGACCAATCCTCCCTGAGATATCTCCTCCAAATAAGGAGACTGTGTGTTTCAACATTAATACAGCAACAATGTTAAAGTGAACCCATCCATGAAGAAACTGTAGTGTGCCAGGACAACAGTGGTGATGCGTCCAAATATGTGAGTGCACATGGGCTCATGCAGTACCAAACGGATGTGCATATGAAATAGTGCATGTGCATTTGTGCGTACAGATACCTGTATGCATTAATGTGTGTGTGCATGAATTCATGTGTGGTAAGATGTGTGAATAATGTGTGTGCATGCATGCATGTGTGGTAACATGTGTGTATAATGTGTGTGGTGTGTGCATGCAAGCATGCATGTATGATAAGATGTGTGTATTATGTACTCGTGCATGCATGCATGTGTGGTAAGATGTGTGTATTATGTACGCGTGCATGCATGCATGTGCGGTGAGATGTGTGTTGATTTCATAGGCAAGATTGGCAGTCCTAGGTGTGGCCACTGCTTTTTGCACGGGCGTGTCTGAGGAAGTGACTGTCTGGGCATATCAGTGGTTTATGCCAGTCTTACCAGGGGCATTTAGGGCAGCCAGAGCCCTATATACCAGAGCCAGGGGAGGCCACTGTGTGCCCTGTACACAACCTTTCTGTAAAACAATGTCATACACATAATACTATAGGGGAAAATAATCAGTTAAAGTTTATTCATATTTGTACTTGCACGTCAATGACTTTGAAATATGCCAGTATGTATGTTTGCTTGTGTGTGAGTGAGTGAGTGGGTGCATGTGTGTGTGTCAGTATGTGAGACTTGTGTGAATATTTGTGTCTGTCTGACTGTATGCATTCATCACTTTGCATATGAATAAGTCTGTGTGTGTATGTGTATGTCAGTATGAATGTGTGAACAGGTGTGTGTTTATATGTACACCAATGTGCATGTGTGTACATGTATGTGCATACGTGTGTGTGAGTAGTTGCAGATCAATGAGCTTGTGTATGTGTGTGTCTGTATATGTGCATGTGTAATTTAAGTCTGTGTGCATGTGTGCATCTATGTGTGTACAGCAGTGTGTGTGTGCATAAGTGTGTGTGTCTATGTGTGTATATCTGTGTGCATTAGTGTGTGTGTGTGCATGCCCTAGTACCAGGAGGAATCTCCCGGTCTCCTCTGCCCTCTTCATTGTCCCCTCCACTGCCAGGGACCCCACAGCCACGCTGACACCCGGAGGTCCTCCTTTCAGCACCAGCCACCCGTGGCTAAGTCGTTATGACATGCTGCAGCGTCCTCTGACCCCCCAGCATAGTGGGGGTGGGGGCAAGGGGCATCGCTTGGGGAGGCCTACAGAAGGTCCCACGGGAGTATGCGTATGGGGGCTGAGCCCATTTGGAGGGAAATGCTGACCTCCCAAATGCATAGGAGGTAACCCTGAAACAGTATTGGCTATGTACTGTATACAAAGGTACATTTTCTAATGCAGCATTCACATGTGCTTAAACATAGGTTATTATGTATTGTGTATTATGTTTATGTTTCTCAGAAAGTTTTCATTGAGGTACTACAGAGAGGACAATGTAGGCTGTTAAGGTAGAAATGATTCATTATACATAATTCTATACTATTGTAATTGTATGAATTTTCTAATGAAAAATGCATATGCTCTGTTCAAGCAATTTGTTTTAAAATTTATTTTTTGGAGACAGATGACCAGGAACAGGAATCTGGTTGAGTAAAGCAAGCTGTGAGATTCCTGGGTGTGAAACTGACCGTTGTGTCACCATGGGAGGGAGGGCTTCAATCTACATGCAATTCCCCCCTCATCAGTTGATCTTGTGTTACACCTGCATGAAATATTTCCTTATGTTAAGGCAGTGGTTTTCCAGGTAAACTCCTCATAGCCCCACTGTGTGTGCTGGTTTTTAAACACAGGTATGGTTGCTGAAGGCATGTGTTGACCAGGTATCTTTCAAACTCTCCACAAATAGGACCCATTTGATTTCATTGTGTTTGTCTATAATTACAATGGTGGTTCTTTAAAATGAAATTACTTGCGGTTTAGCATTTATGGCATAGACATTGGCTTGAAAACATTAGTTGACCTGATTGATGTGAGACCCGGGGGCTGATAACGGGACATTCATTCTTCATGATGTGCATAGTTGCTATTTCTGCCATACTGACACCTCAAGAGGGTAAATTATCTTTTAACAGACTCTAAATGTTTCTAATTGAGATGAATGTACAGCGTGTTACAAATTGTAACTTATAATTGTGGTCAGAGAGAAAACTAGCATACATTGTGTTGTGGGTGCCCAGGACTGGATTTGAGAGACCCTGCACTACGACATGGGGTAGACACCCTTACCCAGAGGGACTTGGACCTTACATGCATACTCACTATCCTTTTGTGCAGGCGGATTGAAACCGAAGCGTTTCAAGTGAAGTAACTTGCTTTATATAGCACTCCCCTATCTAAGTTGGATGCACATGTTTCTGAGGACATATTCTTACAAATAGACTGATGAGGACTGATAAAAACATGAAACATGTTTGGGTGAGGGTGTGTTGGGATTGAATGTTCAGAAATACCTGTACTTTTGGGCCTCTGAGTGGCTCGTGGGATAAATTGCCGCCTACGGGTCCTGAGGTCGGGGGCTCAATTCCCTGTTTCACTATTCCTGGCCATGGCCAGAGGTCCCATTGGCAAGGCAACAATTGGCCAGCCTCGTCGGGGTTTGATACAGCATAGGTCGGCCTAACTCCTGTTGACCTCATCACAATAGAGCTCTCCTTGTCATGCTTGGGCGCCTGCAGCGGCATGAACTGAGTGCGCACTGACCATATCCTCCGCTGACATCGTAGGCAGGGTGCGGTTGGTGGTGCAGTCGCAATGTGAAAAAAAGCGAGGGTGTCGTCACGTGAATCGGAGGAGTCGCATGCACGTCTCCTCCCACAGCTGTCAGTGCGAGTGCTGCGGTGAGATCAACAAGTTCGGTTGAACATTCGGGTTGGAAAAAAGGGGAAAAAATGGAGTACTAAAAAAAAAAGAAATACCTGTGTTTTATGTGTTTTTCAGTGTGCTGATGGTGGTGAGCGTTAGAGCCACAGACTTTAGTCCTTTCCTAGCATCACCGGTTTCCTCTGGTGTTCAGAGTCAGCTGCAGTTTTCTAGCACCATTTGAAATCGGTTGTGTTGAAGGGCATGTCACCTGACAGGGACGGATGGCTGTCCTCCATCCATACGCTTCCTCTGCAAAGGTCCAGCTGAAATGGTACTGTGCTTCATTTTTCACATTCATGTGTGGGTTGACTGCCCCAAAAACAATATTATGAAGAGTCATATAAAATCTCTATGTCCTAATATGTAGTCATTGTAATACATAAAGCCCTGCCTTTTCCTCTGTGGGACCATACAATCAAATTCTGCAGGCTTCCAAAACAAAGACAGAATTGGAACAGGATGGGCCCGAAGATTGCTGCAACTGCGGTTATAATATTGAATAGTGTTATGCTTATTTTTATGACTTTATGTTATAAAAATGTTAAAAGCATATGGTTTTGGGTCTATCCTCGAGTCCTGACCCAGAGGTTTGGCAAAGGCTGCTGTGGTCCGGAGTCGCCTAGTTTCAAAACAGGCTTGACAGGCCTCAGTGATTGTTTTCAGAATGATTAATGTTTTCACAGTTGACCAGCAATGCTGCAGTAATGTTTCAGGGTGGTGGACTCCAGCATCAAAGAGGAGATCATGAGAACAAGGGTCATAACAGGAATGTGCCATTGTTGTTTTAAATTAGTTTCATTGTTATGATAAAACCAAATCTATATATTTTTTTAATTTGGTGGTTTTTGGTATTGTCACTTAATATGTCACAGATGGTGATTCCTGAAATTCCTCTCCTCTCCTTTGAAATCAATTCAATATTAACAGGGCAGGTTTGGGCCTGCAGTTATGGGGTCAATCATTGAACCTTCTAGCTTAAACAACAACAGCTCACATATACGTGCACACAAAAGCCCACAAACAAACAAAAACATCAACCTAACACACACACACACACACACACACACACACACACACACACACACACACACACACACACACACACACACACACACACACACACACACACACACACACACACACTTCAGTGCTGTACATTGATATGCAATTGCAATGCTACCAGCAGGGGAGTGAGGAACCTTTTTTTCCTCTTCTCCGTTGGGGATTAAAGGTGCTGTCTGCTGCCTGGCAACCCTCCACCCCAACCTGAGTCTCTGTCTGACTCTCAGCAGATGCTTTCTGCTGTCCTCAGTGTGGAGTTGCAGCAAACTGAATGTGCTGACCACTACTGGATGATCTGAAAGGTAAGAAGCAAAGAACTCTCCTCAGCTGAAATTAGTTCTGTGTGAAACACAGAGAATGATAGAAAACATCAACATATGGAGTGTCACTGGTTGCAGTGAGTCATGTTTACATCACTGTTAGCAGGCTCTGAATATTGCAAAAGATGTGTTTATCTTTGTGCTCCAAAGAATGGGTTTAGCTTGCATTCTTAAAGCCTTTAAAGATTAAAACAGACAGATTGGAACCAGTAATTAGGCAGATGGGAAAGTATTCAGAGCTCCAAGATCCTGACATCTCTGTTGTTTCAACCCCAGGAGCACCTGGCATGGCACAGCCCAGCCACCTGATCACAGGCAATCACACGCAGGGATTAGATGTAGGTGGACAGAGGGGAACACTGGATACCCAAGCAGCTGAGCCCGTGTTATCCAGCCGCCTGCCTCAGGAGCCCGAGTCTGAGCCTGCAGCAGTGTGGAGCATCCACCCACACCTCCCTAGGTGGGGCACCCAGACAAAGCATCTGTTTGTGACTGTGAAAACTGTGATGTGAAAACTTGCCTGTGAAACCTGCGAATGTGCTGCATATAGCCACACCTCATAATTAGTTTCTCATTGTGTTGCCTTCAACAGTGTTCAGCTCAGGAACTTTTTGAAGGCCTTCAGTTGTCATTTACTGTCATTTACTGTCACACAGTAAATCTGCCAATGTTGCCAGCTTTTTTGCAATTATCATATTTGGTTCTTTGTCTTTGCACCAGATGGGGACTTTGACACAGGATAAAGTGTTTTTTTTGTGTTCATGTTTGTGTGTGCGTGTGTGTATCCATTTTTCTGCATTTTCATCAATTGTTTCTGTTCACAGGCAGCCTCAACATGCCACAACAGAGTCCCTCCACAGCCCTGCCCCCTTGGAAATGACCACACACCCCTGGCTCAGAGAGCTGATGGATCACATGGGAGGTAGGTACATCATGCTATCCTCCCAAGGTCAAGCAAATAGATGAAACCAAAACCAAAAAAAAACGTTTTCAGTGTCGCTGAGAGCACTATAACTGACAGTCGTAGGCAATCCCTAATGTTAAACATCACACAAATACAAAATGGATGACAGAAGGACATGGTGTTTTCAGTGAGACATGGATTTGATTGTGCTGTGTTAAATCCAGTTTGTAGGTGTGTACAACCCAGAACAAATACTCAAGAGCACAAGATGCAGTTTGCACAGCTGAGTTTTCAGGCTGCAGCAAAAGACAGATGTTGAATCATAACGTTTGTGTCCAGGTCGGGTGAGTGCAGTGACTGTGTGGAAGGCCCTGCGAGAGAACTCCAATTCCCAGCTGCAGAGATTGGAGGTAGATTCCCCCCAGGTAAGTTACCGGACAGGTACTTGCTCAATTACGGATGTGATCCTCCTCTGAACAAATTCAGTTTTACAGCATATTTTATTCTAATTTATTTATGATTTATATGAGTGAGGATACAAACACATTGACAAAGTAAGCAGTCAATTATCGGATGCATTAATTCATATGATGTATAACAGTTTCAGGGAATTATGGGATGGGTAATTATGTAGTCCACAGGTGGAGGCTGTGAGCTGTGGGTTTTCCTTCCCTCACCACCTCTCACAAGGGTTACACATTGAAATTCCAAGTGAGTTGCACATTCAGAGCAGGCCATTAGGCTAATCATTTAAGCCTGCTGCGATTAGAAAAAAAAAGTTGCTGAAAACTTCTTAAAACCAGTGTCTTAAACAGTACAAAACGCCCGCACAGGCACAAGTAAGAAAACACAGTCGTACCAGGAAGAAGAGCCCTACTGTATCTTCTTTTTGACAAGCACACCTCAGGCTGTTTTACATTAGTTAGTTTAGCACTTAAGTCCATGGAAAGCTCTTCTGCAAACACAGCAACATTTCCTGTACATTTGGGTGTATTCTGCACTGAGCCTCAGGTCCACTGGGGGGCACTGTTGGCTCCTACAGGCACCTCTGCCAGATGAATTCTACAAGGCAGACAGAGACAAGGGATGGGGGCATGGCCACTTGCGACGCTTGATCCAGGTCAGACACATGTTCCACAAAGCCCAGCTCAACCAGGCCTACACCGTCCTGCTCCTTGCTAACAATCCCCTGCCCCAACTCTCTGACCCCCAGGGGCAGTGCGGGCCTCGCTTGTACCTACATCAAGAAACAGGTTATGACACAGATGGAGGCCTACACAGGGCAACAGGGAAATAAACACCAAAAAAAGCCATGAGATATAACAGAGAGTCCTGCATGGGCATGCATTGTCTATCACAGGGGTGTCAGTCTCAGGTGTCAGACAGTCATGGAGAGATTCAGTGTCAGCTGGTTTTTGATGTGATTCAGCATCAGAGTGATTTGATTGAAGACGCTGACAGGCCAAACACCCCACACCATGTTTCTAAGGTCTGAATAGCCAGGAGACCACGAATACCTGCAGATGCTGCAGCCGCCCAGTACTGAGCTTTGACATCCCTGTTGTTTTATCACAAGATGTGCAGTTTCTTCACATATTCAAATTTATTGATTAAAAATGCTGTTTGAATTCCTGTGGTGAGCCGCATCAGTTCTTATGTTTTTGTTTAAAATATATTGTAGTATGTTTTTTTTTCATTTACAGTGAACCCTCATTATTGCAGACCTTGTTAAAACGGATTTCAGTTATAACAGACTATTTCTGCTGTAACAACTAGTGGCCTGTTCTGGTTAATATTAGATAAAATTCCCCTTTTTATTTTCCTCACACTTTTCTGTCATCTTTTTCTCTAATTCTCCCCCTCTACCTCTTTTCTCCTTTCACTGTTCTCTCTTTCCCTTACTTGGTATTTTTTCTTTACCTCTTTCTCTTCTCCCTCTTTCTTTTAATATTCGTTGCTATTGGTAGCTATTACAGTGGTGCCACATCGTATCACAAAGGATTCTTCGGAAACTTAATTAAACTGACACAGTCCGAGTATTGTTGAACACCAAGTAAATATGGCTTGGCACCACAGCCGAGGTGGGACTACTGTGTGTTTCTGTGATACTGTGTGAATCACCGAGTTATATTGTACTATTGGTTACATCATACTCCCTTTCTCCCAGATTAGTCTGGTTTAAGGAGAGTTCACTGTACACCTTAATTTGACTTTATTGTAAAGTAGAACTACCACAAGAGGGCGATATCTGACCACAAAAACCTTCTCTTTGCTGTATTTCATTTTTCATTTAACATGAAACATTCATTGTCAAACATTTTTAATTGTTACTACAAAGTAACTCTCTGCTTGGATCGAAAATAGTATGTATACTATACATGTGAATATGCAGTATTTAGAGCAGTATGGACCTCAGTAAATATCACGCATACACTGTTGTTCAGAGCATCTTACACTATTTACATTGACTTTATGTGCAGAAATGCATCTATTTCCATAGCTCAATATTTACTGAAGCAATTCATGTTAAGTGCCTTACTCAAGAGGAAGATGGCCGTTCCCTATTCAGGGATTGAACTGGCAACCTCTTAGTTTCAAGCCCTTTTAACTGATCATCAATCTAGTTGAACACCACAGCATTGTGGTGCCTGGTCTCTGAAAACCTCATATTTCTGTTATTCACATCACTGAAAGGTCCTTATGCCAGCTATGGAAAAATAAAAACCCAGAGTTGCAAGAATAGAAATCATGTATGTTCTCCCTATACTTCAGGCATTTTTATCAAATAAACCCGTTCATGGGTACTTCAGATTTTGAATCAAATTCCACATGCTCTGTATCATTTTTATGGTACATCACTCTTAGAATATTAAACGGTATGTCAGCCAAGGAGGACAAGAAATGGATTGCAAAGGATGTATCTACAATCAGCCAATATTGGTTCTGCATCTGTTATAAGCCCATGCAGCTTCCATACTGTGTTTAAAATAAAATCTAATTTTATGAAATATTCATGATGCACTGATGCTTACATTTTATGACATCCAATGCATATGGTAAATATAAAAATGCTAGGGGCACCTTCCTTTTGAACACAGTTTTAGATATTAGTGACTCATTGCATACAAACCTGAAATATTTAAACTCTGCACTCTTCTCTCTACCGACCTCTGACCTCCGTTACTCACGGACCACTACTTCCTGACGTTGCTGGTGCTGGTTCTCACGGCGATTTACAGGGTGCCTTGGATTCAGTGTGCAACAAGAAAGCTGACCTGTGGTATTCCACCCTAGTTCATATACACACACACACACACACACACACACACACACACACACACGCACACACAAACATATGCAGCCACCCACACACATACACACACACACATGCAAGAAAACACATGTGTCTGTGTACCTGTCAAAGAAAAATTAAACTAAATAAAAAAAAGATATACAACAGCTTCCTGGGTGTGAACAGAAACATGATTGATAAGAAAAATGATGCCTCGTGTCAGCACATGGTGAATCGTTTCCTTTTCCATGAGCAATGTTGACCTGCTGCGCTCTAACAGGTGGTTCCCTCTTCCCAGGAGAGTGTGAAAAATTACAGACTCAAATGGTACAATTTGTCAGCATTCATGCCTGGAGGGAAAACTGCAGAGTGTAAGCCGTACCTCTGACAGCATAACTGACAGGCGACAACAACACATGAGAGTCTCTACCTTCAAGGGTGTCCCTGGCAAGCTGAGATAAACTCCTTGTCATCAGTGTGGTATTATTTATATAAATAATTTACCAGCTCAGTGGCCTCTTGCTTTTTCTCTGTACCTCTCTGTCCGCTGTCAATCATTCACACATACCTGCCTACCCACACTTACACGAAAATGCCTACACATACAAGTTAACATACACCAATTATGACTAAAAACAGATAATGTACTGGCATCTTTTTACATTTATTTCACATGCCGTAAGGCCGCAGATAAATCTAATGAGCAGATCTCTGCATGTGTGTTCCTGTGACCAGATCTGCGCATGTGCAGTCCCAGCACGGTTACACATCTATAGGCTTTTACTTAATCTCAGTGTGTGTTCCTGTGACCAGATCTGCGCATGTGCAGTCCCAGCGTGGTTACACATCTATAGGCTTTTACTTAATCTCAGGTTCATCTGAATCTTGTGAGTTGGGTGTTTAAAATCCAGAGCTGAGGAAGTCAAGTATTATACTATTATTTGTAGTATCCCTTCAGTGAGCTATCCCCTCAGCACCAGGTAAATGGCAGCAGCCTCTCAATGGATCACTGTCCAAAAGCATGCTAGCCTCGCGAACGGCTGCTTGTAATTATGGATTCCAGCTGTCCACACGCCCAGCGGTACATCCAATCAAGGCACTGAAAGCAAATGGTTCCAGAGCAGAAGGCTGTCATCTCTGCTGCTCCATCTCTTTAAAAACATACAGAGGACATCAGGCCTCGTAACACCCCTTATGTTCTGTTTAAGGAGCTGTGTAAGGTATGTTGAACCCCCCACCCCCACCCAATCCATTGACCTTGTACTGTCTTTGCATTAAAATCAGAGTTTTTAAGCCATAAGACTAAATGTTTGAGCCAGGCAAGCTTCGACAAATGTGTATGCCATCAACAATGACCCTGTAAACACTGCTGTCAGCACATATATGGTATAGTCACCGCCTGAGGAGATGACAGTATGGAAGCAATGGCTCCCTGGGTCAGTTTAGAACCTCAGGTTGTTGAGCAGAATGAATTGAGCAAACAGGAACCTTAAACCCCCCTTAAACTCAATAGCTCTTGAAGCAATTGTTGATCGGGTGCAACAGCGAAGCAGCAGCCATACTACCCCCACCCCCCTGACATTCAATATCTCTTGTAATTTTCTGTGCAGAGTTTAATCAGATGTAGTGCCCTTGGGGGAAATTCTAGGTAGGCATTGCCTCCTTTTGTGGAAACAGAATGGTGAATTCATTTTGGAAACATTAGAAAGGTGTTTCAAGAATGTTATATATGAACCGAGCAGAGGACCTGGGTTGAACCTGGTTTATCACCCTCTGGGTTAGGAAGGACACTGGCAGTATCTAAGCATCTGTGGGACTTAGTCTACTGGCACCAGATAATATGCTGGTTGACGGCTTTTGTCAACATCTTTCAATTAAGACATTAAATTATTTTGGTACTGAAAGCGATGGGTTTCATCTTGATGAAAAACCACACAACAGACATACAATCAATGTAAAATGCTGTTGCCTACAGATTTTCTACTTATTAAACAGCTTGCTCTCAGGAACTGTAAAATTGCGTTGTTTCGTGGTTTGTGCACCACTAATCTTCGACTGCTCCTTAACTGCACCATAATCATAATCAATTTACGACAGTAAAGAGGGAGTAAAATTAATATCGTAAAATTAAACGGAGTTTTGAGCGCACTTATTTTAGTAGAACAAGTTTATCTCCTTACTTTACGACACCGGTACTTGCAGCAACACTTTCAAGTGTGCAAAGACCCGCCAATATTGTTGAACAGTTCCGATTTTCTAGCCTAGATTCAGGGCGGTCTCTGTACCTTGCGGAAATCTCTACCTGTTTGTACAGTGCTGTTCTGTTAAGAGCGTTCAGATTTGGCTCCTCCCCTCCCGGATTGCACTGAAGAGTGGACTGCTAGCAAAGTTCAAACAGGTGGACGTGCGGGAAGCAAATGAAGAATCTCAGTTTCGGAAAAGAGTGAACAGGTGAGTTGTGTCAAATCCTTACCAATGACAGTGTGACTCAGCGCCGGTACATCCAAAAATTAAAACAACTAACAGAAAACCACTGAACCATTAAACGAGCATGTTTGTTAACGGTTCGGATTTTTGGATTTTCGGATTTCATGCTAATTTTGGCCTGTGCGTGCTTTAGCAGTTTAAACTCAGGTTTAATGTAACTTTTAAATTTGTGCATGTAATGTGTTTATTCTAACCGTGGTATATTAGAGTTAAATAATTAATTTCGACACAATCTACTGTTAAAACAGAAATGTTACATTGTTATATTATGGAATGTCTTTGCATCCCCCTTAATCATTTGAATAGATTAAAATGTTTTCGGGACCGGTGTCACTGAAGCGCGCATTTCAGCTGTAAAGATTCAACTATAGGAAAGAGCAAGGTGGACTCTTGATGCGTTGCAAGTTAAAAAGTTGCAAAGTTTATTGAAGTAGCGGTGATGTTGCGGTCATATCACTTGCACGTTTACAGTGTCAAGCCTGTAGGATATTTCGATTTGCAATGCTCGTTGATCTGGAAGAGACGACATATTATATTGTCGTGTAGAAAAACGATTAAACGTTTTTAAATGTATAATATTTAGAAAAATAATATGTATTACTTGTGTCTGTATTTCTGCATTGTGTCTATAATTGAAAAACCATTCGCATGGTGTTTTCATATTGGTTTCAATGCATGTTTATCCACTTTCAAAATGTATAGTGTAACACTAAGAAAAATGCTCACAAATATAGCACAGTGGGTGTATTGTTTTAGCCGGTTTTCATACTATTATTTCACCCACTGACGGGTAGAAAATGTTATTTTGACGTTATTTTAATTAAATAATTTTCCTTTCCTTTTTGAGCTCAGTAATGTTTTTTTCATTGTTTTATTTTTGTTCTTACCCCATTGCATGTGAGAGGGCATAAAATGCGAGGGGCATCTTTCCTTATGCAACATTTCCAATGTCATCTCTAAAGAGAATGACCACTACAACCAATTCAACCTACATCTAGTTATTCAGCATTCACGCATTTGTAAACTGTTTCTGTACTAAGGATTCGAACACAAAGGAGATGGTTTTTAAGATGCAGTGGTCTTACTAATTAAAGGTTAAGCAAGTGAACATTTTTTAAAAAGAATTTGCTCCTCACAAGGTATTTTTACTCAGTTTTACTCATTTACTTATTACTCATTTTCAAATTATTTCATACCATAGAAATGAAAATAAGTCCCAAAGAACACTTACATAAATCAAATTTGATTATTAACAAATACATAAAAGACTGAAAAGTAATTGACAGACTTTTGGTGCTATTTACATCACAGTTCCAAGTTACAGACAGTGTAGGCTTACGTGGGTGTGTGCGGTAGAGCTGCTGCACCCCCACAGTGTGCTGTCTCAGCCGTATTTCACTTCAAAAGGAGGAACAGCCCAGAGAAAAGAAAAGGAGGCTCTGCCCCACCAGGGATAATTGATTTGCAAGTATTAGCAGCTGCATGAATCCTGATTCATTTTTCTACAGTCACCTTGAAAGAGGCCAGTTGACTAAGGCTGCCAAAATCCATCGCATGTTGTCACCAGTGGCTGTTTGTATCTGCGTGCGGGTTTTTATGTGTAGGTGTGCGCGTTAACGTTCAAATAGTGAGTGTGTGTGCAGATGTGAATGTTCACATCTGCACATATACCTGTGCACACGTGTGCGTGCGTGCGTGCGTACGTGTGTGTGTGTGTGTGTGTGTGTGTGTGTGTGTGTGTGTGTGTGTGTGTGTGTGTGTGCATCAATCTTTGACTTTGGAGACCACAGCAGTGAAAGGAGTTATCAGTTTGTTATTTTTCAATTTGAAATTCTACAGTATATTCTTGGTAGAAACACACGTGCACAAGTAATTAGTGACAGTAAGTGATTTGTATGTATGTTGTGCAATGTACTTTAAAAATATGAATTCCTTCATAGAAAATTGCATTGTACAACATTTAATATTTAACTGTATATGTGTTCAAATTGTGAAACAGACCGTTGCACCATTGCACCCTTAGAAAGGAAGTTCTATCTAGGACCCTTTTATATATATATATATATACATACATACAAGAAGGACTTTAAAGGACCATTTTTTTCTAAGAGTGCACTTACTACCTCTGTATCCTTTCCTTATCCTGTGGTGAAAATGCCAAAATATCTGAATGAAAAAAGGTATTTTTTCTCTTTTAACGCGCACACACACACACATACACACACACACACACACACACACACACACACACACACACACACACACACACACACACACACACACACACACACACACACACACACACACCCATTCATACGCACACACACGCATTCAGACACAGGCTTTCCTTTGAGGAAATGTCTGATTGCATCCGTAGTGATACTCACTAATAGCAGGAAATAATTTACTTATGCAGCTGGG